>WOXC01008075.1:0-288494 GCA_011680675.1 Gymnobelideus leadbeateri
TACATATGTGAATGTGTGTATATATGTATACAGGTATACATAGATAGAGGGCACAGGACCAATTTAATAGGAAGGGATGATACTTAAAAGGTGAAATTAAGAGGTGAGAGAGGAATATAATGAGAGGAGATGGGGAGAGACAGATTGGGGTAAACTATCTCATATAGAAGAGGTAAGGGAAAATGGTTATAATGGAGGGGAAGAACAGGAAGTCAAAAAGGAATGGGTCAACCTTATTCTCATTGAATTCGGCTTAAGGAGTATAACATACACACTAAATATGGTATCTCACTCTATAGGATAGTAGGGGGGAAGGGGATGAGAGGGGGGATGATGGAAGGGAGGGCAGGCTGGGGGAGAGGGAAGTTGGAAGCACCCACTTTTGAATAGGGACAGGATAGAAGCAGAGAATAGAACAAATGGGAGGTGGGATAGGAGGGAGGGAAATATAGTCAGTCTTTTATAATATATCTACTATGGAAATGTTTTGCATAGCTACACATGTACAACCTATATTGAATTGTTTATCTTCCTAGTAAGGGTGGGTGACAAGGGAGGAAGGGAATGAATCTGGGATTCAAAGTTTCAAAATCAAATGTTTAATATATATATATATATATATATATATATATATATATATATACTATTATCAATATTATTTTTCATGTAAATGGGAAATAAGATATACAGGCACTGGGGCATAGAGATCCACCATGCCCTACTGGAAAGCTGCAGTCAGTATGGGAGAAGATATGGCAGAGAGCAGATTGGAGGAGGGGATATCCAGTGGGATCACTATTTTAGGTTGGTGGGTAGGGGAAAAACGGGCAGAAAATTTTAACTCAAAGTCTTGCAGAAATGAACGATGTAAACTAGAAGTTAATAAAGGATTTGATAATTTTAAAAAAATATTGTCCTTTAAAAAAGATGCTGTGAGGGGAAAATCAGAGCTATTAATTTCACCTGGAAAAAATGGGAATGTCACCAAAACACTCAATAACTGAAAGGGTACTGGCTTAAAAATCTTTTTCAACTTCACAAATCCCGTTCTGTAATAAGAGGTTATCTAACCTTTACTAGAAGATACCTTTTGAAGAGAAATTCACTACCTTTATGTGGTCATGGATATTTCCAGTATAGTCCCTATACCATTTTTTGGCCTCCTCTAAGAAATCCTCCAACTTCTCAGTGTCCTTAAATCATAGCAGCACAATAAACAAGATATGGTATGACTAAGGCAGTTGGCAGTGAAATTAACACCTCCCTAGTCCTAGACACTACAAGTCTTTTTTAATAATGTTTTTTAATTTTAATTTTTTTTGCTTTTTTGGAGGTGGGAAGGTAGGGCAATTGGTGTTAAGTGACTTGCCCAAGGTCACAGGGCTAGGTTTTGTGTTAAGTGTCTGAGGCTGGATTTGAACTCAGGTCCTCCTGATTCCAGAGCCAGTGCTCTATTCACTGCACCACCTAGCCACCCCCACTACAAGTCTTTTAATGCAGCCCAAGAATGCATAAGTTTGGGGGGGTTAATATCTATTATATAATAAACACATATTATTTTATAAATATACCATCATAAATATCATATATTTTCTAAGTATAGCATCATTTATGGTAAATTATTAAAATGATTTTTATAAGTCCTTTAAAATTTATTATTCATTCCTATAAATTTCATCTTATAGATCCATCCCAATATTCTAACCTGTCAAGATCTCTTTAACTCCTGATTCTGTCATTGGATATGTTATCTGTCCTTCCCAGCTCAATGAAAATTGCATAGAGATGCAACCTATGGTTTTATCTAACATGATAAAAATGTTTAAAAACCCAGGGCCAAGCCCAGATCTGGGGAACACTTGAGAAGAGACATCCTTTTAAGTTAACATCAAACCATTAATGGCATCTTTTGGGACCTGACCAATCAACCAGCTTTAATTCCACCTAAGGTAATTATGATCTAGCTTATAACACTCCATCTTGTCTATGTGACTAACATTATAGGCTATCAAATGTTTTGCTAAAATTCATGTTACCTGTGGGTTTTCCCTGATCTACCAGTTTAAGAATGAAATATAATCTTCCATAAACTCTTAATTTGGAGGAGGGTATTTTACAAACCAGGACAAAATTTCTTAGTTAAAAGTTTTTACCTTATGAGGTTGAACTGAAATGAATATCCTCCAGAAATCCAAGCTTTCACCTATTTCCTAAAATGGCTAAAATATTCCTCAGTTAAGGAGGCAGGGGTTAAATATAGGTGGTTTATAGGGGCTAAACCCCCCAAAACAACATTATCAATCCATAGGAAAGTTCAAGACACTTATTTGACAATAACAATCTCCATGAAGCAAAGGATTTTAGGTTGTTTTATTAATTTCACAAATGCCCTCGCCCACCAAAAGAAAAAATTACTCCATTTCACCACTATGCTCACTTTGCAGATAGGCCTATCTGCGGGAGAATCTATTTTTGAATGCCTTGATAGTTTTGGCCATCATTGGGGCAAGTTTTTTGGCAGCTTTTTTTCTGGAATCACAAGAACCAGTGCTACTAACTGACGGTGTTGGGTGAGTGCTGCTAGTACTAGTGCCGCTAGTACTAGTGCTAGTACTAGTGCCGCTAGTACTAGCGCTGCTAGTACTAGTGCCGCTAGTACTAGGGTCAGCATATGGTTTTACATCACTGCCACTGTAGTGGGTGGTTGGAGTATATGGGGCAGGCTTGGTGTTAATCATTTTAGGAAAAGCTGCTATGCCAGTGCCAAATTTTTCCTGCCTCTTTCTAACATCTCTAGGTGGTTTGGCCACAGAATCGACAAAGGCCATCATTGTCTGATGACCTTTGGATTTATTGGCGTAAGCCAATCGAAAATTCTCTTTTAAATGCTGCAATCGCTGCTCTCGGGCTTCCTGAAGCCGAAAGTATAGCTCCCTCCAGGACTCAGATTCTCTTGGTGTTTCATTTTTAAAATCTCGATTACAATGAATTTTCCACAACTTATCGGTATCCTTAATTAACACATGATTGTATCCCTCGATTCTACGCAGTTGTTTAGGCGTACACTTCTCCAAAACTGGTTCCAGCAATGCATAGGGTACATTTCCAACACTAAGGATGGAGTCCAGATTGTTATTGAGGACCCTCATGCACTGCTGGCGAAGTGATATTATTTGTGGTCGGTAAACACATTTGGGTCCTGAATAAACTTGCATCTTCGAATTCGATCTTCGTCCTGTAAATCCAATTCCTTCTTCCTCATGGTAGTAGGAGGCTGTTTTCTTCTTCGGCTTCAAAGGGAGAGGTGTTTTACGAGATGGAATTTGACAACTTGCTTGTACTGTAGGCATAATGATATCTCCTAAGTGTGGTGTAACATGAGTGGAGATATTTTTCAGATTGGCCAATATAGCTCCAGATGGTGGTTTCTCTGGTTTGCCATCATTCATCTTAGGCAGGTCTTGAACTGAATTTGGGCTTTTACTATCAGTTGTGGCACTATCATCTTCAATGTGGTCTTTGTTTTCATGAACTGCAATTGGAATATTTATATTACTTTTCCTTTGTGGCTGGCAGGCATAGCTGACATGAGAACCATAAGATGTGGTGGGCTGTTCATCTTTATCACATGGTTCTGGCTCCCCAGACTCCAGAAGGCAGCCTGTTGTGCTTTTGGGGGAGCTTGGGGCTTTGTATTTCCCCTCCTGCGTCTGTACATTGTTAGACTCTCCCTTGTCTTTGAACCATTTCCCTGCATCCACCAAGTCCTTACTTTGTTGGGCGTTTTCCAGTTTGGGCTCTGGAACATCCTGGTGATCTGTTTTTGTAATTTGTTTTACAAAAGAGAACTCCAAAGGAGGAAAACGATTCTTGACACTGCAGCTCTCTTTATTCTTGTCTGTTCTGGTAGCATTGTTCTGTTTGTCCTTTGTGTCAGTTCCAGAGGGTGGCATCTGGCACACCTCTCTGGATGTAACATTAGATAATTTTTCTCTGCTCAAAGCAAAATTTTCCTTTTGTCCCCAGCTCTCATTAAAAGGCCCTGGTTTAACCTGGGATGGCTCACCTAGTGAACTCTCTTGTATAGTCTTTACTTTGTCTTGAATGTGGAGGCCTGGGCCTTTACCACATTTCTGATCTTTCTCTTCCTGGTGACTGAAATTGACTACATTGACCTGTTGAAGGCTGGCGGAAGGCTGCGATTGAACTCCGCTGCTGCCTGGACAATCCAAGGATAACATTTGATTACATTGTTTTCTTTCGTCTCTTCTCTCATGATCAGGTGATGCTTTGGGGCTTCTCTCTGGTTCCCAGAGCTTCGGATGTTTCTTATCTTTAAAACCTGGACTAGGTGGCTGGCTGAACAAAGATTTACAAGCCTTTGAAAAGTTGCTGTCCTCATGGTGTCGCTTCCTGGAGCTACTCCTTTCGGAGTCCTGCTCCTCCCAATATAAGTCCAAGTCAGAGTTGGAGCCTTCATCAACGGGGACTAGATTTTTCCATCGCTCCACTATATTCCGAGCCATGGCGCCCACCTTTTCGTATTTACATAAAATGTTCACAGTCCTGCCAATGCCAGTCTCTGACAGAACATTCACCGTCATTGGTAGATCATTAAGCCTTTTCATATATTTCAGGACGTTCTTTGGATGCGGGAGCCAGAGCAGCTCTGCCTGGAGTTGGTCCACCGCCTCCATGATCGCAGCCTCCTTCTCAGAGGCCATGGTTGCTAGTGTCAAAGTGGTCTGGTCTCCAAGGCTAGAAGAAGCTTTGGACACCTCCATCTTGAGGGGGGCGGGGGAGAGCAAACTGAGGGAAGGCTCCTTCCTGGACTCTTCATTGGGTCAGATCAATGCAGGAATCAGGAACAGCAATTTTTAAAAAGAATAATAATAACTCTTCTCTGACTTTTGCTTCTCTGTCACAGATATTTCTAGACATTTCATCTTTGACCTCCCCTTGCCCCCCCTATGGAACTTTCCCTCTTAGTTCCATCTGAACAATAGAGACCTAGGAGCATACAACGTTCCTTACCCAAGCCAGCTCCACAGGGCCCCCCCCCCCCCACCGTGTTTCATTATCTGTTCTAAGCAGTTATGCCTAGTTACTTTAAAAAAAATTAGTGTGGAATTTGGTTTCAAACTTTG
The DNA here is from genome assembly GCA_011680675.1 of Gymnobelideus leadbeateri. NCBI lineage: Eukaryota > Metazoa > Chordata > Mammalia > Diprotodontia > Petauridae > Gymnobelideus > Gymnobelideus leadbeateri. The sequence goes on from WOXC01008075.1 coordinate 5,148, forward strand.
TTCTTTTAATTTACATTACCACAGTCATTGAATATATCGATCTCCCACTTCTGTTATTTCATTCACACCAATTCTTAACTATCATCCCATGTTTCTCTGAATCTTTACCAATGACACTTCCCCTAAATACCTAATTACCTTCACATATCACAATTTGTTCAGCTATTCCCCCACCTATCCACTTGATTTTCAGTGATTTTTAACCTAAAAAATGTTGTATGGGACCACTGTTACCAACAAGTTTACTGTGTTTTTAACCTCCTTGGGGTGGCACAGTGGAAAGGGAGTTGGATTTGGACTCAGATGACCTCGGTTTTAATCTGGCATCTCATTTGTTACCTGTGTGATTTTCTTAAAGTTATCCCTTTCCCTGCCCTAACCTCCCACTGTATAATGAGAGGGTTGGAATAGATGTTGGTGTAGTCCCTTCTAGTTATAAACATTCAAACTGATAAGCTCAGTGATGGGATCAAAGGGTTAAAAGGAATAAACTGTTTGATCACTTTTCTGAGAACATTTTGAACTCTTTGCTTGAATGGGTGGACCAAAACGTTGTCACTATGACTATCTTCTCAAAGCATCTCCAGAATCATAGAATGTCCTAAGTGACAGGGGTGACAGAGACCTCAGAAGTCACTGAATCTAGCCCATACCTGGACAAGAATCTCCTTTACAATATTCTTGATTAGCAGTCATCCAGCCTTTTCCTAAACACCTGATGGCAATAACTTGAACAATGATAAGGAACTCTTTACCTTCCAAGACAGCTTATTCCACTTTGAGACAGCTCTAATTGTTAGAAAGTATTTCCTGACATTAAACCTAATTTCTTTCTTTGCAGCTTCCTTCCATTGCTCCTTATTCTTCTCTATAGGGCCAAACAAAACAGGCCTAGGCCCTCTTCTACATGAAAGTTCTTAAAATACTTAAAAATAAACACTGAAACATGAAATCACTAAAAGTACCTTTCATAATGCTGAGTAGAGAAATCATGGTGAAGATGAGGTCTGTCCTCCACCACCAACTGCTACCAACTCCTCCAACTCCTCCTCCTCCTCCTCCTTCTACTCTATTCATTTTTTCCTTCCTTCTTTCATTCATCTATTACTCATAAGACATTCAGATGAACTAGAATGAGGTCAGTGCATCTCTTGTGGTCAGTGCATCTTCCTTCCCCTTAAGATACCCAGTATTTCTTAAGATTTACCAGAGTTGCCACTTTATTCCCATACTTTTTCACTTGAGCCCTTTAGTTAGTGACTACACAAAACCCATTTTCCCTTGCTTAATCACTAAAGACCCTGAAGGTCTCTGATCTTCTGAGACAGGAATTCACCTTCTCTCTTCCTGGGTCCTCCAAAGAAACCCTGCATTACTCAGACCCACAATTCCCATTTTCCATGAGGGCCAATACTTCTACCGTAACTGTGAGAGTCAACTTGTTCTAGTCTGACAAAGGGTGCTTCCAAAGCATATGAGAGAAGAAGCTGCTAGTTAGTCCTGCTACATTTGAAATCAAGACACATTCAACCTGAAATTATATATGGCCATGGCCAGAACCTCCAAAGCCAGACTAAGTGTGACTTTCAATAATATTGATAAAGTGCCTGTTTTGGCCAAGAGATCATGCTAGAAGGTTGGGGGGGGGGGGTACAAAGGAAATAAAACTCAGTTCCTGCCTTCAGAGACCTCACAGGGTATTAGAAGGTTAACCTCCCTGTCTGTCACCTCCCCCTCCAAATAATACAAAACATCAGCTATTTCCAGGTTTTGTTATTTTTGTCAATTTGTGTGTTTTAAGGTAAAACTGAATAGTGGTTTTGAGTTTCTTTTATTATTGGTAATTTAGAGCATGTTTTCATAGGGTCACTGATGGTTTGCAATTCTTTTTTTTTCTTTTTAAAAAACTTTTTTATTTTGAAAGCTGTTTCTATCCTTTAGCCACACATCTCCAGGGGGTATGGCTCTTGACCTTATATATTTGTGTTGACTTTATATATTTTGGAAATCAGACTTTTGTATTTAAGGCAAAGTTTCTTCCACACTCAACAATTTTTCTTCACTTTCTGCACTGATTTTGCACAGAACCTTTTAAAATTTTATGTAATCAAAATTGTATATTTTGGTTTTAATGTCCAGCCCAAAGGCATATATATTATATAGTGGCTAGAGGGCTGGCCTCAGACTCAGCAAGAGCTGGGTTAATATCCTACCTCTGAAACATATTGGCTGTGTAGGCCCCTGGGCAAATCAAGGACTAACTGCCTCAGAGAATTTGGAATTACTTGAGGGTTCTAATCGACCACTTTGAATTGCTCAACAGTTTCTACACTGGTGCAGAGATGTTCCTCAACAAGAGTTGACCCAACCTGATGAAATCACAAGCCCAGACCTTTTCTCTCATACCCACTCCTACCAATCACCTCTATCCATTGGTTGGCTAAGAATTCTCCACTCAGCCACAGTTGTGGAGTACCATTTTTCTTCCTTTCTACTGTTTTAGGATGAGACCTTTTATATTCTAGTGATGCATCCATTTCGAATATATTGTAATAAATGGTATAATATGCTAGACTAAACTTAATTTCTTCCAAACTGCTTTCTAGTTGTCCCAGAAGTTCACATCAAATATAGAATTCTTTCCCCAGTAATTTGTGCTTTGGATTCTGGGGCTTGGAATAAGTCCATAACACTAATTCTTCTAACACCCCTTGTGAGGAATATATTTTATGAAAATTAGAATGGATCCTTGAGGAGTGGAATGCAATGGTAATCTGCTGAGCTTCCCATTGGTCTCATATTCTTTGGCTAAACTTAAGGCTCTTTCATTAAGTTTGCTTTGAATTGACAACATTTGTGACTCAGCAAGCAGTATTATTATTATTGGCTGTGTCTGAATGGGATGATCTCTTGAAAAGAATGTTGGAGACCCCAGCAGACTTGGACCAAGACCTGCTGTGTACATGTCTACACAACAGATGGGTCCCTTAGTGGAGAGGAGGGAGGTGCGTGGTTGTCTAACCCATTTAGGGTTATTGTCCCTAGATATAAAAAGGAGAGAATTGAACTAGATGAACTCTCAGGCACATAGTAACCCTAAATATATGATCTATTTGCTTTGCTGCATGGTTTTCCTTTGAGGATCTCTTTCCTTTTTCCTCTTTTGATGCTGCTGTTTGATTTAATTTGATGCAAATTTTTCCATTTTGAGTTTGTAAAATAGGGAGATAGGCTTAGATATGATCACTTAGTTCATCCATTTTGCCAGATTTCCCATCAATACATTTTAGAAAGATTTCTCATAACAATGAAAAACATGATTACATAGTGGATAGAATGCTGGGATTGGAGTGAAGAAAATCTGGTTTCAAATTCAGACATCGACACTTAATAGTTGTAACAAACCTGGGCAAGTCACTGGGCTTCAGGCAACTTCCACAGGTTCACCTACTAAGTCAGAGGCAGGTTGGGATCTGCTGAGTTGAAGGAGTTCCCATTACAATGATGAAATCATAGATCCTTCAGATATCTTTGAATTCTAATAATAACAGCTGAAACTGAAAGGGCTGCAGTGCTTAAAGACCTGAAGCTCAGTTAAGCAGAATGCCCATTTAAACAGAGCACCCTATTTCTCAGATAGTAAATTAGATTTGATCATACTATTGAACATAAGGAAGCATAAATAATCAACTCATAATTTATATAGCTCCACCAATCTAAATGGGTCACATAATATCACTGGAGTGAACACTCTCTCTAGCCATGCAAATTGCCAGGCCTTCATCATGCCTTCACATTTTATTCATTTCTTGGTCATATTTTCCCAAAATTTTTCATAGAAGACACAACCAAAGAAGGGGAGGTCTTCTAATACTTAATGAACTCTAGTCCATGACCTGGACTGTCCATCCACTTACTATCATATCAAGTGTCTCTCCATTGTCTGTCAAATAGAAGATGGAAATGTAAACCCTGTTCCCTAAAATCAGTATGATGAAAACAAATTTTTCCAATGCAATTTTATTTTGGAAGGACAAAGAAAGATAGCATTCTTCTTATTCTGAGCAGGATTCTGGAAGGCACCAAAATAATAAGATCAATTTTGAAATAAAATATTGATGAGACTTTACTGAGAATTTCAACAAGATTTTGAAGATAAAATATGGTTAACCTACATTCCTGTAGCTACTAAAACTTTTCCCCTCTTATTAGATGATGAGAAAAGAAGTTGTATATGAGAGCTGGAATCCAATTATCCAAAAGCAGTTGAGTAGATCTAAACATAGCCAGCATGCATAATTCAGAAGAAATCAGTCATTTAATAAGGCTTAATATTGGTTTGTGTGTCAGTTTCTTTCAATATATTTCTTGGCTATGTTTGCTACTTATTCCTAATGCTACTAGAATTCCAAAATGGAAGGGATATTGCTCATATGATTTGATATTGTTTAAGTCACTGCACTTATCACATTCTCCTTTGTATAGTGGATATCTGAGTATGTTAGCTCCCCCCCAACAATGCCCCCCACACACACACACACTAGCTTTTCTAGAGCTGAGTCTCAATCATATCTTTGTATCTCAGTGCTAGCCTCACATACAGCAGATGCCAAATAAGTGCTTGTTGAATGGAACATTGTTCACATAAGGCTTGTGTCCCTAGTAGCTATCATGTGTGGGAGACTCAGCATGGCACAGTGGGTAGCATGCTAGATACAGAACCCTGGCTTTGAATTCTGCTTCACACAACTACTTGTTATGTGGTAAAGCACTGCAGTGGTGAGCTGGTTTCTCATCTATAAAGTGGGGATAAAAATGTTTCTCATCTCTGTCACAGGGCTTCTGAGAAGCTGACAAGGAATGTATGGGCAAAATATTGCAAACCTTAAAAAGTCATGGAAATATCCACTATTATTATTATTCCTAATGTCGGTGTTAAGGTATAAAACTGGAGGAATTTAAGAGATGAGAAGACAAACATTCTGCTACTAATTGATGATTTCATTCTACCCAGTTACCATTCAGAAACCTTATTAGGAAATTTATCTGATATCAGTTCAATAGCTACCTGACTTCACTATATTGGGGAGTGACAAATTAACAAAAGCACACATCCCAGGCTTTAAATTTTTTTTGGAGAGGGGGAGATAGGGCAATTGGGGTTAAGTGACTTGCCCAAGGTCACACGGCTAGTTTTGTGTTAAGTGTCTGAGGCCAGATTTGAACTCAAGTCCTGACTCCAGGACCAGTGTTCTATTCACTGCACCACCTAGCCACCCCCATCCCAGGCTTTATTATTCCCAACCCAAGGACCCCATAGAATGCTATCCACAGGCTTCCTATTCTGTATATGGAGGGCTACCTGCTATTGGTTTGATAAGTAGGAATGAATAGAAAAAGGAAATTTTAAAATGTATTCAGATGCATTATCAAAGGTATTTGCAATATACTTTTGTGTCTTGAGAGAGAGAAAGTGACAGAGAGGGAGATAAAGACAGAGAGAGACATGTGTTCATCCATCCCAAGTATCCCCATGTTATTGGTAAGAGCACAGGTTTTAATTTTCTCCATGAGAATAAGCAGAGATCATAAAAACAGCTCCCATTCATATAGTACTTTTTTGCTTCCTTATCATCATTTATCATTAAGGCACCCCAATAAATGAAATTAATGAAAAGAACATTAAAGACTAGCTGCACAGTAGAGCCAATGCTAAACACTGGTGATAAAACAAATTGTGTAAAACAGTCTTTGCCTTCAAGGAGGCCATCTCTGCCCCTTAACACGTCTCTCCTTACGTAATACCCAAAGCCTTGGGATAAACCAAAATCATCACGAATTCAAACTCACAAAATCATTTCTGAGTCAGTGATATGGGTCCTAGTGGTATTTAATGAAAATTAAAAGAATGAATTCTCTCCCCACCACCCACCCCCTCCCAAAATATAATAAAAGTTTAAAGTGCCACCACAGTATAATATTTTGGAGGGTACTTCTGTGCAACAAGATAGTATCATGGAGCATTATTCATCATGCACTGGCAAAGTGGGAGCTATTTGGTTTTGGGGAAAAGGGGTCCCACGTAGGCAGAGGTGGTGAGCATTGACTCTGCTATTAATTTCAGTGGTAGGCTTCTGGATGTATCCATTATGCAAAATTAAATCCATAGACCTAGGAGTAGATACCTGTGAATAATACAGACACTCGAATCTATAATGCTATGGAACAAATTGAAGGAGTTTGTTAGGGATACAGGGGGTGGGGGTGGGGGTTGTGTAGGAGCTGGGTATTCACTGTTATGTATGGTCCCATTCTACTTTCTAACAGGTCTAACTGTTAATGAGTTTTTTTCCCTTTATTTTAAGTCCTAAAAAAGCTGATCTTCATCTTGTACCCATTGCTCCTCTGGGGTCAAATAGAACAAGTCTAAGCCCTGTCCCACATGACAGCCCATCAGAAATTTAATGACAGCTATCTTATCCCTTTAAGTCTTCTCTTCTACAAGCTAAATGTGCCTGACTCCTTCAATCATTGTATGAAATGAACTCAAGACCTTTCACTGCCCTGACTCAGCCTCTCTTGGGCTACTCTTCAACTTGTCAGCTTCCTTCCTAAAATGTAGCAGGCAAAACTGAAAACAGCACTCAGAATACGGTGTGAGCAGGGCAGGGAACAGAGGAACTCTCTCCTCTCTTGTTTTGGGTAGTAATGTGTCTCTCTTTTTTTTTTTTTTAAAGCAATTGGGGTTAAGTAACTTGCTCAAGGTTACACGGCTAGTCATTATTTATGCGTGGGTGCTCATTTTCTGAGGCCGGATCTGATCTCGGGTCATCCCAACTCCGAGGCTGGCGCTCTTACTCACTGCGCCACCTAGCCGCCCCATAACGTGTCTCTTAATGGGGCTGAGAATAGCATTCTGTTTTGTACCATACCTCCTTCATAGGATACTTGCACAGCTGATTTTTGAGTCACAGGTAGAAGATTATTATGGCCCCTACCAAATTTTATCTTAATTATTTTGGTCCATTGTTCTTACCTGATTAAGATCTTTTTGGATTCTGAATGCTGCCTTCCCAGCTCTAAGTCATCTGTAAAGTTTTTTTTTTCTTTAGCTAACATGTTTATAGTGCTAGGCACTGTACTAAGTGCTTTAAGATGAGCATTACTGGGGGCAGCTAGGTGGCGCAGAGAACAGAGCACTGGCCCTGGAGTCAGGAGGACCCGAGTTCAAATCCAGCCTCAGACACTTAACACAAAAACTAGCCGTAACAACTCTCTTCATGTTACAAAGAGAGAAACTGAGGCCCAGTGAGGAAAAGGGGCTTGACTGAGGTCACTTAGGTAGTAACTGGCAGAGAGGTATGCATAATCAACACCAAGGGACTGAAAGTTTTTCAATGTTTTTCAAACATGAAGCTTACCCCCTAAGGTAATAATGCATCTACCTTCACAATCTTGTCTTACTTAGGACTTCTATGAAGTCAGTGGTTGCTAGAAAACAGTTTTATATTATGTTAGGAACAGTTTATTAAGGTCAGTTTTATGAAAGGGCATGAGCTGGTGGACTGAGCCCAAAATTTTTCGTACAGAAGACCAAGCTTGGGCAAAGCTGTCCACAAGATAAAGCCTCAGCTACTTCTATACCAGCCAAGGAGGTAACATCCCATGGAATCTACACTACAGCTACTGGTAACTGTCTCATTTTTAATGGATATGATTTACTACTTGTTCCAGACTCTCTGGATGATAATCTATGTCCCATGGCTGGGCCTCACTACAGCCATGGCAGAGCTGGCTTCCCACTCTCTTGCCATCTTTATCGTTGGCTTATATATCCTATGCAGTCTACCATCAGGCAAGAAGCTGACTGTTATCCTGGCCCAGGAGCTCTGTATAGTAGCACTATTCCCCATTAACTGGACTCTCGGGGACAAATGGAATGTACTGACAGCTCAGGCCTCATATTTCCTTTGTGCTTTGACTCATTCTATCCACAACAGAACCTGGCAATTAGTGACACAGCTGAAAGATGAACAAACCATGGCCCTATTCGACTGGATGGAGTGGGCTTATTATGGCTTTGTCATCTTCTACTTAGATAACAGCACTGCCTCAGAGACCATCTTAGATGCCCTTGTGCAACAGCTTTCCTCCATCTTGCTGCTTCATTGCCTGGATGAATTTTGGTTGATGATCTTTCAGGGGTTCCATGCCAGGATACTCTTTCAATTCATGAAACATGCCAAAGAATGGTGGCGTCCCAAACCAGCCATAGGACAGCCTGAAATCTGTCCCCTGGGGACAGAAAGCAGAAATATCTATATGAATGAGCCTTCACTAGAGCCAATTCCATCTATACTATGAGAATTCTACCCAGATTCCATCTATTTCCACCTTCTGACAGTATCCATGGAGGAGGATGACAACTATTGCCATTCTGGAAACACTGAGCTTCCTTTGAACACCAGGACCAGGAGTGACAGGATGGCTCCTCAGGGAGTAATAACTGAAGTCAAGAGCATCCTACATCACCATCGTTCTAGTGTCAATGGGTGCCATGGCCATCCCTCTACCTTACATTTCTAAAATACAAGTCAATAAAGACAACAGGTGTGATCAACTCAAAGAGTCCCTGTAGTTTTCTTTCTATCTGTGAAAGATAGCCTGTTGAATTCCTACCCATTCCTACCCATTGTTCTCCTAGAACATGGTGGGGGAAATGATTAGATTTGGTAAATGGGTTGCTATGGTGAGGCAGGGCTACAGGGTACTTTAAAAAATAGATGGGAGCCATGTGACTATCTATAAAGTGATTCTTCCCAGAGGCTATACTCAAAAAATAGGAGGGATATTTGGCATGGGCCCCAATAGGTTGGAGGTAAGCCCAAGGACAGGTGAAATGGCCCTGAAAAAGCCCCTATCTCCCACTGAGAAACAATATCCTATTACTGAGGAACTACCCCAGGGAACGAAATAATAGGTTCACAGCCATTGGATTGGGCTAGATGCCCAACCATAAATTCATTTTTGCAAAGTCTCAGTCAGAAAGTAGGTTTTCTTTTCTTGAAATAAAGGCTATCGCCCAAATCTGGTGCATATTGTTTCTATATTCATATAATACCCTGTGTTCAAGTTAAGAACAAAAAGAATATTGTCTTTCTATTAATGTACTTCTAATTTAATTCGTTGCCAAAACCCCAGGAATCTTGTCTTGCCTAGATAGGAAGGTACTGTCCTGCTTCTCTAGTTTTTGAGCCAGGAAAATTGCGACTCTTTCTAGTCATGTTCTCTAGCTAGAAAAAGAAAAAAATGGTAGCTATTTGATGTTTTAAGGTTTGCAAAGGACTCATTTAAATCTCATGGCGAGCCTAAGAAGTAGGTCTAGTAGCTCTCATTCTTCCCACTTTACATTTGAAGAAACTGAGACTCAAGAAAGTGAAGTAACATGCTCAAGAAAACATAAATGTAAACCATAAGGTACATTATATATATATATATATATATATATATATATATATATATATACAAAATGGATGAGAAGAGAGCACCAGCAACTCATGGGGGTGGGGGATGCAAATTCCCAAAGGTTTGTATTCTCTAGACTAAACATCCCCAGTTACTCCAATCTCTTCTCATATGGCATAACTACATTCCAGTTTATTGATGTCCTTCTTAAACTGATGTTCCCTGAGCTAAACCCGGTATTTCAGATGTAGTTTGACTAGGGCAGAGTATAGAATGACCACCAGCTTGTCCCTGGAAATGATGTTTGTAAAGAGAGCATAACCCAAAGGGCGGCTAGGTGGCACAGTGAATAGAACACCAGTCCTGAAGTCAGGAGGACCTGAGTTCAAATCTGGTCTCAGACACTTAACACGTACTAGCCATGTGACCTTGGGCAAGTCACTTAACCCCAACTGCCCTGCCTTCCCCCTCCAAAAAGCAAAAAAAACAAAAACCAACCCCCCAAACAAACAACCAGTATGACCCAAGATGGCATTGATTTTTTTTTAGCTGTCACAACATACTGCAGACTCTTACTCAAGTTGTGGTCCACTAAAACCTCCAAATCTTATTCAAACAAACTGCTTTCTAACCATGTATCACTGATCCTCTCCTTATAAAACTGAGTTCTTTAACACAAACGTAAGATATTATATTTATCCCTATTAAAATTTTATTCTATTAGATTCAGGCCAATGCCATACCCTGCCAAGATCTTTGTGAACCTTGGCTCTGGCATCTGGTGTTTGCTCTTCCTTCCTGTTTTATATCATGAGAAAATATAATGAATAATTATGATGACACAATTATTTGAGGAGACATAGTATTCACATTATAAAAACTAGGCACAGAATATCCATTTTAATATAATAAAATTATGTATCTTAAACCAAGGGATAGAATTCCTTGAAATAGGAAAATACTAGGAATTTCACAGTAATGATATACGGTAAGTCAAGAATATCTCCTTTCCCCACTGACATGAGAAAGAAATTAAAAGCATAAAGATAAGTTAGGTGGAGATCAAATTATCTCTATTTAAAGATGGCATGATGGTTTACTTAGAAAACCCCAGAGAATCATCAGATAGTAAAAGAGGTGATTAATACCTACAAATGGCAATATACAAAACAAAAATCTGCAAACCACCACCATTTCCACATGACATTAACACAAACCAGAAGGGAATTATAAAAAAGAAAAATTCTATTTAAATAACTAAGCACAATTCCAAGAGGACCAATGATAATGAAAGATGACAGAAAGGTGATAGACTTAGGGTGAAGAACAAGACATACATTTTGAGACCTGACAAATGTATGTATTTGTTTTGCTTGACTATGTTTACTTATTACAAGGGGTTTTTCTTTCTTTTTTTCCAGTGTGTGTGTGTGTGTGTGTGTGTGTGTGTGTGTGTGTGTATGTAAAAACTACTGAGTAAGAGAGAGTGAGAAGAAAGAAAAGGTCAGTGAAGCTTTTTTGCTGCACAAGTGAAAACTGAAGGAAATTCAGAAGGCAACACAAAGAGGAAAGCTTTTAATTTCTTAATTACTGAATTTCTAATATACTTTAAAAGGAAGCTGCACATTATAGAGATTCATGTTTGCATATATATATTTCTCTTTTTAAATTCTGCTTCATATGGGGTGGGGGTGGGGAGAAGAGAAGGCTGAGCTGCTATTATATGGCCAGCAGTTGCCTCTAGATAGCAGCAGCAGGAGTGGGGCATGTGTAGGGAGAGAACAATCTGCCAGTAGCTTGGAGAAAATCAACCTCGATCTCATATTGGGCCACTGTACCAAGATTACTATAACTAGGGCTTATCTAACGTGTTCTCAGAAGCAATATTCCTTTTTCCTACATTACATTACTCAATCATCATGTAGAGACAGGTGACACCAGAGTGAATTGAGCACTGGGCATGAAATCAGGAAGACCTGAATTCAAATCTAGTGTCTGATATGTACTAGCTGTGGGGCCTTGGGTGAGTCACTTAACCTGTCTGCCTCACTTTCCTCAACTGTAAAATTCAGATCCTAATAGCACCTATCTCCCAGTGTTGTGAGGAGCAAATTAGATATTTGCAAAGGGCTTAACACACAGCAGGTGCTTAATAAATGCTTATTTATGACTATCTTACTTGTTCTACTTGCTTCACTCTGTAGAGTTCACTTGAGATTTCTCATTCTTCTTTGTATTCATTGAAATAATTTTCTTTTAGTGCAGATTCTATTCATGCAGCACAACTTGTTTAGAGATTCCACAATCAATGCACTCCTTCTTTTTTCACTCTAGCCTTCTTCCTGACATGTTGCTCTCAGCTGTCTCTTCATATTCTCTGAATTGGACCTGCAGAAACCATGTCCTAGAGTATCTGATACCTTAGCGTTGCAATTCCTGCCTGATGAATGTGCTGTCAGTCAACAAGCATTTATTAGTCAAGTCAACAAGCATTTATTATAAGCCCTTATTAAGTTCGAGGCACTATGTTAAGTTGCTGAGTATTCAAAGAAAGGTGAAAACAGTTCCTTCCTTCAAGGAGCTCAGGATCTAATGGGAGAGAGAACAGGCACACAGCCATGTACAAACAAGTTATATGCAGAGTAGATGGATGGTAATCTTAGAAAGAATGCCCTGGGGAAGGGGTGGAGGGTGGGGGGGTGCAGGTGGGGGAGAACCAAGAAAGGCCTCCTTCAGAAGGTCAGATTTGACCTGAGTTTTGTGGGAAGGAGGGAGAACACATCAGGCATTGGGGGGGGGATAGCTGGTGTAATACATGGAAGACGTATTTACGTGCATGGGAGATTTACTAAGAGACATGGAGAACGGCACAAAATGGAGAGACAGAGAAGGATTGTGAGCCATGTCAGTGATGAAAATACCTACACTAATGAAATAATTGATTTACCTAGTGATCTATTTAAGGCCTAAGGAAATTTCTTTAAGGTCATATCTTTTGACATTAGTAAATGCATCACTTACCAGTAATTAGAAAAGATAAGTAAGAGTTTTTTTTTCTCAATGCTATCTCCTTTCCATCTTTACAGGAACAGACTCAGATTATTTCTGCTCTGTGTAGGATGTCCAAATTCATTGGCCATAAACCACTCCCACTGCCTAGCCCTGCTCTCCTTTCCCATATGGCCACAATGCAATGTGGCACCACTAATAATACGTGTGGTACATTATGATAACTTCAGAGATCTCAAAGTGATTTTATTTTTGTGCAGTACACTAGATTGGGAGCTAAGCAGTGACATCTTAGTGCCCAACCTGGCAAGAAAGCTGACTTTTTAAAACCGACACTGGGTTCTAGCAAAATTGAATGAACCCCTTAGTTGTTCATATAGCTGAAGGCAAATTTGGATTAAGTGTTATTTCCTTCCATCCTCTCTAATAATCTTTGTGAAGCAGCTTGGTTCATTTAAGGGAGAAGTTTTTTAATGAAACATTCTCCTCCCCTCCCCAACAACCCCACTCCCCCAGAAAACCAGTTATCTTTCTCTATGGAGCCAAAGCGACTGGTTTCATAGAAATAAGAGCAAACCGAAGGAAGACAGGCACAAAAATCTCCCGGTGGTAATCGCAGATTACTAGGCAAGTAGAAAAGGAGATATTTTAGGTAGATTTGACTCGAGGCCTTCCCATCCAGGGCTAGGGAAGGGAGCCTCAAGGACAGAGTTGATAACTCCAACTGGCATTAACAAGCCTCTTTCTGACCAACCTCCCCATTTGCCCTGCTGCCCTTCCTCTTTTCTCTTCCCATCCCCTCTCTCCTCTGCTTTCCTGTGTCATCTGGGTTCTAATCCTGACTCCAGCTCTGCCTTCCCATGTGCCTTGGGGAATGTCATTTTACCTGCCTTGAGTGCTCATCTGTGAAACGAGGGTAATAACATTCGTATCTCCTTTGCTCAAAAGAGCATTGTGAGGTTTAATGAAATAAAGCCCACACTTTGCAGTTCCTGAGATAATAAAGCCTGAGAAATGCCAGACTACATTCAGCTCCTTAGAAGACAGAAACTGCCCAAATTAAAAAAAAATAATAATGGTATTGCTGCATTCCAAAGCTGACTATGTTATCAGGTAATTCACTTTCTTCCCATTTATAAAGTCAAAATCACACACACATTATTTCACCCACTTGCAGTCAGGAGATAAGACTAGAATCCACTCTCTGAACATTTCCTTCTTAAGGTAGGTTTCCCTGCCTGAGGATGGCATTTCAAAACTCTTATTCTATTAAGAATTGCAATCTGGGAGAAGGGACACCAAAGACAAGAAAACTCTAGGGAACTATGAAATAAAAAAATGAATTCACTAAATCTCAATGTAGGAGAACACATGGAATTGGGGAGTAACCAGAACCCCAAATCCCTAAATGAGAAAACATTTAAAGCAAAATTAATGAACGCAACTAAACTTTAGGCTCTTACAATTCTCAGACAGTGGTAGCTACATAGTACTTGAAATACCTTTGTACCTCTGATGTTTTGAATGTTGGGTAAGCCCCAAAGTGAAAAGAACTAATGGTCCTAACTGGGAAATGAAATGAGGGAGATGAAGTACTAGTAGGAGTAGTAGAGTAGTAGAGTCAGAGTATCTGGGATGACTTCTTGGCTCTGGTTCTTAGTGCCAATGTGACCTCAGGCAATTGTTTGAATTTCCTCCTCTGTGTAAGGTTGTGTGTGATGCCCATGTAAGATGCCTATGTCTATATAGGATGCTTCAAAGTCACTTGTGGGAGACATTGCTGGATATCTCTGGGATCTTGCCCACCCATCTCTAAATGAGACTGAAAATCCTGCCTTGAAGGGAACAGGGAAAAAGGCCCTGAGGATAGCTGCTTTGCTGTCTTCTGAGAAAGGAGATAACAGAGTAGAATTATATAGTACATAGAAATTTGTAGTAGACCACTCAATATTGCTGGATATTTGGATCAAAAGCTACTAGCTTCCCAAGTCACTGTCCCTTAAAGGGGGGAGGGGGTGTTAACTGCAAAGACAACATGGAAATTAAAATGTAATTGGGAAATAGGTAACCAAATAAAAATACAATAGAACACAGGTAATATCAATATGTGGTTTTTTTATTTTGTTTTGTTTTTTGGTTTTTTTTTGGAGGGCAATTGGGGTTAAGTAACTTGCCCAAGGTCACATGGCTAGGTTTTTGTTTGTGTGTGTTAAGTGTCTGAGGCCAGATCCAAACTCAGGTCCTTCTGACTCCAGGGCCAGTGCTCTACTCACTGCGCCACCTAGCCTCCCCCAATATGTGGTTTTCTAATATACAGCCTCCAGGAATCTTTACTTATGGTTTAGTGACCCCCCCCCCCTTTTCTTTGTGTGTTTGACATCACTGCCTTGCTTTCGCTGGTTTGGCTCCTTTCCTCCAAAGGCTAGCTACAAAAAAAAACCAAACAAAGTTACAAATAGTTAATAACAAGTAAACCCTTTTATCCAAGTAAATAGCAAACAGAAGTCAGCTAATTTCATTTAGAATATATGAGTAAATACTCAAGAATGAACTCTTTGGATAGAACTAAGATGAGACCTCAATCAAGATAAAGGTCCCAATCTCACCCAAGGGAAATTCCCCAAAGTCTCTAGGGAAGCAAGATAGAAATCAGAAATAGAGTGTGGATCTGACTTCTCTCACATATTTACAAAAGAGTCTTTCCTTTTCTCCTGCCTGGAGTTTGTTTAAAGAGAGTCTGGAACCATGAGTGTTTCTCTCTCAAAGAAGGATTGAAGGATGTCTCCCCATTCCAAAGTTCTTGTACCAACTCTGTCCTGCATATAGGCCTGGTTGTCAGGATTTTCTCCATCAATTAAGAGTCTCGTGCAACTTGATAAAAGCCCGGTTGGAAACCCAGGTTACATCTTCATGAAAAGAAAAGGGCGGGGCAAGAAGATAAATTATTGTGAGACTCAAATGACATAATGTGCACATAGCACTTCCCAAACCTCAAAGTGCTATGGAATATGAATTACCATCTTTCATCCTCCTCTTCCTCATTTTCTCATCCTTCACTCTAATGGTCTTTCCAGCAATAGTAACTATGAACCCCCTCCCATTTGGTTTAATTATAAAAAGCTTTAATTATAAAGCTTTCCTCTTGTAACTCTTCAAGTTGTTTCATATCATTCTGACTATCCCCCAAGTCAATGGTCATGGTTCTACCTATACTATACACATAGTTCTACCATACACTTCTGCTTTTAAAATCAAATGGAGATGCTTGAAGGCTAGATGTTGTGATTTTGAAGACAAAACTGATATCCACTGGAGGAAAGACTTTTTCAATCAGAAATTCAAGACAGAGAATCATGTCTATGAATTTCAAAAGAACCAGCACAAAATCTATTGAACATTAAAACCATTTCTGAAGAACTGAACTAATTTGAAAACTAAGAGTACTAGCCTACAACAAATTGTATTAGTAACAGTTGAAAGAACCTAAACAAAATGAAGTAATACTTTTTAGTTAGTTTGACCCATTGTGATAAGACTAACCATATCACCAGTGGCAACCTAGGGCATTTCAATGGTGGGACAAGAGGACACTATACTGTATGTCTGTGTGTGTCTCTTTATAAGTATCACAAAGGTCCTACTGTCTTATCTAGCTACTCTCATAAATAAGTTTTTGTACTGATCCATGCTTCAGTTCCATTATGCTTGTCCCCAGACACATTTTATGAAATTGTATACTAAAGAGGACCTGAAGCAAAAGGACCATTTGTTGGGAGGGTGATCCACTGTGAAGATCATGGTTAGTACTGAGGGATGAGTTATAATAGGGAAGACAGTAACTTGTCAGTTTCTTTTGTTAGAAAATTAAATATTACTACTGTGGAGATTGTCCAATGTAGAATCCAAAGGAAAGAGGTCTTCCTTCTAGATGGTGAGCTCATCCAAATGATTGCATTTTCAGATAACATCGAATCAAGCCCAATAATGCTGCAGTCTGTCAAATGAAAACCATTATTACTCAAAAGAGTTCATCCTAACTTTCTACACAGCAAAAATATAGAGGCAGAAGAATGTCTACTGACCTGACAATGATATTCAGATGTAGGAACAATACATAGAGCTAGCTTATATGTACATATATCTTGGACAGTCACTGCAAATAGACAATCATCAGAGCCCAGGATTAAACAGAAGGCCAAGAACAGGCTGGATGGTCGTTGAGAAATTGCCCAATACTTTTAGTGACTCCAAGCTTCTCTCTGAAACAAAGATGTATCTTTTAAGGAATATTCTTCTAGTGATATTCTAAAGCTATTAGTCAAATAATGCCACAGACTCCAAAAAAAAATTAAGTCATATAAAAGTCATCATTAGAGAGCTATATGAGCAGAAGAGGTGAGTCAGATGTGTTGAAAGTAAGGGAAAACAAACAGACACCCTGCAGGTTCTGTGTGATGTGAAAATACCAAGAGGAAGACCTACCATATGTTGGGTAGACTATTAGGCAGAGGTTACAAGTAAGTGTTGTACTAGATGAAAGTTCATGGGTGAGTTGTGATCAACATCATCTGTGCCCAATGGAAACACATGGTCATGAGATCAGAAGAACATTAAAACCATTAAATACAGCCTATTTCCCTTTCTATCTTAGTTGCCAAAGAAATTGAGAGACAAAATCATTGACTAGCTATAGCACTTGTCCCATCTCATGTGGCCTAACATTCCTCCCACTTCCCCTGGCTGAGCCAAATTTTGTGTTGTTTTGGTTTTCCCCAGAGCTTTCACATATTGTAATGGGTAAGCCACCTCAAGTCATCATGAAACAAGGTGGAGAAGAAATAACACAATTCAATATAAAACATCGTTGATACTCCAAACAGGCCAGTATGGAAGTCCACATCTTTCCCATCTTTGTCCTCCTTGGAGTAAAATGCACAGAACAGCATAAAAGGAGTTGCTGTCTTGGCCTGGATGTGGCTGGAGAGGGTCATTTTCTAATAAAAATATGAGAATCTCAAAATCATTTATGTCACTATCACTGCTCTCTATAGTAGTCAATCCCTCAACATATTAGTGTTTGCTTTCCCTGACTGTACTGATTCACTAGGGAAGATGTTTAAAAAAACAACAGAAGATTTAATTCTGGGAGAAAAATAGAAGTATAAGAATTCAGAGCTGATAAAATCAGAACAATCAGATGATTTCTACAGTCGTAGTATGCTCCTTCACACTCCCAGATGTCTGGCTGAAATATTTTTTCCAGTGCCCATGAAACTTATTACCATCAACTCTAAATTTTCCCTTTTTCCTACTATTAAGAAAGTTTCTCTGAGCTGAAGGATGACCATGCAATAGGTAAAATTGGGAAGGTTGTTGCCTTAGGAATATACTTTTTCTTTCTGAACAAAATAAAACAAACTCCCCCCCGCCAAATAAGCCCATAAGGAACACTTAAGAGTTTCTAAGTTGAAGAGTTTGAAGAGAAATTAGAGATCATCTAATCAAACTCAGTGAGGAAGTTCTCTCCATAACACTTTGGACATGGAGTCATCCAGTCTTCATCTGAACATTCCTAATGAAAGGAAGCTTGTTATCCTATTAAATTTCATTCAATGGACATTTTATTTTTTTTTTTTTCGGGGGAAGAGAGGCAATTGGAGCTAAGTGACTTGCCCAGGGTCACCCAGCTAGTATGTATATGAGGATGGATTTGAATTCAGGTCCTCTTGACTCCAGGCATAGTGCTCTATCCACTGCAGTGCCACCTGTCTGCCCCTCAAAAGATATTTATTAAACATTTATTAGACACTGGAGACAATGCAAAGTTTACAAAAGCTGAAGTCTATGCCCTCAGTAAGTGTGAAGTCTAGTAAGATATATGGCACTTATACTAACAACTATAAACAAAATAATGTATGACAAGGCCATAGTATTACAAAGTAAGTACTAAATGAGGTCTGTGGGGAGAATGATCATTACCAGGAAGGGGAATAGGGGAAAGCTTCATGGAGAACACAGAATTAGAGTTAGGCTTTAAAGGATAAGCAGAGTAAGAAGAAAATTTCTGTCACATAAGACTATGAAAAAAGGGCAGACACATGAGAAAATAACGATGGTGTGGAGGGCTGTAAATGGTCCAGTTTGATAGAAACAAAGAGGACATGGAATAAAAGAGTATGAGGTAAGGCAAAAAAGGTAAAGAGGCTCCAGATTATTAGGGGACCATAAACACTAGGTTAAATGATTTGAAAAGTACTTGTTCCACTGAATTTTTTTTTGCTTTTTAGAGGGGAGAGGCAGGGCAATTGGGGTTAAGTGACTTACCCAAGGTCACACAGCTAGTGAGTGTTAAGTGTTTGAGGCTGAATTTGAACTCAGGTCCTCCTGATTCCAGGGCCAGTGCACTATTCACTGTGCCACCTATCGACCCCTCCACTAAAAAATTTTGAGGAGTGCCATGATCAGTGAGGAAGAGAGAATATTCTAGAAGGAGGAAATGGAAGAAACAAAGAATGGAGGCGAGAAGACCTGTAGTAGTCAGACTGGTAGTCTGTACAAAGTCTAGTACAAAGATCTGTACCAAGGTGACAGCAGTGGGAATGGAGATAGGAGGATGGGTGTCAAAGATATTCTGAAAATAAAATCAACAAGATTCAGTAACTGGACATGAAAAGAGAATGAGAAAGAGCAAAGATGGGGCTAATGTTTTAAACATGGAAGACAAGATGAATAGAAGAACTCATGAAAAAATAGTGAGGTCACAAGGAAAAACTTCTTTTGGGGGGAAGATAAAGTCATGATGCATATACTGAGTTTCAGATACCCATGGTACATCCAGGTAGAGATGTCACAATAAGTAAAGAGTGATATGGCCTAGAATTAAAAGGAAAAGTCAGGGATAGAGATACAGATTTATAGAAATGGAAATAGAAGCAATGAGAATAAATGAGATTGTTGAAGTAGAGGATGTAAAGAGAAGACAAAAGAAGGGCAAAGAGGAGTCATCCATCACCTAAAGAAACTGGAAAGAGTAAAAAGACCTAGCAAAGGAGTCCAAGAAGAAATAGTTAAATAAGAGGAGAATCCATAGTGCAGTGTTTCTGAAGTCGAAAGAGGAGACGATCCAGTAGCACAGAGTAGGTCAACAGGGTCAAATACTTCAGAGAATTGAAGAAAGATTAGATCTTTGGATTTGGCAATTAGGAGGTCATTGATGACCTTAAGAAAAATTGTTTCAGTCAAGTTGTGGGGATGAGAGGCACACTGGAAGTAACTGGGCAAAAAATGGGTAGTGTGGAAGGTGTAGAGAATGTTTTCAAAAATGTTGGTAGTAAAGAAGAGAAAGATGAGGGGCAGCTAGGTGTCGCAGTGACTAGAACACTGGCCCTGGAGTCAGGAGGACCTGAGTTCAAATCCAGCCTCAGACTCTTGACACAAAAACTAGCCGTGTGACCTTGGGCAAGTCACTTAACCCCGGCTGCCCTCCAAAAAAAGCAAAAAAAAAAAAAAAAGAGAATGATGGGGGCAGTATCTAGCTAGGGCAGAAGACTCAACAGCAACCTTCTCTTTTCAAAGGTTTGAGGAGATCTAAATATGTTTGTAGTCTAAGGAATGACCTAATAGTGAGAGGCAGAGGTGAGGAGAAAGAGCACTCCAAAGATACAGGGCAGATAGTACAAAGGCATAGAGATGGGAGATGGAGGATGCATAAGATAAACAGCAAGTATGACTGGCCCAAAGAATGCCTGAAGTGCAGCTAAGTTGTGAAGGTCTTCTAATGCCAGAAAAGTTAGGCTTGACCCCAGTGGTAATAGGGATCAACTGGAGTTTACCAAGTAGGGGCTTGAGATGATTATTCTACTACAATAATCCAGGAGAGTGACTGGCCTCAATTAAGGTGATGCATATGTGAGTGGAGAGAAAGGGATGGACGGATGGGAAAGATGTCAGGAAATCAAAGATTCACCAATCAATTGGCCATGAGGCGTGAGTGAGAGTGAGGAGTAGAAACCTGGGTGACTGGGAGTCTGGTGGTCATAGGAAGTTCAGAAGCAAATAGGTTTGGGTAGAAAAATAATTTCATCTTCTCCTAATCCCCTCAACCCCTTTGAGCACACTTTTTGTTGTTCAGTCACTTCAGTCATGTCTGACTCTCCATGTAACCTGATTTGGGGTTTTCATGGCAAAGATAGTGGAGTGATTTCCTATTTCCTTCTCCAGCTCATTTCACAGATGAGGAAACTGAGGCAAACAGGGAGAAGTGACTAGTCCAGGGTCACACAGCTTCTGAAGCTGGATCTGAACTAAGGAAGATGAGTCTTCTACATGGCCCATTACACCGTCTAGCTGGCCTTTGTACACACTAATAGCTTTTAAACAAATACAAGTTGATTTGAGAAGGAAGAGAAAACTAGTAATTGAGGAAATCAGAAAAGGCTTCCTGTAGGGAAGTTTGGGCCTTAAGGAAGCCAATGGTTCATTTAATCCCGGACCAGATAAAAGAAGAGGAATAAATGAATAGGCTGAGATCATAAGAACAACTAAGGTTCATGTGACTTCCAACTCCCTTCAGACTACCCTACATCAACACTGACTACCTAGTCCCAGGAGGAAGAGTCCACTCAGGGACCTACTCACTGACTGGTGAATGGATTCCTGGAACCACCATATCATGAGAAGCTCTCATGGCACTGCTCACTCCTCTTCCAGCTCCCTCTCCAGGCCATGCCACTTCCACAACAGCAGACTTGCCTTCTTATCTTCCCTCTCTCCTTCTTCTGAAGTCCCCATTAAGCTTTTTTGTTTGTTTGGGTTTTTTTTTTTTTTTTGCTTTTTGGAGTTCAATTGGGGTTAAGTGACTTGCCCAAAGTCACACAGCTAGTAAGTGTGTCAAGTGTCTGAGGCCGGATTTGAACTCAGGTCCTCCTGACTCCAGGGCCAGTGCTCTATTCACTGTGACACCTAGCTGCTCAGTCCCATTAAGTTTTGTCTTTGCCTATTAGCATGTAAGCTGCTTGAGGAGTAGGGCCCATCTTATGTTTTTGTAGTATCCCTGGCACTAAGTACAGTACCTGGCTCATAGTAAGCTCTTAGGAAATGCTCTATTTGACATTTAGATATTCCTTTAACATTTGCAAAGCACTTTACATGCATCATCTCATTTGATCCCTGTAACAAAAAATAATCCATAAATCTCATCAGGTGCACAGAGTGCTTTACATACATTGTTTAATTTGAATTCCCCCACAACCCTGTGAGGTAGGTGCTATTATCATCTCAATTTTACAGGTGAGAAAACTGAGGTTCATAGAGGTTGAGTGGTTGTTTCAGGGTTACATGGCTATTAAGTGTTTGACTTGAGATTTGAACTAAAGTCTTTATACTGTAGGCATCATCATCTTCATTTTACAGATAAGGAAACTGAGGATCAAAATAGTTCTGCAGACCTGACCATAGGCATATGGCTAAGACGGATCACAGGTGGGCTCTGAGCACACAGGTCTTTGAACTGTTCAAATTCCAGAGGATTTAGCTTTCCTCTTTATCTCTCACGGGATGCTTGGATTAGTAGGGTCCATTCCCAGAAGCTAGCTAATATAATCCCTTCTACTAATCCCTCATTTTCCTTCTCTTACTACCTGCCAAGGAGGGGAAAGTGGATAAATTAAATAAAAGAATTACTTAGAAGCAATGAATTATAATAGTTTAGCATATACGGTTTTATGTTTCTAAAACTTTTCTCACAGAAACATGCAAGATTTCTATCTCTAAAATGTCCCTGTGGTGAGACCCAAACCTGCTGATCAAATAGGGAAAAAAGAGTTTGTAAAGACATCTGCTGCAAAACGAATGCTTCATTTTTTTTCTGCTGAGCAGGACTACCTTTCTGTCACAGAGAAGAGGTAGATATTACTATAGATGTCGAGATGCATGTCCCAATGGAAGCAAGGAGACAGGGCATTGAGGGGAAAGTGAAGAGCCCACATATTCATTGCCTTCATCACCAAGACACTTTCTGCTAGAGAGTCAGCCTAGATGAGCAGGGAAAGCATTGGCCTTGGAGTTCAAATATAGACTCAGTCATTTATTATCTATGGGACCTTGGACAAGTCACTTGCCATCTCTAAGCTTCAATTTTTTCATATACAAAATTAAAACTGCCCTGCTTACAGAGTTTGTGAGGGAATCAAATTAGATGATATAAAGAAAGCCCTTGGCAAATTGAAAGATTTATAATTACTTTGTTCAAGTGTTAAAATTCTATTTGACTTATTACTATGAATGACCAAGAACACATTAAAAAAGGAGTTTTCTCCAAATACTAATGCTCCTTCTAAATAATATCTAATATTAGTTAGTATTTATATAGTGCTTTAGGCTTTGCAAAGCATTATATAAATTATCCCATTTCATCCCCACAACCAACCTGGGAATATGTAGTGAATTATTATCATCATTTTGCAGAGGAGGAAAATGAGACTGAGAGATAGGTTGAGTAACTTGTCCAGGATTAGATTATATAGCTAGTAAGTGTTTAAGGAAGAATTTGAACTTGGCTCTTTCTGTCTCCAAGCTCAGCACTCTTATCCACTGTACCTAATGGAAATGAGGGTAAGTGTAATTACCCTGTAGCTCTAGAGGATTCTGGATATGTTAGGTGTGTGTGCCCAAGAAACAAAGGTGTTAGGCTGAAGACTCTATGTACCTTTCTTCTCATGCCTTTTCATTTATCTGTCCCTCTTTGACTGGCCATACAACTTCATTCAGTAGCTAAATTCTACCCATGGAGGAGAAGAGAGAGTATAGGATGGGCAAAGTTTCAGGGAGAAGATGGAGGAAAATTTCATCACATGGCAGGAAACAAAGGCACCTCTTGTGTTATCTTCATGGGAATGTGGACAAACTATTTGTCCAGAGTTGGGGGTGGTAGTCATACTCACATTAAATTAAGAACTTATACACGAACATGGTGATCTTTAACCTCATCTCATCTGGGTCTAAAAGAGAAAGGAATGGGGTGATATTGTTGTTACTGTTGATTTTAATTAGAAGATGATTCTCACTAATTCAATTACTACCAAAATTTGTGGCTAGCATGTTGAACCACAATTTTTTGTGAACTGACATGCCTTGATCAAGGATGTCATTAAATCCAAATTAAACATTTATTAATTACATACATTGTGTAAGACATCAAACTAAGTGCTAGAAATACAGAGCCAAAACTAACACTGCCTTCGAGGAGTATGCCTTTACTAAGGAGATACAAAAAGTATCAAGCTAAGTAAATGGAAAGGAACATCGGTAGGAATGGGCACTAAGGTCTGGGGTGAATCTGGAAAGGCTTCCTGGAAGAGGGGGGATTTCCGGGTTGAGCCTTGCAGGAGCCAGGAAGTCTAGGTGCTGACACTTTTTAGACTTGTGTTTGCCTGTGTCCTGTTGAACATTGCTACCAATGACTTGGAGTAAAACAAAGCTGGAGTATCTCTCCCGGGTGCACATGACATAGAGCTGGGAATGACGGCTTACATCCTGAATGACAGTACGATTCAAAAAGACTTTGATAGGCCAAAACACTGATCTGATGAGAGGATGAAACTGACTATGGAATCAATGTAATGTCTTCAACTTGAATGAAGTACCACAGGTACCAGAGAGGAGAGGGGTGACTAGACAGCAGTTAACTCCCCATCAGAGCTGCTGGCAGTGGCAAGGAGTGACAGCAACCAGACTTGGGACAGCCTAGGCTCAGGGGCTCTAAGGTTGTTAACACTGTAAGACGGCCCTGGAGATCTACTGCTCTAAACTGAAGGGATCCAGGGGGACCTAACTCTGGCAGGCCAATTGAATTTGGGGATTCTGTATGTGTTGAATTCTACCGATGATGCTTGCAGTCTCTTTCAATTCTGAGATTCTGTGACTTAATGACCTTGATAGGTAGGAAAAAAATTTTATGAATGTAAAGTCTTGAGAAAAATGATAGAATTATTTTGGGCAAAGAGACACATTTGAAAACTGATAAAATGGACATTTAAAAGAATGCTAATGTAATTTCAAAGTTTTAAAAATAGTACAAGTTTTATATGATCTTTGATTTGCAGTTTTTTAATTCATTACTTTAAAACTCCTTTAATTTTCTTTTTGCACTTGGAAAGATCACATAGAGGTAGAAGGGGCCTCAGGGGCTGCCTGGTCTGCTTTGGCCTTAGAGAGGAAGCTACAGCATGGCGCATCCAACCATGGTCATTTAGACTCTACCTGACGGCTTCCAGTAAAGCGCATCCTGAGAGATGCTGACACCTGCAGATGAGATAACTTCTGTACATGGGCCTTGAAACCTCACACCATATGCTAAGGCAAACTCTGCTTGGATCCATGATTTAGACATAAAAGGTGAAATCATTAAGAAATTAGAGGAGCTGGAAAGGAATTACCTTTCAGATCTCTGGATATGGGGGGAAATTAAGACGAAACAAGAGATGCACAAGATCTGAGAAGACAAAACAGACAATTTTGGCTGCATAAAATTAAAAGGTTTTTGCACAAATGAATCTGATGTTGCCAAAAAGAAATCTTTGCAGCAAATTTCTCTAATAAAGTGTCACTTCTAAGATACATGAGAAATTGAATGAAATTAATAAGAATAAAAGGCAATCTCTAATAGGTATGTGGTTAAGGGATATGAACAGGCAGTTGTTAAAGGAAGAAATCCATTCTGCTAATAACCATATAAAATGTCCTGAATCACTAATAATTCAGGAAATGTAAATTAAAGGAATTCTGAAGTTCTATCTCAAACTCATCAAATTGATAAAGATGACAAAAAAGGAAAATAAAATGTTGAAAGGCTGTGGAAAAATGGCCACGTTAATGCTCTCTGGTCAAGCTGTGAATTGCCTTTTGACCTTTAATCCACCAGGCCCATACATTAAAGAGATCAAAGAAAGACGGAATAGACCCATATGCACAAAAATGAGAACAGTCTCGTTTTCAGTAGCAAAGAACTGGAAACTAAGCAAGTGCCAATTAGTTTGGGGCTGGCTTAACAAATTATATTATATAAATATAATTACGCTCTAAGGAATGAGAAAAAGAAAAGTTATGAGAGAAACATGGCCAGGGGTGGGGAGCCTGCAGCCTCAAGGTCATACATGGCCCTCTAGGTCCTCAAGTGCAGTCCTTTGACTGAA
The DNA here is from genome assembly GCA_011680675.1 of Gymnobelideus leadbeateri. NCBI lineage: Eukaryota > Metazoa > Chordata > Mammalia > Diprotodontia > Petauridae > Gymnobelideus > Gymnobelideus leadbeateri. Next base: position 30,812 of record WOXC01008075.1, read on the forward strand.
TCCAAATTTCTATTTGGGCACCTAGAGGGCCATATGTGGCCTCAAGGCCGCAAGCTCCCCACCCCTGTCTGGGACAATCTGTCTGGACATAAGGAAAGCAAAGTGAGCAGAATTAAGGAAACAATTTCTATAATAACAATAACACTGTAAGTACAAGCAACTTTGAAAGACTTCTGAATGTAGTGACCAACCACAATTCTCAAGGACCAATGATAATGGCTATTACCCACCTCCAGACTAAGGGGTAATAGACCCAAGAGGCAGAGTAGGAAAATAAGTATTCACTAATTGTGAAAAAATGAAGAAAAATATTTTAAACACCTTAGTTAATGAAGCTTCTGAACTTCTTGTCCTATAGTACAAGAAAACTTTCGAGTGGCTGTACAATGCTTGACTGGCAGCTACTCTTCTGGAAACAAAAGCAGAATCCAGTATTATTAATTTGTCATTAAAATCGAGATCAAATGAAAAATCTCTCCTCCGTCTCCATCGAAGGGGGCTCTATTTTGGCACTAGCTTATTCTAAGTAGTCTCAGCAGCAAACCAGCTGTTTCCGGCCTGGTGAGGCAGCAATTGCATAGTTCTTTATGAACAGCTTCCTACTCCACACAATTCCCTGGACTGCTTTTGTGGCTCTCTAGCAGTACAAACGACATCCCCATTGTGACCAAAAGAGCCAGTTGCCAATCTCTTTAGAGTAGGTCCTCCAGGGTGGCTAGGTTGACTTTGGACAATTCCTTGGCTCCTTCTCCTCCTCCTTTAGACTGGGAGGCTAATCTGCTTACTGGAGCACCTGCCACTTCTGCCAAAGCTAACAACCTCATTAATGGCCAGGTACAGTTTGTACCTTGGGGATAATGGCACTTTAGAAAGTCAATGTGTTTAATAGCTTTCCTTGTAAAACAGGAGCAGTGTGAAAGGTTGCATTTGCTGGACACCTGGCAAAGCTCACCAGAAAGCATTGATGTAGATGAAAAGCCATTAAGGGAACATGACTGACTGAACTGAGCCCATGGATTTAACAATATGCTTCTTAGCCAGCATGGAAATGCTTGTACGTGCCTCCTTGAAATTCAAAGAGTGATGACTCAAACTATAGAAAAGTCCATTTTTATCAGGAACTATTTTGATCCTTAGATGCCCTGAGAAATCACAGCAAAGTTTTCCTGAGGCTTTGGTGTCAAGTAATGGAAAGTGCCTAAGACCTGGAAACAGAAGATCCAAGTTTAGGATTGGGATCTATCACTTGATACCTGTGTAAACTTCCTGGAATCTCAGTTTCTTCATCTTCAAAGAGAAGATAATAAAACCTGCCCTTCTGGTCTCAAAGGGTTGTTTGGAGGATCAAAGGAAGTCATTTCCTATCAAATTGGTTCAATTTGATAGTATCAGGAACTATTCAAATCTCTATGAGAGTTACAAACAAGGGAAGGGATTGTTGGCTTTCTTCATAAAGAAAAAGGTTACTGAAAAACTCAGTTGCCTTCAAATTATTGAAAGCTATTGGAATCCTCAAGAGGTCTAGAGCTAGAAGAGACCTTAGGGATCACATAGTTCAAGTCCCCTTACTTCACAGGGGAAGACATTGAGGCATAGAGAGGGGAAGTGACCGACCCAAGGTGACATAAGGAGCAAGCATCAGAGTTAGCCTAGGACCCTACATCCTCAGAGGCTAAATCTTTTCACTACATCATAACTTCTCTGTGTATTTATAATCAAGAGGAAAAGCAGCGTGGGATGGAGATACCCCAGCTATGCTTCTGGGTAACTTTGAGCAAGTCACTTACCTTCTCTGGCCCCAGGCTCCTCCTCTGTAAAAGGAAAGCCTTGGACTAACTGACCTCTGAGGGACCTTCTACCTTGAAATCTCAGATCCCATGAAGTACATTCTATTTTCTCCACTGAGATCTTAATTTGCAAGCTACATGGAAAAAACCACTCAATAAACTTTTTTATGTTCTTCTAGCTTATGTAAAGGCCACTCTCAAAGGGAAGAAGATGAGGAAATGAAAAAGGTCCACTAGTCTGAAGAAAGTGAAAACAAATGTAAACAACACCTCAGAAGATGGAAACTCCCAATTTCATTCCAAAGAGAGTGCTCACTGAAATTTTCTAGCTTCCAGAGGAAGGCAGTAAGAAAATGAACCCCACAACACCTGCTGAGTAGGTGTTCCCACATTAAATCTCCAAGAAAATATTCCCTTTGTCTTGGGAGACCAACAGTTCACTTGTAGGACTCCAGCAATGTTAACAAATCATCTACGAGTTTGATATGACTTGAAATGTAAACATTTTGTAACAGAAAACTGAAGTGCTAAAAATCTTCTGCCATTGTCCACTGGTGATGTAATAGTAGATGATGGATTGAGTACATGGGTCAATAAAAAATGCCATTAATATTTCAATGGATCTGGGACCTCATCAATGTGGGTACATTATCCAATAATGCAGATCGAAACCCATCTAGGCCTTTTCATTCTGGGATTTTCTGAGTTCATGTTTTGTCATATATCCTTCATCAAGAATTTACTCAATGGGGGGCGGCGAGGTGGCGCAGTGAGTAGAGCGCCGGCCCTGGAGTCAGAAGGACCTGGGTTCGGATCCAGCCTCAGACACTTAACACACACAAACAAAAAAATCCTAACCGAGTGACCGTGGGCAGATTACTTAACCCCAATTGCCCTCCAAAAAGCAAAAAAAAAAAAAGAATTTACTCAATGGGCTACTGTAGTTCCTTGACCATTCCATGGGTACCAGTGAGACTCTTAGTCTCCCATCTTTTAACTCTTACTCTTGATACATGATTAGTTCCTCTATCCTGACTAAATGTTTCCTGATTTAAAACCTTCTGCAACTTCTTCTGTGCAATTATAACCAAGACCCCCACATTTTTAACATGTATGGGATTTAAAATTAGCTTTAGAGCTACAGGTGAACAAAAAGCTTTTCCTGGATAGACAAGATCAGTGTCATATAACAAAGTCAATTCAACCCCAATTAATCAAAGACAAATTTTCTATTGAATAGCTACCCTGTACCTATTGATGGGCTAGATTCTATACAGAAAGAATACAAGTAATATAACTGTTCCCAGTAGAGTAGAACCTGGGCTGGCTAGACAAGGTATATACATATGAAACAATCTATACATGATGCAACTGTAGTATGCATAATATATTAATTTTATAGTAGTAAAGGTATCAACAATAGCATCTGTAGCAGCACTAATAGTATTAGTAGCAGTTGATATGACATTCGTATCCGCAGTATTTTAGCACCATTAGAATTAGTAGTAACCTTCACAGTGGTAACATTATTAGTAATAATATTCCTATTACATCAGTAGTTCAATTAGAGAAGTTTCGGTATTAGCCAGCATTAATGTGATCGTGAATATTATTAGAGGAACAGCACATTACATTGGATAAAAGGCTATAAAGATCTTTAGAGATCACTTGCAGTGTTTTGTCTCTTGTCCTTTCAGGTTTGCCCATGGCATGACTTTGTTTAGTCAGGACTCTCACCAAGCTATCTTTAAACTGGTTTTACCTTTGCCACTTCACAGTTTTATAAGGTAATACTGCTTATAATCCTCTATCATTCTCCTCCATGAAATTTCACAAATGAGTTTATGTTCTAAATGTCTATTGCCCTTTGAAATCTAGGGTGACCTTCTCTCCAGATGGTTTCAGGGCAGAAAGAGGCCTTACCTTGTAGAGGTAGAAAATTCGATAAAGTGTTCTCTCTTGTACAAATGAGAGCAATTCAGTGAGTCACCTTACTTTATACAGTTACAGAGTTCTACAAAGGTAATTGCTTGGTAAAGATGGTAGTAGGAAAAAAGGGGCCCTTCCTTTACAAGTATTAAGAACTCCTTAAAGTGATCTTGCGTAGGTGATAAGAAACCTACAAATACTAATATTCCTGATATAGATACTCCTGCTCCAATGAGATCAATGCTAATAACACTACTAATAGTGTTTATGCTATTAAGTGCTGGTGTTATTACTTCTAATAATCATACAAAGAACTATAAGAATCTATTATGCATAGTTATATGCCCCAAAAACTGACAACATAAAAGAAACAGAGAACTATTTTCAGAAGCATAAAATAACCAAACTAAAAGACTATAAAATAGCGATCTTAAATAATCCAATTTTAACAAAAGGAAACAGGACTAGTTGTAATAGAATAGCCAAAGAAAAAAATATCCTGGTCCTAATGGATTTACAAAATCATTGTCAATATTTAAAAGAATAATTAAAACCAATACTACAGAAATGTAATCTCTTAGATTCCTTTTGTGAGAAAATATAGGCCTAATGCCTAAACCTGGAAACTATAAACCAAAGAAAGAAAACTATGGAGCAGTAATTCCAATGTGATACCTATTAAAAGATTTTAAATAAAATCCTGTCAAACAGACCACAAAAATGCATCCAAAAGTCATTCATTATGAACAAGTGGGATTTGTACCAGGCATGTCAGGATGGCCCAACACTATGAAAACAATCAACATAATTAATCATACTAAAAACAAAAACATCCCAAATCACATACATGACTATAGCAATTGATGCAGAAAAAGCTTATGATGAAACATAACACTAATCTATGCTAAAAAATGGAATACTCTACAAAGTACAGGTAAAAAGGGGCTCTTTTTTAATATCATAAAAAACTATCTCAGTCCAAAAGCAAGCATCACATGTTAAGAGGACACACCAGACAATCCCCACAGAACAACTGAAGATGAATGTTTTGAGATTATAAAAAACAAATTTGACCCCAAAGACAAGATAGAAGAATATAATTCCTGTGCTTGTTAGGTTGTGAAACACTGTATATAATGACAGATTTTTTTCTGTTATTTGGCCAATTTTGACCAACTGCTTTTTCTTTTTATGTTTTTTTCCTGGCTTAATTTTTTTGTTATATAAGGAATGGCTCTCTGGAAGGGAAGTGGGAAAATCTAGGTTTATACCTTTTGATATAAAAACAAAGATACAAACAAAATGTATTTTTCCAAATCCACTGACAAAACTGGGAAGAAATCTTACAGAAATTAGATCTAGATCACAAAAAGCTCGAGATACATAACCTAGAAATAAAAGGTTACAATATAACAAATTAGAGGAGCAAGGAAATAAAATACCTTTCAAAACTATGGATAGGGAAGACACCATGACAAGACAATGAATCGAGAAAATCAGAGAAGGCAACATGAAATTTTTTTTGCTTTTTCGAGGGGGGAAGGCAGGGCAATTGGGGTTAAGTGACTTGCCCAAGGTCACACGGCTAGTTTTGTGTTAAGTGTCTGAGGCTGGATTTGAACTCAGGTCCTCCTGACTCCAGGGCCATGAAAAATTTTGACCACACAAAATTAAAAAGCTCTGTACAGATAAAATCAAAGTTATTAAAATCATAAAGGAAACAGTTAAGTAGAAAAATATTTTCAGAAAGTTTCTTTGATAAATATCTAATGTCCAAGACACATAAAGAATTGTTTCAAATATGTAAAAATGATAGTCATTCTCCAACAGATGGTCAAAGAATATGAGCAGGAAATTCTTAGAGGAAGGAATCCAAGTGATTAATAGGCATGTGAAAAATAATTCTCCAAATTGCTCCTAATTAGAGAAATACAAATTAAAACAGATTTGAGGTTCCGCTTCACACTTATCAGATGGACAAACATGACCAAAAAAAAGGAAACTGATAGTTGTCAGAGGAAGGAAGGAGGCACAGTGGCGTACTGTTGGGACACCTGTGAAATAGTTGAGTTAATCAGGAAAATAACTTGGAAATAAGCCTCCAAAGTTTTCAAGCTGTTCATACTCATTCACCCAGTGTTGGCCCTGCTAGTTTTATACAGGCAAGAAATCACAAAAGAGGAAAAAGTCTCATATGTACAAAAAATAATCATAGTAGCTCTTTTTGTTATAGCATGAACTAGAAACAAAGGGATGTCTATCAACTGAGGAATGGCTAGACACATCATAGCATATCAGTGCAACGGAATATCACAAGAAATGACAAACACGACAATTTCAGAGAAACCTGGGGAAACTTGTATGAAGTGATATAAGTAAAGTAAGCAGAACCAGGAGATCAGTTTGAGAAGAAGAAGAAGAAAGAAGAAGGAAGGAAGAAGAAGGAAGAAGGAAGAAGGAAGAAGGAGGAAGAGGAAGAGGAAGAGGAAGAGGAAGAGGAAGAGGAAGAGGAAGAGGAAGAGGAAGAGGAAGAAGAAGAAGAAGAAGAAGAAGAAGAAGAAGAAGAAGAAGAAGAAGAAGAAGAAGAAGAAGAAGAAGAAGAAGAAACACAACTTTGGAAGTCTTAAGAACACTGATCAATGCAGTGACCAACCAGAGCTCCAGAGGATTGATAATAAAACACACAGAATGAAACACATATTTTTATACATGAGAAATATATAGAATTATTTTGCTTGCCTATGCTTATTTGTTATAAGGATTGTGTTTCACCGGAGCAGGGAGGGAATCTAGAAATTGTGTTGGTAAACAGATGAGAAGAAACGAAACTAAAGAGGGTTAACTGAAGCGTTTTTCCAAAATGCACAGAAGACAACTGGAATCTGTTCAGAGGGAAACATAGACAAGCAAGAAAGCTTTGAAAGCAACATTCTGAATTCAATGCGCGCATACATTTATGTGAGTGTTTGGGTATACACATATATATTAAAAGCAAGCAATATGTAATACAGTGATTTAAGTCATCTATGTATATATAGAAGAAGTCTATGTCTATAGAAACAGTGGTAATATCTCCAGGATGACAAATGGATTTTTATAACAGAAAGTGAGAGAGCAGAGTCATATTTCCCTAGAACCTGTCACTAGGACACATAATAATTTCTATTTGGATTCCTATTGTAAAGTTCATCCTACTATGTTATCTAGTGCTTATGGCACATACATTAGCAACAACCTATAATTTTTTTTCCTAGAAAGAGAAAAATGTAGAGAAATTCAAACTGTTAGCCTTGCTACCTCTTTCAAAAATAATAATGCTTCCTCCACCAGTATTCCCAATACAATTGTGACTGTGGATATCATCAGTACTAGTACTACTATTGATACTAATAATATTAATCATTCTTAGTCTCAGTTTCCTCACCTATAACATGGGAATAATAATAGCACCTAGGTCCCAGGAATGTTGAGAACCAAATGAGATAACATATTCAGAGAATTTTTCAAACTTGTATGAATACTAATTATTATTATGGTGCATCTAGGTAGCGTAGTGGATAGAGTGCTGGACCTGGAGTCAGAAAGACTATTCTCCGTGAATTCACATTCGGCCTCAGACACTTACTAGCTGTGTTTCCCTGGGCAAGTCACTTAACCCTGTTTGCCTCAGTTTCCTCACCTATAAAATGAGCTGGAGAAGGAAATGACAAACCACTCCAATATCTTTGCCAAGAAAACCCTAAGTGTGGTCATGAAGAGGTGGACATGACTGAAATGACTGAACAACAACATTGTTATTATGAATATTTCACAACAGAGTACATGTTTATGGTCATATAATTTACCGGATGGTGTAGGGAATTCAAGATCCAACTGGGTTTTTTTTTGTTTGCTTTTTAAAAAATTCATTCAATAGTGGGGTGGCTAGGTGATGCAGTGAATAGAGCACCAGCCCTGGAGTCAGAAGAACCTGAGTTCAAATCCAGACTCAGACACTTAACACAAAACTAGCCATGTGACCTTGGGCAAGTCACTTAACCCCAATTGCCCTACCTTCCCCTCTCCAAAAAGAAAAAAAAAAATATTTAATTTAGTAGCACAAAATGCTTCCTTAAAGGCATATAACAAGGTGGTTTCCAAGCATACATTGAAATTATACATTATTCCTTGAAAGATGTCATAAGAGATAACATTAACCAGTGACCTTCTGATTATCTATAGCAAGCAAGGTATAAACATGAGATACTCACCAAAAGTATTCACAAAAGGCATAAAAGAGGCAGAGCAGAGAGCCAAATGAAGATGTTAAGATCCTCCGGAAGTTCCTAGCAAGCCCCCAAGTGAAATTCATCAACATTTGAAAGAGTCAGGCATGACAGTCCACAGAGCAAAAACGAAACAGATTAATGCTTATTTACTATCATATGCAATTAGATGGATAACCTATAGAACTTATCTGTCAATACTTCTCTCTGGAACAGTGACTAAAATGTCCAATAACCAGGCCCAGAAGAACAGAAGGCAAAAACCAGACTCCCTTGCCCCCGAGAAATGATGCAGCACTTTTAATGAGTTCAAGCTTTTCTCTGGAACAAAATCTGATCTTATTAACACCAAGATTCTTCTACTGATGTATGGCTGCAAAACATTAAGACCTGAAGTGGAGTATCACCCAAAGGCTAATAGAGAGGCGTATGATGGACATACATATGCAACAGCACATTATTAATGAGGAATTACACAGGACAAGTGCTATGAAAGATGACCTTGGAGAAATGTATATTAAAAAGATGAGTAAGATTTCAATTAATTAAAAGTGAGAGACAGTTGAGAGATAAACCATATGTTCCACTATTATCCCCATAATGTTAGGAGAATATAAGGAAGGATCCCAGCACCTCAGCTGAATGTCACGTGGGATTGGCCATGACTGGATTATGATCTGTTGCATTGAGGGACTGCCTGCATTAATGCTATTGTAGACTGATATTGGAATTGGTTTGCCCAGCCCTAATCTGTCACATGACCTCCAGCTGCCAGCAGACATCTAGAACAGGGCTTCTTAAATTCTGGCCACTCACAGTCCCATAGGGGATCATGACCTACATTTTAAGAAGCATTGAACATAGAACTCTCCCTGCTCCTTCTAGGATTGACTAAGAATCCTGCTTAGTCTGTAAGGCCCTTCATAACCAGGCCTCTTCCTCCCTTTCTAGTCTTCTTATACTTATTCTCTCCTCCTCTTACTTCCCCACTCCCCATTCTTTGCAATCCAATGACATTGGCCTCCTGGCAATTCTGCACACGTGCCAACTTACTCCTGAGTCCCAAGAATTTTTTTCTGGCTGATCCCCATGCCTGAACACTCTCCTTCCTCGAATCTGCCTCCTAGCTTCTCTAGCTTCCTTCGAGTCTTAGATAAAGACCCACCTTCTGCAAGAAGCCTTTCCCAGGTCTCCTTAATCTTAGTTCCAGCCCTCTGAGATTACTCCCTAGTTATCCCATATGTATATTGTTTATATATAGTTGCATGTTGCCTTAGAATTCGGATTGCCTTGAAAGCAGGAACAGTTTTTTGCCCTTCTTTGTATCTCCAGCACTCAGCACAATTCCTGGTACATAGTAGGCATATTTTTAGAATATATTTTCTTGTTGAGTGACAGAAATGAGCGTACAGAAGAGACACAGTATCTTAGGGAAATATGCCACTGTCCTCTCTGTCACAGAGACTCATTTGTCACCCTATGGATATTATATCTTTCAAGAAGAGGAATTCTATGTGTAGGACAAAAAAATGTGGGGGGAAAAGAATCCCTTTCTGTTTCACAACAGGGATCTTTGAAGACATTGAGCTTTGAGAGTTTTGCCTTTCTTCCATTAATTTCAATGGAATAAAAAATCATTTAGTCCCTTCCAGCTTCCTCCATGCTGAAAAATAGATTTCAGAACAGGACATCTGGCTCTCTCTAAAGTACATAGTTTATCCCTGGATGAAAGGTTCTGTTTTTCTTTTTTTCATAAAATCCCCAGTTTTCCCATTTCTTTGGCCAAAAGCTTCCCTTCTCAGCAAAAATCATAGATGCCCCCATCACCTGAGCCTTCTGCTTTCTTTCTCTCTCCTTCCTCTCGTAACACCTGGCTATGAATGCTGGCTGCTATAAAAACTTGATACTTAGGCAGACACCATCCCAGATTTCAACAGCCTAGAGACATCTTTGAACTTAACCTTGGAGGCTTCTGGGAAAAGTTCACCTTCTGTCTTGCAACTCATGAGGAAATGTTGGGCTTACTTAGGGGTAATCTAGGGTCTTGCCTTGGCATGGGCTACCCCTCTCCTTCTACTTCAACCTCCTGAGTACTGGGACTATAATGGGCCATTGTGGCAAGACAAAACAATTGGATTTATGAGGTACCATAGGGATTGCCAAGAACTCAGCATGACAGTGGTGAGATAATGCATCCACTGAGCCCAGAAACCTCTCTTTCCTCCTGTTTCCTCTCTGAGAGATGAGTCCTCCCTTCCCCCTCCCATTATCTGCCCAACTCATCTGAGTTCTGCCTCTCCTTCCTTCAGGCAAGAGAGATGAGTTAAAATGAGAAGTTATCCACATGAATTTAACTCAGCCCCCCCACCCATCACTGCTCACCATGCTCCCATTGGCTCTTACTTTGTTCCTCCTGATATAATGAGAATTTGGCAAATGCTAAGCCTTGTCTGTGTGGTTCCCACAGGTGTGGGAAGAGTTTGGAAAGATCCCTTTGGAGAGATGGAAGACACAGCTCTGCTTCAGTGTGGGCTGAAGAGGAGCAAGAATAGGTGCTCATCTGATTTTTCGAGTCTCTCAAGCAAGAGAGGCATATTAATATCATACCTGTAGGCAAGCACAAGAATCCAAAAAAAGGACAGCCCGTGTACAGGAGGGACCGTATTTTATACATAAATACCCTGAGAGAAGGGGTTCTTAATCTAGGCTGTAGGAACTTTTCCCCCTAATATTCTGATAACTATATTTCAATAGGTTTGATTTCCTTTGTAATTCTATATATCTTATTTCATTCATCTAAAAACATTATTGTGAGATGGGATCCCTACACTTCACCAGAAGGGAGGAACAAGCATTTATTAAGTGAATATTCTGTGTTAGGCATGGTGCTAAGTGACTCACAAACATTGTCTCCTTTGATCTCCATAATTCTGGGAGGTAGGTGTTAACATGATTCCCATTTACAGTGGACTACCCCAGCTTAAACAAATACCATCCCCTTGTGTGAAGCATTGAATAAATGTCTCATGTGATCCTCACAACAACCCCGGGAGCTAGGTGCTACTATCACTACTATTTTATAGATGAAGAAACTGAGGAAGATATAGATCACAGTTGGTTAAGGGTCTGAGGTCTTGTTTCAACTCAGGTCTTCCTGACTCCAGAGCCAAATTCAAGCCACTACATTCATTACCTCTACATGCCATAGAGTATAAAGGGAAATGGTGTGGAATAAGGCTAGAAAGGTAGGTTTGGGCCAGTTTGTGACAATGCCAAAGAAAGGGGTTCATTTTCCATCTTGCAATTATAGGGGAGTCAGCAAATGACATGGTAAAACCTACACTTTAGGGAAATCACTTTGGCAGCTGCATGAAGGATGGATTGGAATGAGCACAGAGTGGAGGGAAGGAGCCTTAAGAGTTCAGGGAAGCAATGGAGAAGATGAAACTAGAGTGGCAGTAATGTGGTCAGAGAGAAGCTGTATGCAAGAGAGACTTGGAGAGGCAGCTAAAGGGCCATGTGGGGTGAGAGTGAGGGGCTGAGGGTGAAACCAAACTTGTGAACTCCAGTGACTAGAAGGCCAGACGTGCTCTCAGCAGCAAGAACAGTGTTAATAACAGTGCGGGCGTGGGGGTTGAAGGGGCACAAGTTTGGGGAATACATGATGAGCTCTATACCAGACATGTTGAGTCTGAGATACCCATAGGCCAGCTAGTAAGAAACCCTGAGACTAGTAAGATGACTGCAGCCACTCACACAAGAGGTGACTGGCTCTCTCACAATTAGAGAGGACTTTGCTGTTCTGCAGAGTTCTCTGCTGGCATAATTGCTGGGAATGAGTGTTGGATTGCCTCTTTCCATATAACCGGAGGAGGGCATGCGTAATAGCCAACCATCTCTGTGCTTGAAGTGTGGGCAGTGCATGGGCTTTTCAAGGAAGTAGAGGGGCTGGAGTGGAAATAGTGATTGACTGGGAGCAGTTCACTGCATAATACCTAAGGATAAGTACTTGATTGACAGCCTGATGAGTGAAGATGTCCAGAAAGAGCTCCCCAGAGTCCCCTGGCTGGAACAGTTATGCTAAGTTTTTCTGGCTTTAATGGAACCCAGATGAATTAATTCTTAGTATTAAAGTTTGAAGAGAAGCCTTCCTAGAGGAATACACAAAGATAAATTCCAAATCTTATTTTCTAGGATCAGTTAAAACCAGATTTAGGATGAATCTAAACAATAAGTTTTGTTCCAGCACCCAGCTCCCCTTCTCTGCATAAGATCTGTTAATTAACTAACAACTGACCATTCTCTATGGAAGTGTTGCCATACAGGGAGTTATATTTCCAGATGGATCTTGGAAAACACTTTGAGATCACTGGATGAAAAGCATGAAATACATCAGCATATTCTTTTTTATTATTCTTGCTGCCATTGGGTGATTGAAGCTTAACATACTGAAAGTAAATGCATCCCCAAATGTTCCTATCTCTCCTTACCACATGCAATTATGTAGTCACAAAGATGAGAGCATATTCCAAGGCAAAGAGTTAGACAAACAAATGAAGATGAGCCATTGGAGAGAGACAGGAATAAAGAAATATATGGGCAATTTACCTCAACTCCAAAAATAATTTTGAAAATCAAGAAAGCTCTGCATACAAAGTAATTTTTCCTTTGTTGCCCAAAGGTATCTTAAGGACTGCAAAACATTCCTTATTTTAAAAGTCTGTTGCCAAAGACAAGACTGGTGGCAAACTGAATAATTCATCAGCTAAACTTTGGACATTTCCATTAACAGTCATCCTGATGGGATTGCAAATACAGAGCACACTTAAACTTCATTTCCAAATTTGGGGTTAAATTTGGGCTTTTCCAGATTTGAATTCCATTTATTTTGGAAGAAATTCAGATTGATTTTTTTTAAAAAGTAGGTTCCTGTGTTCAGTAGGCAATCTGTAATTCATCACAAGCATTGTTTAAATAAAGGAGAGATGTGTGGATATACCTTCAATTGAATTAGGCATGAATTAAAAATGTATGCTTGTACAATTTACTATAAATCTAGTTCTGAAAAGTATTTCCTGCAAGGCAATGGAAACTATATGGTGGGTGTATAGAGACAGTAGCATATTACTAATGTTGACTTTTACCACAAGAAGTGGTAAAAAAAAAGACATCATCAATAAAATGACAAATTATGTACATGGGTATGAGACATGTGACCAGATAAGTAAGTGTACCAGATGTAAGGTAGAATGAGTACATGATCTACAAACCACAATGAAACCCATCAATAACTTTTTTAAAAAGAGGTATGTTGGGCAGTGTATTGGATAGATCTACTATTAAGCATTTACAATAAAATCTATATAAGAATTGAACATGAAAAAGGTTGAAGGAGTTGTGATATACACTGGTGAGGACAGTACTAACATCAGTGAGATCACGGCTGAATCAAGGTACTGAATTCTTTTCTGAATCCTCACCCCACCATATTTTCCCATGTCAGATTGGGATGTTGTTTTTAATCTTGTTGTGACAGAATGGAAAGCAAAAGGACATTCTCGGAATAAGATGCTGTCTTTTTTGTTTCACTGCCATTAAAACCTTGTTCATTTATCATTTTAAGAAAATTGACCTGAATGAAGTTTTAGTCTGGATCATGTATGAAGTTTGTTCCACCTCTATGATGTATGGATTTGATGGGATGAGCGATGAGGTCCCTTTCAACTATGAGATTCTAGAAAGTCATATTCCAAAATGAAAGTGGGGATGCAGAGCTGGGAAAGTCATTCCTATAGTGGGGTTCAAAGGGAAGGTAAAGAGCACATTTCCTTCCCAGTCCTCATTCTCCAGAGAAACTGAATGGAAAGGGAATGTTTCTGGGCAAAGGGCAATCTTCTACCCATCCCCTTGCTTACTTTGTGACCTCGTTAAAGGTTAATGCCTAGGTAATTGGAGACGTGGTCAGAAAAATGAGCATTCCCCTTCCCTCATTCATATGCGCTGCCTAGAAAAAATTCAACTCATTATTTTCAAACATCACGGTTCTCATTAAACTTAAATTTTACTTTCAAAAGCAGGCAGTACAGCTCTTGTCCAAAGGGAGGAAGAATGAGAAAAACTTATGGCTGACCTTGAAGACCATTAGCAGTAGCAATAACTTCAGAAAACAAAGAAAGGCTATGAGAGCATCCTGTGATATGAGCAAAGTCCTCCTTCAAGCTGCCTAACAACAGGTCTCTACTTTAATCAAACTCAGACCTTCCAAACAATTCGTGATCCTTTTTTATTGAAATTGTCAGCTGGTAGTTCTGAGGTAAGATAGGCACAGAGAGTAAGAACAATGTCACATCTGACTAAGAAAAGGAAGTAAATTGCAGATATTCAATAGTGTGCATTCTGTAACCCCATCATGATTCATCAGACCTGCTCAGCTTCAAGAAAATGAGTTTTACTTTTGTCTTGGAATTTTCTAACCTATAGTTCACAGCAAGAATATTCCACATTAAACCACTCTTCTTAGGCTCTAGAACATACTCAGATGATATTGTTTCAAGTTGATTTTCTCCTTTTTAACATCAACTTTCTGAACTAAGTTAGTTTTCCAAAACACAGCTGCCCTAGTTCAGTGTTTCCTTGAGGATTCCCTACCATACTAGGGAATTTGTATGGAGTTAACGAAGTCTCTATCCCATTTTCTAAGATTTCACAAAATGATAAAGCATACATTCATTAGCTATGGCTGGCATCATTTTTCAAAACATGGAGAAGACAGGTTTCTCAAGTAAATGGTAAATACATGGGGGAGCCACTTCATCTTTCCATTCAAAGCTACATTTTTTTCCTCCTTTTTAATTAGCCCTAGCAGGCTTCTTGATATAGCAGCCAACATACCATTACTGCATCTGTTAAGTGATATTACAAATGCAGAGTTTGTTGGCTCCCTTGGAGATTAAATTACCTTTTAAATTCTCTAGCTGAAACAGCAAGATTCTGTCTCCTACTCTGCTACTGGCCTGAGAACTTCTGTGAAGAAATCCCTTCACAGTCAAGGTGCTTTGAAATCTCTCTGCGCCCCATGTAAATGCAATCTACTTTCCAAGGACTCTCTAGGTTCTATGTAAATACAATTTACTTTCTTTTTGAGTCTGAGGGCAATTCACAGACAGATACCAGAGAAATGAAGGAGCATGGAATATCCATGGTCAGATTTTCCTTTTTTGGAAGGTCCAATGATTTAATTAAAGATATAATGATGAGATTTTCTTCTAAGGAACTCTCAAAACTTGTCCAAATCAGTTTTGCAAAAGTTTGTACAGTAAAGCTATACAAATCTTATTTGACTTATGAAATTTACATACACCTTGGAGAAATCTATTAATACTAGCTCAGGGGTGAGGAACCTGTGGCCTTGAGGCCACATGTGGCCCTCTAGGTCCTCAAGTGCAGCCCTTTGACCGAATCCAAACTTCACAGAACAAATCATTTTATTAAGTTATTAGCAACTAGCCATTTTCCTCCTTAGTTCACTGTGTCTTCACCTGCTCTCTACCCAAATAAACTAGGAATGTGTCTACATTCTCCTGAAAAGTCAGAAGAAAACAGAAAAGTCCAAAAATCCAATCAACCTTTCAATATGTAGAATTTTTGTATCTCCTATTCATTTGTGTCATATCTATGCAGAGTGTAGGGGGGGGTTATGATTATTATATAACCTATAAAAGGACAGATATGAATGCTCATAGCAAATACATGTATATATCTAGAATATGTGATTTTATTTATGTGAAAGGTACACCTACCAGAGATTACTGTCTATAACTTGGTAGATAAGCCTTAGAGAATTTTGGAGATTCAGGTCAAGTAATTTGTCCATGGTCACATAGCTGAAATGATAAGTGAGATTTGACGTCAACTCTTCCTGACTCCAAGTCCAGCATTCTATCCACTACCCGTTGAATAGCAAACATAATACTAAGTCTTCTAGTCAACTCTGTGGGTCAAAAAAATCAAATCAGTTAAACTAGTTGTTTGGTATCATGTAGAGAAAGACAGAAATGAATGACTGGTAAATGAAATTTTCTATTTTTCAAGAAGCTATGTAAGATCCCAACTATATTAAAATTACATCCACAAAGAGCTACTAGAAGACTTTGGTGATTTCCAACAAACAACCAGCTTATAAAGTAGAAAAAATAGGCTCTTTGAAGGAACTGACCTGTTGATTCAATAAAAAATAATTGCATCAACTGGTCAGTTTTCTCAGGGTATTTTATTTTTTTCCACTATATAAGCCAGGTATTTAATGGAATTGAGTCAATCCTTTGGTTGTTTTAGTGTCTTATATAGACAGATATAAGATATATTTCCTTTGGTTATACTGCATGATTTCCTTTAGGCCTATAGTGATACCCCTGGGTCATGTGTTTCCTATCTTAATTTTCATGGTTGACCCCAAATAGCTCATTATGCATGTGAAATGTATGTGTCCATAACCACAGAAAGAATTGTTCTGTAGGAGCCAAAAACTGCAACTGCCATTTGATATTTTGAGGTTTGTAGATTTCTTACATTTGCTTCCTATAAATAATGGACCAGTCAGTTGTATTGCATAGCATCTGACCCTAATTTTATAACCAACCATGGTCTAAATAGGCTCAGAATAAATAGGCCAAGAATGCATCTGAGGACTGTTTCAAGGTACTATAAATGAAGATAAATAACTTAAATCAATATGCCAGATTCAGCATTTTCCGAGCGCTGTGTCATTCATTCAAATCCATCTTGGAACCAAACCTACTTAGTCTTTGTTATCCTCAAACTGTAATCCGATGCCTTTGTTTAAAAAGAGGTCAAGTTAATGATAGTGATCAACATTTATGGTTTTATATTTCATGTAAAAATACATGACTACATTGTGTATATTGTGGCTTGCACAGGCTATAGAAATACAATGTATTTCGCAAAACTGAACTGTGTAGTCTTAATGGTTGCATTGCTGAGCACTGTGGAGTTATTCCAGCATAAGATGCGGAATGTACTTTTTCAATAATACATAATAAAGAATTGAATATGAGTGGCTCTTTGAACTTCCTGATTGGTTTCCAAACATCTTGTGTTGTGGGGATTTTTAGTAGCTTTCCTATATAAAAATGGATTTAATGAATTTTTAAAGACACTGTACTTGTCTCCTTAATTAATCCCTATTCATTAAAACTTGTGGGAAAAAGTGAAATGGATACTAATATGTTTGTAATAATTGATATTTTACTGAAGTAAATAAACAATTAAAAATACAGTGACTTTGAAAACAACAATTCTACCAGATTATAAATTCATTGCAAGGGAGGTTAATACTTCTGGGGATAATTACATCTTGTCTTTATATAATCTTCAACCTTTCTGCTACTATGACTTGCAAAAATGGACAACATCCTAAAATTTCTTGTGAAAAAATACACTAAGTAAATACGTAAGGATGGGAAATGAAAAGAAATCATTTTGGTAGCAGGAGCAATTGGTTCTCCAACCTAGCCACCTTGCCTCAAACAGTGAACTTCACCCATTAAAAGTGGGAGAAAGGTGACTAGGAGGCAGGGCTTTTGAAAATGATCTGGATTATTGGTGGATTGCAAATTCCACAGTGGTCCAAAGCCAGGTCAGTGTCAGGCAACATTAAGAAATACAGTGTCAAGGACTTAGGAAGGTGATATTGGACCTTTATCAGACAACATACAAAGTATTCTATTCGGTTCTGGACATCACCTTTTAGGAAGGACGTGCATAAGCTAGAGAGTGGCCACAGGAGAGTGACAAGCATGGGGAAGGGCTTTAGGTTTATACCACAGGCAGGTAAGTGGAAGGTACTGATGATGTCTACCAGGGAAAAGGAAAGATTTGGGATACATGAAAGTTGGCTTCAAGTATCTGAAGGGCTGCCAAGAGAAAGAGGGATTAGCTGTATTCTGCTTGGCCCCAGAGGGCAGAATCAGGAGAGGAGCAGATTTCAGCTTAATGTAAGAAAGAACTTTGTAACAAAATTATCCAAAAGTAAAATTAAGACTGCCTGAGGAATTAAAAATCTGTCCTGAACTTGATGGAAGGCTTTAAATTAGATGAATGCTTCTCAGGGATTTTGAAAAGGGCATTCCTTTTCAGGAAAGGGTTCCACAACATGGCCGCTGGGGTCCCTTCCGATTCTGTCCATTAGGAAATAAAAAAGAAGAAAAAGGAAGGTCCTGCTGCCATTCTTGGCTCTCCCATGCATAAAAGGGAGAATCTTAATATACATCATCTCAGAAGGCATTGCTGATAGAACAGAATTAAATTTGAGCTCCAGCATCTTTTTCTTTGATGCAACTGAGAACACTACATTCCAGGAAGAAGAGTGGGTGAAAGAATGACTATACTTATTTCTTCCTGTAGAGGAGAATAAGGAATATGTGAAACATTGGAATAAGGATGTTCTTCTCCAATATGGTTCTACCTCTTCCACCACCATGTTAATGACAGGAAAACACATTATTAAGAAAGAAAATAAACTTCATTAAAGGTTTCAGAAATATGACTCACGAGCATGAGGAATTGATTTTAAATGTTATACTTATTAAAAATATGAACCAACAGATGATATAAAAATGCTCAAAAAGGCATAAGATAAATAAGGGTTATAAAATGGAAAAGAGAAATGTTTCCCAAGTATCCAAAAACATCTTTATGTAAGCTTTATAATACTCTATAACAGAGGTCATTAATCTGTCCCTAACCCACTGATCTTTTAAACCTGAGCTACTGAGGGAAGCTCAGGGAGGTACTACCTGGGTACCTCCTAGAGGCCCCTGGTCCTTATCCAACCAAGGAAACAAAAACTTGGAGATTTGTATTGGGCCTTAAATTTGACTTTGGCTTTGGCCCCGGCCTTGGCCCTCTGATATTAGGTCCTGGGACTGTTGAGAATGGGCATATTCTGGAAGAAGGCTCAGTGACTGCCTCCCCCTAGAGAAGTTCCCTGGGGGAAACTTTTTAAAAAACATTTTATAACTATTTAAATATAATCAATTTCATTTGTATTTTATTTAATGAACTTAAAAACATTATTGTGAGAAAGGATACATAAGCTTCACCAGAATGCCAAAGGGGCCGGTGACACAAAAGAGGTTAAGAACTCCAAAATCCCTGAGAAGCAGTCATCCAATCTGAAGCCTTCCATCAAGTTCAGGACAGCCTTTGAACTCCTCAGGCAGACTTAATTTTACTTTGGGATAATTCTCACTGGCACAAAGTTCTTTCTTACATTAAGCTGAAATCTGCCCCTCTCCTGATTCTGCCCTCTGGGGCCAAGCAGAATACAGCTAAACCCTCTTTCTCATGGAAGCCCTTCAGATACTTGAAGCCAACTTTCATGTATCCCAAATCTTTCCTTTTCCCTGGTAGATATCATCAGTACCTTCCACTTATCTGCCTGTGGTATGAACTTAAAGCCCTTCCCCATGCTTGTCACTCTCCTGTGGCAACTCTCTAGCTTATGCACGTCCTTCCTAAAAGGTGAAGTCCAGAACTGAATAGAATACTCTGTATGTTGTCTGACAAAGGCCCAACTGCCAAAGAGTGCAACATATCACCTGTTCTACAGGTTAGCCCACAGTACTTTTATGACAAAAAAAGTACAGGATTCAACACTGACAAAGAAAATTAAAATCATCCATTTAAGATATTACATGATAACATACTGGTAATATGTACACTTTTTCCTAGGCTATACATTCAACCTGATCTTGATTTCCAAGCCTTTGATTACTCCAAGAGTGTAAATGACTTTCTGTCTTCATTTGTGTCTCTCTTACGCACTTAACAGGAGTTATGAAACAGCAGAGTATATGGAGAATTAAAGGTGAAGGTCACCCAAAAGCCAATGGAGTGGCACATGGGAGACACGAACAGGCCCTGACACGAGCACACAGAGAATAGTGTAGGAGAGATGGCAAGGGCAATATCAGTAGAGAGATGAAGAAGCAGGAAAAAAAAATATCAGTCAGTCATGGAGAGAGAGAGGAATGAATGATGGAGAACTTTTGTTTTCTACTGGGGTTCACCCAATATCAAGAGTTTTAGAGAAAAAGCCTCATCATAGTGGGAGGATGTCAATGGATGATTTGTGAGAAGACCCGTACAAGAGTTGTACAAGATAAGATGGGATGGAAGGGTTACTTTCTGCATTATTGAAAGAGAGCCCACATCTATGAGATCACAAACATATGCAAGCATGAAGTCATGTACTTATTACATATCACCACAGAGAGGCAGTGTGGTATAGTACAAAGTATACTTCACCTAAAATTTGAACCTGAGAGCCGAGTTCAAATTCCACTCTTGAGGCTTAATAGTTGTATGAGTCTGGGCAAGTCATGTAATATTTCTAAGCTTCAGTTTCTTCATCTGTGAAAGGCACAGGGTGATGATAGTTGCACTGTACACTTCACAAGGCTAATGTAAGGATAAAATGAGAAACCATCTAAAATGCTTTGCAGAATTTAATGTAAGTTGATACGATTATTGTTACAGAAAGAGACAATGTGTAGTAGATAGAGAGGGGAAGTTTTGATGGGGTGGAGGGGAGAAGACCCAGCTTCATACTTTACCTTTGCCACATCCTAGCTTAGTAATCATGAGAACATACTTGCTTGTTCAGGCCAATTTACCTCTCCATGCATCAGAAGCTTTGTAAGCCTGTAAACTGCAGAAGAGTTGCCAAGTTGCATGAGTAAAGGAAGTTTCTGCAACAGGAGCTCACTATACCAATGATATCAAACATTCATTTCAGACTAAAAAAATAAAAATTATTCTTACTATTAGATCAGAAGTTCCATGAGTACAAGAGCTTAGAGGGCAAGAACTGCAAGGGCAAGAGTGACAAGGGTCAGAATTATGCCCTACTAAATCTGTACATTTCTATTAGTCCCTAGAACAGGGCTTTGTACACAGCAGGTATTTAATAAGTGTTTGTTGAAGTTGAACTGTTAAATATTCTGAAATGCTTATCTGACTGTGTTTGGACATTATCAGGAACACATGCACATGGTATAGTACTAAAAGAAGAATTACCAATCAAATTTTTTTCCTTCCCTTCACTGGAAAGTAATTAAATGCCCACACTCTTTGATGAGATCCTACTACTCTGGGCCACACATCCAAAAGAAAAGTATCATACATACCAAATCCCACATATGACAAAATATTCATATCGGTCTTTTTTGTAGCAACCAAGAATTAAGAACAAAGTATAAGCTCATATATTAGGGAATGACTATGCAAGATATGGTGCATGAATATGATGAAATATTGCCATGTTGTAAGAAATGACAAATACGTAGAACTCAGAGAAACATAAGAAGACCAATATGAATTCATCTTAAGTATAATAAGCAGAACCAAGACAAAAACCATACACAATGACTCCAACAGTATAATTGGAAAGAAAACAGCAAAACCAAAACCGAATCCTGTATAATTACAATAACCTAGCTTGGGCCAAAGTACCTCCCTTCTTTGTAGAGGTAGAGAACTATAAGTATAGAATGTTGATCTGTTGTTTTGCTGAACTGGTTTTCCCTTCTTTTATTATTCTGTTACTAGGAATGGCTCACTAAGTAGGGAAGTGCAACTATATGTATTTGGAATTGTAAAGATAAAAGATATCAATTATGTACGTATGCATGTTGATGCAACATATACATAGATATCTGAATATATGCATATATGTGCATATTATATGCGTATTTCATGGCTATATGGATATAATATACATTTGCATGTTTATATACATATACATATATCTGAACCTACAGGTTCATACAATTGATTCATGCAATACCCACACGAGAAATTCCTCCAACCAATGCAGTTGGTAATTTCTGTGCAATTTATAGAAAGTTGCTGGGAACAATGAGAGGTGAAGTTACTCGTCCAGGGTCAGCCAGCCAGTACTCGGCAGTGGTGGAAGGACAGAAATGCAACATACTCCTAACGAACCACAATCTCCCAGATGTGATCTAACCAGCACAGAGTACAATGTAACTATTATCACTCTTGTTCTGGACACTTTACTAGAATGAATGCAGCTTAAAGTCACATTAGTGTTTTTGTCAGCCACATAAAAAAGACACTGACCATAGAGTTAGAAAGCCTGGTCTGAATACTGGCTTTTTAGCTATTAGCTGTCTAACTACTTTGAGCCTTGGTTTCCTTACCTTTAAAATGGAAACAATAACACCTGAATAGGGCTGATGTGGTGAAAATGGTTTGCAAACTTTAAAGTGCTATATGGTTGCTGTGCAGTTGTTTTTAGTCATGTTTTACTCTCTGTGATGCCGTTTGAGGTTTTCTTGGCAGAGATACTGGAGCAGTTTGCCATTTCTTTCTCCAGCTCATTTTACAGATGAGGAAACTGAGGTAAACAGGGTTAAGTGACTTGTGCAAAGTCCCACAGCTAGTTAATGTCTGAGGCCACATTTGAACTCAGGTCTTCCTGACTTCAGACCCAGTACTTATCCACTGCAGGACCCCAAAGTGTTATATAAATGCTAGCTATTACCATTATTTTACAGATGGAGAGATTGAGGCCTAGAAAGGAGAAGTGACTTGTCATGTAGAGAGCTTATAACAGAGCTAGATTCCATTTCTTCTGACTCTCAACTCAGTGTCATCTGTACTACATCATGCTACCTATCAGCTATTCCTCTCTGTTGTGTTTCATCAGCAAATGTAAGGTCATGTATTTATGTTCCTCTCTAAGTCATTGAAAAAAAGCATTAATCAGCCCAGGACCAAGGACAGAACCCCACGCTAACAAACATAACCACAACAGCCTCTTTTTAGTTTGACCTTGGCACACCAATCAGCACTTCATTTATAGTCAAGTCAACTAGATTAAAACTCACTTACTTTGATCCAACTTAGATTTCTCTATCTTAAATTTAAGGATATCCTGAGGGTCTTTGTCTTGCTGAAATAAAGATATACCATATCTATAGTAGTCTCTTAATCTGCCAGATACTTTTGGAAAATACCTACCATTTCTCATCATCCATACATAGAATATGCATTCCAATATGTATATAATAATATAATTCTACATGATACATAGGATTCCTACCACTTATAAGGTTATTTCAGCTTATTTTAGAGGCAGGAAAACCTTGACCTCAATAAGCATTCCAATGTAGAAATCTACATTCAGTTACAAGGGCAAAGAAGAACATTATCTTTACTCTAGCTTCTGTATTGTTCCTCCGTGGTCCTCCCCTGGTGGGGGTCATAGTGAGGCCACTGAGACCAGAAGGGGCTGCTGGTGAAGAAGGTTCAGGATACATATTGATGTCTTCCCATAATAAGAGGAGATATTGCAGCTAGGTCATTCTGGCACAGGCTGTTTGGGAGAGAGAAATGTCATATACACAAAAGCAGCCTGGTGACTTGGAATTAAAAACTCCTATTTTTCTAGTACTTTAAGGTTTTATAAAGCACTTGCCTCACAACATCCTAGTGACATAGGTAGTTCAAGCTTTAACAATTCCATTTTATATGTTAAGAAAATGGGGCTGGGGGCGGCTAGGTGGCGCAGTGAGTAGAGTGTCAGCCCTGGAGTCAGAAGGACCTGAGTTCGGATCTGGCCTCAGATACTTACGCACACACAAACAAAAACCTAGCTGTGTGACCTTGGGCAAGTTACTTAATCCCAATTGCCCTCCAAAAACCAAAAAAAGAAAAAAAGAAAAAGAAAATGGGGCTGCGGAAGTATACTATTCCTCCTTCTCCCCTTTCCTGCCTCCTTTTGGGGTTGTTTCCCCCTTGAGACTGTAAGCTGAGGAGCCCCAAGTGAGGGCAGGGACTGACTTTCTTTTTACTAACTGGAACTACAGAGTTTAACACAGTACATGGCAGTTAGTAGGCACTTAATAAATGTTTGTTGGATTGTGTTGAATAGGATAAATTCTTCTCAGGGCCACATAGCTGGTAAATAACAGAACTAAGATTCAAAAGCATTGCCTCTATGCCATGACTCCAGGAACTGTGTTTTTTCTACAGGACCATTCTGCCCAGGATTATAATACTCTAGACATCTGAAATAGGGAAATCAGAGTGGGGAGGTGGGACAATCATTTACTGAGCTGAATGGGACAAAGGTCAAAACAGAGCAATGTTCAAAAGGGAGCACAACCAAATCTGGGGGTGAGGGACAGGCAGGGGAAAGTGCTAGCAAGGAAACAGGCTTCAGAAAGCAAAAGCTTGCTAACAGCATACTGGGTGAGCAACATATTATTGAGTTGCATTTGCTATTCTAGGGAAATATAATCTTTTTAGCCTGCCAAGCACAAAGCCCTCCAGGTTGCACTGAATTTCCTTCACCTAGAAGCTCTCATTTTCCATAACAACCACAGATTCCATATGGTGATATCCACTTTCCATTTAATCCTAGCAATATTATTAATTGAATAACAAAAACGTGAACAGGGAAGATGTGACACAAAAGGATAAGCTAATCTTTCATCTTTTGCTAAAATGACCACATCGAAATCAGTGGGAGGAGTATTTGATTAAAAGGAAGATGGCCAGAATAAGGTTTGGGTTTTAAAACAAAGTGAAAAATCTGGTTTTTTTCTAATTAGATTAGTTCTTTCCAGATTCAATCAATAAACCAGCATTTATTAAGCAACCATTTTGTACCAAGCTCTGTGTTAGGTGCTAAGGATACAAATACTAGTCAGTCAATAAAACATTTATTAAGAGCCTATTACGTGCCAGGCACTGTGCTAAGCACTAGGGATACAAATAAAAACAAAGGCAATCCCTACCTTCAAGGAGCTTAAAATCTAATGAGGAAAATCACTACACCCTTTTCTCAGTCTCCATGGGCAATAATCATGTTATTTCTTAGTAATTTGTAATAAGTGGTATCAACTTGAGATGTGATGAACAGAGGAACTGGTTTTGTTTTCCTAATGGGGGAGGGTCATTGGCACCAGTAGCAAATATGACATTAAGTAGTCAAGTTTCTGGATATTTTAACTATCATAACTCAAGTGAAACATGCTTTCTCTGACTATGAAAAGTTAAATTCCGCTCATTTGAATGACAACCGCAATTACCATGGAAAATGGATGTTCAAACTGGCTCTTGCAGTTGCCAAAGAGCCAACAATAATTAGAAGAAACATACTCATAATCAGAATGCTCTAAAATGTTTTCATTATCTTCACTAGTGTTGTCTGTTGGGTTTTGGATGTGAAGCCAAATTTGTCATTTTGCAGAGCAATGAACAATATGAAACATAAATCATTAAGAATGTCAACAATTATTGATAATTGTTTTAATTAGTGAAGTGAAACGTGATTGTTAGTAATCGTTCAGTAAATTTTCATGTGAAAATTTTTTTTCAATTTGTTTTCAACATAAAAAGTAATGGTCTGGGGTGGCTAGGTGGCGCAATGAGTAGAGCACCGGCCCTGGAGTCAGGAGGACTGAGTTCAAATCTGGCCTCAGACACTTAACACAAAAACTAGCTGCGTGACCTTGGGCAAGTCACTTAACCCCAATTGTTCTCCAAAAAAAAAGCAAAAACAAAAGTAATGGTCAAATGACAGGGGTCAATAAAGAGCTATAAGAAGTCTTGAGCAGTTATACAACTAATTCTATAAGAATCAATTTGAAAACAAAAGGATTCATCTCATGTAGTCACTTCCAAGACTGGTTCATTGGCATGTAACCCAAAGGATTTTTTCCATGGGGCATATATTTTCCATCTTCTGCTTTCCATCAAAGACTCTATGATGATAGGAAGAATAATGTTTTTCTATTGTTGTTAAGGAGAAATGACTGCTATTACCTGAATTTCTACTACCTCACTGTACATACTGTAAATACTGTCAACTGTCTCAGAAATCCAAACTTCACAACACAATCAGAAGAAAACCGTGCATCTCTATAGAATTCTAAGATTTACAAAGCAAGTTTTTCACAACAATTTTACAAAGCAGAGAGTAAAAATATTATCAGCATCTGACACAAGCAGATGAGATAGATTACCAACGAGTATTTTTTTCCAGAAGCAACATGATGTAATGGATAGAGCATGGGACCTGGAATCAGGAAGAGTTGCATTTGAATCCCACCTTTGATGCACATTAGCCATTTGACCAGGAATAAGTTACTTTAACTGTCTCAACCAAGTCCCTAAAATCATAGATTTAGACCTAAAAGAGACTTTAGAGACCACCAAGTCCAACCTCTCATCTTATAGATAAGGAAACTGCCCTGCCTCCCAAGTGCCTTACCCAGACTCATCTAATAAGTAATCAATGGATTGCATTCTGCATTGCTGGAGGAAAATGTCACAGCAATGAAATTATAGCTCTTTAGCTTATTGGCATACTTATTTATTAAACACATCTTAATTGATATTTTGTTTCTTACTTCATCATAATTAATCACATGCAGAGAGTCACCCCATATAACTAACAGTATTTTTTAGAGGAAAAAAAACTCAGCACAAGTGATTGACAGATGGAAGAAGTTCAAAAACATGTGCAATGTATAACACCTGTTGACTTCCCACTTCCATGAAGGGGTGGTTTGTGGGTATCCTCTCATATCTCTTCATGAGTCCTGCTTGATCTTTATGATTTTGTTGCATTTGATTTTGATTTATTGGTGTGTCACTCTTTCCATTTACATTGTTGTAGTTATTGTGTATAGTGTTTCCATGGCTCTGCTCACTTCACTCTGCATCAGTTCATATTGATCTTTCCATGCTTCTCTGTATTCATCACACCCATCATTTCTTACAGCACAGCAATATTCTATTACACGCACATATCACAATTTGTTTAGTCATTCCCCGATTGAAGGTCATCTATATTGTTTTCAACTCTTAGCTATCACAAAAAGTGTTGCTGTAAATATTTTGGCATATATGTGAACTATCTTCCTATCAATGGCTTCCTGAATAACTGAATATACTGAATAACAACAACAATACCATGTGTCATGGACTATGCAAAGCATTTTTACAAATATTATCTCATTCAATTCTAATAATAGAATCTCTGTTTCAAAGGGTATGGATATTTTAGTCACTTTCTCTGTGTAATTCCAAATTGTTTTTGAAAATGGTTATACTATACTAATATTTACTTTTTAAAATAACACTTTTTTAAATTTGGGGGATGTTGGGAGGGTTCTCTCTGTTTTTGGTTGTTCTTGTTTGCTACTAAGAGATATAAATATATCATGACAGTATAAATGTTATGGCATTTTAAGTGGCCTGTTTAATAATTCCCAAATTGATTATCAGTTACCCTTTGTTGTTGTTCAGTCATTTTTCAGTCCTGTCTGACTTTTTGTGATACCTTTTGGGGTTTTCTTGGCAAAGATACTGGAGTGGTTTGCCATTTCCTATTTCAATCCATTTTACAGATGAGGAAACTAAGGCAAACAAGGTTAAGTGACTTGCTAAAGATCACACAGCTAATAAGTGTCTGAAGCTGAATTTGAACTCCAAGCTTCCTGACTCCAGGCCTGACATTATAACCACCTAGCTACCTTATACATCCCTGGAACTGTTTTACACACTTACTTGGCTCTGTAGCCTATATATTATTTTCCTTTATAGATTTTTTTTGTTTGTAGAACTTTTAAAATAGCACAAGCTATTATATAAAGTATATAGATATGTAATTGGCCTATATTTGGAAGTATAGTCTCATTTTTGTTTGTAGATATACATTGCCTTCATTTAGGAAAGGTGGGGCTGAATGAGATGGTACCTGCCTATAATCTTTGCTACTCTGGAGGCTGAAGCTGGCAAATCACCTGAGCTTGGGAGTTCCAAGTTCCAAGTAAGGGCATTAAGTCTGGTTTCGATATGGTAAACCCTTAGGAATGGCGGGGGGGTCCACTAAGATGCCTAAGAAAGTGTAAAGTTTCTCACGTTAGAAATTGATCAGCTTCCATGCTGAGCATCAATGGGATCAGATCCATGAGTGGCCATTGCAATTCTTGTCTCAGCAAGATAAAGACACTTGGTCTCCTCCTACCCCCCCCCCCGCAAAAAATGGTGAGATTTGGGTTGCCTCTGAGAGAAAGCTGCCAAAGCACTAAGCTAGTATTTCATGCACCATTATGAAAAATTTCATCCAATAATTAGGTATCTTATCCAGCCTTGCCACCTTTCAGATTTGCAGAGAGGGTAAAAGCTGTCACTTCCCTTGACATAACCATTCTGTCATTCTTTTTTGGGGGGTGGGTGGGAGCTTCTTTTTGGAGGAGGGACATCAGGGCAGTTGAGGTTAATGACTTGCCCAAGGTCCCACGGCTAGGTTTGTGTGTGTGTGTGTGTGTTAAGTGTCTGAGGTCGGATTTGAATTCAGGTTCTCCTGACTCCAGGGCCGATGCTCTATTCGCTGCACCACCTAGCTGCCCCATTCTGTCATTCTTTCTACTACAAATGATAAGCGTTCTGTTTCTCATTTTGCCTGCCTTCTGTTTTTGGTGTGTTGGATGTCTTATGAACACATAGATGACCAGAAAATTTCCATATCCTACTTCTTTGGGGCATCTCTTTCTTCTCTGATTTCTTCTCTCAAGCCTCTAGAGTAAAGTTTTTGACTGATGTTGAATTGTTGATCTCGTGCTTTGTGCTGCTTTGGTTCCCGGTATCATTTTAATTTTTTGACTTTTGTTTTTGACTGCTGATTAAGGGGATCCAGAATTTCTGATATACTTTTGTTTTTCAGGTTTGATTTTATATCTTTCTCCTTTGTTGCCTTTAATTGGGTAATATGGTATACCCTTTTCTGTTGTTTGTACCAGTCAGATAATGATAGAATCTTTCAATGCCTTTCTGCAAATCTTCAATAGCTCTTAAGTAGCTTTTGCCATGGTGATGTTTGGTAGCTATTTGCAGAATTACTTAATAACTCCACCCCTCCCAACAGCATTGGGAGTTTATATACTGGTTGAATACAGGTCCTGAGATGCTCATGTAGTTTCTATCAAAAATTGCAGGAAGATGTGCTCATCACTGATGGTAATTGCCAATGTGAGCTTTTTAGAATTATCTCATTATGGTAAAAGTGGTCTTTTAATTGTGCATAGGCCAACAAATGCAAAAAGGGGCTTTTAGAGCTGCTATTCTAAGTACACCCACATTCTGATCAAAATCATGTCAGACACTAAAATTGTTTTGCCATTGGTTTTGCCATTTTGCATAATTTATAGTGTGTTAATTGAAGATGTACAACGACCCGTGTTTCTTTTATTTTTTCCTCTTCAGATTTGCGTGGCTCTTTAATTTAATCTCTTATTTTATCCAGTCCTAGCTTCATAATGAAAGTTTTACTTATAATTGCCCTGCACCTGTTGGCAAATACATTATTCTTTGACTTGGAGCTAAGGATGCCATTGACAAAAAACGATGGAGTTCTGGCCTCTAAACGGTAGGATATACTTCCATTTCAATTATGTTATAGCAGTGGTACATAAGGAAAATGTTCATCTCTTCAGCCTGTTACATGTATACTCATGGTTTGCCCATTTTAATGGTTCCCATTATCTCCACTCACACAGTTCCAGAAAGTAGGGTATTAATATTTCCGATGTGTTCCAGTGAATCCATCCTCCTTATGGTACCAGAACACAAAAGAGCATCCCTTGCTTTGCCATCCCTTGCTCTATATCAAACCAATGATCACAGGAGAGTCAGTTTGCATTTCTATGCTTCCCTGCCTATTTCTTTGACTTTTAGAAGTAGTTGCTTCATACTGATCAGGTGTTAACTCAGCCAGTGGTATTGCCAGAGGTCTATATTCCAGCATTTCAGTGTTCTTGTTAGGCCTTTAACAACTACGCAACTGACAGGGTGTACAAAATCCCTGCTGGCCATCACTCTGCTCTGCCATTACCACTCTTACACCCCAACAATGACAATGGACTAGACTATAAGGGGGTCATAAATTATTGCCATCATCATCATCATCATCACCACCACCAGTACCAGAGGTCGAACAGTTACTTGTTCAGATTTAAACTCATTCTGACTCCAAGCCCAATGTTCATTCCACCAGTCCATGCTGTCTCCTTATTATTTGAAAAGCTCCAAATAAGTTTTCTTCTTGAAACCCTCCTACCTAGAGGGAGGAAAAAATACTCAGTATAAAAGTGTGTATTCTTTAAATCTTCCCAGAGTATTTTATCTAGTAATATGCCCATCCATTGGTTAGAAGGCAGCCAACACTGGAGAATAAATAGATTCAAATGTTCCACTCAGAAATGAATAATCATGGCTAGATAATGATCAGAGGCATGCTTGAGTGAGGACAGAACATTCTGTATGTTTGTACTCTTGACCATGGCTACCTTGAGCAATAAATCCGTGGAAGCAGCAGTGGAGCTCCGCCTGCCCTTGGCAAGCTAGGCAGCTCTCCCGTTGTCACTCGCATGTCTATGTGAGACCAGTCCTTTCGGCTAGCTACTGTCAAGTTAGAAGGTCAACAGCAACCCCCAGAGCTTATATAACCTTCTGACAAGGGGCCTTTTGTGATCACACATACTTTGGCTTCAGCTTGCTATTTAATAAGTTGATGTGAAGCCAAGCTTAATTCTAAAGTAAAGATGTCTACAAAAGTCTGTTGAGCTACAACACGTGGACAAAAGCTAGTCTAGTCTAGTTTGTCCAATTAGGATTAAGAAACAGTTTTGTGGCAGGTTGACTTTAATCTATAACTACAGAAGGGGCACACTGACATTCCCAGATACCTGAAGGGAGAACTCAGGGTGGGGTGGGCCATAATTTAATTTTGATCCCTAACTATTACAACCCATACTTTCCTGCTGGATTTGTTTGCTTCAGGTAGGAGAAGCCCAGAATACTTCTTTTTGCTACTTAAATTCCACAAGCAGCAAGTTATTTGCATTTCATGATTTTGATTATTTAATGACTTGCTTTTAAAATACATTTTAAAGAAAATGAGAAACCTTTCATCCCTATGTAAAAGATGGAAAGGCCTGACTAAAAACCAAATTTAGCAGAGTTGTATTTGACAGGGAAACAGCTTTCTTTTCACTACTTCTAAACTGTGATTACGTTTGGCTTCTCCCCTAGCATTTGGGGGGTAAATATTTAGATTGATACCACTGATCTAACCTTATAACTTTAGGAAGCATTGAAATTTCTGCTTAATTAAGTCGGGATACTTAACTGCAAATGCATTCCAGCTGAACTATAAAAGGAAGAGAAAGGAGGAAAGAGAAATTATTAGGATCAGACCAACCCAGAGATGAGTAGAAGTTGGTACAGATTTGGATAAATATACTCCAATGTTACACAATGCACAGAAAAAATAGCCTTGTATTGATAAACATATACTCATCGTGGAGAACCTTAAAAAATCATTTCTAGGATAATTCTCAATCTTTTGATCCATGTTCAAAATTGAGTTTGTTTTTGCTTTGTTTGCAGGTCAGTTCTGTAATATATTCGTCCTTCCAGCCAAAGCAGCTGTAACCTTTTGCTGCCTAAGTAAAGAGGCAGCTTCTGTACAGAAATCAAGGTATGTCGAATCACTAACAAGTAGGATTTACATAAAAACTAGGAAAAGCAAAACTCGGCACTTTTACTCGATGGCAAGATTTTGGGAAGCCTGTGGAAAAAAGCTAGTGGGTTTTATTATAACTCTGACAATATGACACTAGTAAGACTGGGAAAGAAATAAAAATGGAACTGAATTTCCCTTTTGCCCTTCCTCCCATCCAACCCAGAGCAGACTTACTTACTGTATTGCTATGGGGGGGGGGGATTCAATTCAATCCAATAAGCTTCTCCTATATACAGAACCCTGTGCTAGACACTATGGGAGAAATACCTCCTAGATAAGCCCTCATGTAGCTTCTAATCTTGTCTAATAAACCCATGCAACATTTCAAAGGAAATTCAAAGGTGAATATTCACCTACCCCTAATTTTCATATATAGCATGTTAAAACAGAGAAAGAACATGGCATTTAGAATCAGAGAGCCTATGCATAATTCGTAGGTCCTGCACTTCAAACCTGTGTGACCTTAAGGGTAGGGGGAGAGTCACTAAAATAACGGGCCTCAGTTTCCTCTTCCATGGATTAAGAGGTTGAAAGAGGTAAAAATAATAATGTTTATTAATTTATATAGCAGCTATGATGTGCCTTTATAAATACTATCTCATATGATCCTCACAATAACCCTGGGAGGTATTAGTTTAAGAAACTAAGACCAATAGAGG
This sequence comes from Gymnobelideus leadbeateri, assembly GCA_011680675.1. Taxonomy (NCBI): domain Eukaryota; kingdom Metazoa; phylum Chordata; class Mammalia; order Diprotodontia; family Petauridae; genus Gymnobelideus; species Gymnobelideus leadbeateri. The sequence continues at coordinate 63,096 of WOXC01008075.1, forward strand.
TTAAGTGACTTGCTCAAGGTCACACAGCTAGTACTAAGGCCACATTTAAATTCAGGTCCTCCTAACCTTTGTCACAACTAGCTGACTTCTTCTTCTTCTTCTTCTTCTTCTTCTTCTTTCTTTTCTTCTTCTTCTTCTTCTTCTTTCTTTTCTTCTTCTTCTTCTTCTTCTTTCTTTTCTTCTTCTTCTTCTTCTTCTTTCTTTTCTTCTTCTTCTTCTTCTTCTTTCTTTTCTTCTTCTTCTTCTTCTTCTTCTTCTTCTTCTTCTTCTTTCTTTTCTTCTTCTTCTTCTTCTTCTTCTTTCTTTTCTTCTTCTTCTTCTTCTTCTTCTTCTTTCTTTTCTTCTTCTTCTTCTTCTTCTTCTTCTTCTTCTTCTTCTTCTTTCTTTTCTTCTTCTTCTTCTTCTTCTTCTTCTTCTTCTTCTTCTTCTTTCTTTTCTTCTTCTTCTTCTTCTTCTTCTTCTTCTTCTTTCTTTTCTTCTTCTTCTTCTTCTTCTTCTTCTTCTTCTTCTTCTTCTTTCCTTCTTCTTCTTCTTCTTCTTCTTCTTCTTCTTCTTCTTCTTCCCTTTTCAGCTTGGTGAGGCCTGCCAAAGCTCCCGCACCACTGGCAGGAAATAGCCAGGATAAGGCATTCAAGGAGGAAGCTAGTGGACTGAATGAATATGTACTCCATAAATCAAACTTAACCTTTCACATTTATGTGGTAAATGTCATTAAGGGTATATCATTAAGAGAGATTTTATTTAATGATGCTTTTAACATTGTGTTGCACTAAGATTCTTAATAGAGCCATTGCCCATTTATTGCATAATATTGATACATATATGCATATGTCCCATCTATCCTGTTAGAATATAAGCTTTGAGAGAGTAGGTACTGTCTTAATTATCTTTATAAACTGCCTCCCATACACACACAGCACTTTGCAAATTAGAGGAATTTAATAAATGACTATTGAATGAATTATTTCTGCAACTGCATGATGCCTCTGTGTTCATGCCTCAAAATTATAATTATTCATAATTCCCTCAAATCAACAGTGTTCACAAGCTTGAATTAAATATAAGCTTTCTACTTAATTATCTTGTCTTCTGCTCCATCTTGTAACACATTGGTGGAAAAGGTTAAGTAAGTGGAGATCTCTAATGTAGACCTTCTCTGATATTTCATCATGGTGTGGGAGTGACCCCAAAGGCCACTCTAGTTGAGTGTAGACCCTGGAAGGTTTCTCCAAGTTAGAGAGGTTTCAGGTATAAGCTAGTGATGCTAGCTATGCCTGTTACCCCAATATCAAGCCAGTGAAGGTGAGAGGGGCTTATTCCTCTGTTGACCTCAGGATGGTGATTTTCCCCCCTGCTCACAGCTCTTGAATGCAGTTTACTAACTTGTAAAGAGCTTGTAATCTGCATTCATGGATCCATATCCACACCAATAAAATATATATTCTTCATGTATAGTTAAACTTAAAAAGTAATTCTATATTACCCTCCTCCAATATGTAGTTTAATCATAAATTTGAGTAACACAACTATGTATAAATATATGCATACATACAGGTACATATTTCATACATGTATATACATATGTGCATTCTGAAATAAGTATTAAAGTCCTACAATATGCAAGGTACTACACTATGTGCTATAGATACAAAGACGTGACCAACATCCCTTTCCTCCAGTAACTTATGTGATATATCATATACCTAGCTTAATACATACACAATTCACTAAGAGCTAATGACGAATCAGTTAGTTTCTGGTCCTACATGAAAAGAATTTAGATTATATACTAACTCATTGTCCTACAGACCTTGCCAATTTACTAATATTAATAAACTTATTTTGTTAATTATAACTATATCATAATTATTGATACATACAATGAAACTTATAACTTGAATTATGGGATGTTTAATTGTATTTGTAGTTTATTCCAGTTTTCAGTAACAGTTACTTTATGATCTTTCCTGGGCCTTAAAAATGGGGCAGTCTGGACTCTTCTCAGCAATGCAGTGATATAAGTCAATCCCAAAAGACTCATGATGGAGAGAGATGCTTACATCCAGAGAAATAACTAGAAAGAACTGAGTTTGAATCCTGATGGAAGCAAACTACTTGATCTTTTTCTTTTCATTGTTTAGTTTTATTTCCTCTTTACCATTTTTCACTCCATCTAGTACAATCGGCCTTTGTAACCTGACTAATGTCTAGTGTGAAAGTATTTGCAGATCCTATACTGGACTATATGCCATCGTGGGGTGGGGGGAGGGAGGGAAGGGAAATCTGAAACTCAAGGAACTATGGAATTGAATCTTGTAAACTAAAAATAAACAAACAATTAAAAAATGGGGCAGTCAAAATAGGGATGCTTTGGTGAAAACAGATTGTTACCAAAATAATCTATACTCAGAGGAAACGTGAGTATTCAGATGGAGGCAAACAAAACAGTGAATGATGCAATAATCCACTTTAGACCGTGTCACTTTTCAACCACTTGAGGAAAAAAATGAGAGGGCCACCATATTTGTCCTAACCACTCCAGCATGTGCTAAATGCAAGTCTACTCACTGAAACTGTGGAAGTCTGATAGTTTTAGTCAATACTCGAAAAGGCTAACGTTGTGCTAATCTGGAAGCAAATTATTTCCCATCTAAGTGAATCAATTTAGTCTAGGACAGAGACATATTCTCTAATGATGTGCTAAGTCATTTAGAAACAACCACATTATCTGCAGAACCGTGGGGTCAGTCAGTGCTCCGGCATCAGCCAATGATCATCCAAAGAAAACATGGCCAGATTGGTGAACATGGGTATCATAAATTATATTAGCTCTAATCTAAATTTGTTCAATGCAATCCTCCTCCCAGCCTATTACTCAGCATAATGACCTGGTGGAAGCATGCTGTATCTGGAGTCAAAGAGCTTGGCTTTGAGTCTTGTCTCTCCCACCTGCTAGCCATGGGACCATGAGCAAGTTCCTTCGGTTTTCTGCTTCTCAGTTTTCTCATCTGCAAAATAAGGGGTTTGAATCAAATGGACTCTAAAATCCCTTTTAACCTTGAAATCTAGCATTTTCATATCTACAGTGCACATGCCACACATCATGTTATTGTGGCTTCACAATAACCCTATGAAGTAGGGACTAGATGAATTATTATCTCCTTTTTGCAGATGAGGAAACTGGGGGCCAGACAGATTAAATGACTTGCTTAGCATATGACTAGTAAGTGTCAGAAGAGAGATTTGAACCTTGGCCTTCCTGACCCCAGGCTCATCCAACTACTCTACCATGATGCTTTTCAAACCCATTAATATTAGTGCAGGGGCCTGGGGACATGAAATATCCTTGAAATAAAGAATGCTGGGTGGCTAGGTGGCTCAGTGACTAGAGCACCGTCCCTGGAGTCAGAAGGACCTGAGTTCGGAGCCGGCCTCAGACACTTAATCCACACAAACAAAAACCTAGCCGTGTAACCTTGGGCAAGTTACTTAACCCCAATTGCCCTGAAGGGGCAGCTAGGTGGCGCAGTGAGTAAGAGTGCCGGCCTTGGAGTTGGGATGACCCGAGATCAGATCCGGCCTCAGAAAATGAGCACCCACACATAAATAATGACTAGCCGTGTAACCTTGAGCAAGTTACTTAACCCCAATTGCTTTAAAAAAAAAAAGAAATAAAGAATGCTTAGTTATCTTCTGAAGCAAATAGAGAGAAACTTCTTTTCACACCATAAGAGTATAGGCATATGTATAATTATCTACAACTTCATGTTGAGCATGTTAGAAGGGAAACTATTGCTAGAATCTACATTTTTTCCCATTAAAAAGAACAGCAGTGTTTGAGAATGGCTTAAATAGATGGTCTCAGGTCCATTCTAGCTCAGCTTGTACTTGGCTTTAGGCTTTTAGGTACAGATCATGTAGAAGTGGCGTGATTGCTTTTTCAAGATTTAGGTCTGACTCATTCCAGTTAAATGAAGAACTTGAAAACAGCATTGATTTCATTGTTTTAAAACTTAAACACACACACACACACACACACACACACACACATATGCACACACACTTAGCAACCCAATTTAGAATCTAGTAATATTTCAAAACTTGGATGTTTAGAAGCGAGGAGGCCTTCTGCACTGATATTCTCCCCATCCCCATCTCCCACACAGGGCCCCACAACAAAATGGTGAGAAAGACAACAAGAACAACAACACTTCTTCAGAGAAAAAAAAATGAATTATTCTTTTTTTTTTTGAGGGTGGAATGTAGGGCAATTGGGGTTAAGTGACTTGGCCAAGGTCACACGGTTAATTTAAAAAATGAATTGTTCTTGTTTGCCTAAAGGTTTTGCTCCCGAGTAGAATTTGTGCCCTATTGGATGGTATGAGGACACAACTAAATGGGCACTCTGGGATTTTTCTGAGATCCCCAAATGTCATGATTCACTATAGAACCTAGGATAATACTGATGTTCAAGAGTTGGGCTTTTGAGGCATCCCACAACTTGGGAGCATTGAGAAAGCCTTACAGTTTCCCCCACATGGCCCAGTCCAATTTTTGTGGAGGCTGGATGACCAGCAAGCATCGATTAAGTGCTTGCTATGTGCCTGGTACAGTGCTAAGTGTTTAGAATACAAAGGAAGGCTAAAACATGATCCTTTCCCTAGAGGAGTTCACAGAGGGAATTCCTGTTTGGGCATAAGTTAGATGACCGTAGAGGGCCCTTTGAGTTCTGAGATTGTAGAAGTCTCATATTACTCAGTCCTGGGCTCAGCCTTGCTTCATTGCTCTTTTGCAGTATCAATCAGAGATTAACACTGGTGGATTAATTTGATGACAAAGTTTAATTTTTTCTTATGAATAGTCCTAAAAGTCATACCTCATATCACAAACTCCTGTCCCTGGGAATAGATCATGCAAAAATATACTGGAAATCCATGTTGCTTTCTCCTAACTATAATAGAAAAGCTCTTCTTAGTATATGGGCTGGATGAAATCAGCTCAAAATAACCTTTCTGGATCTGTTTCCTAATCTATAAAATAAAGGACATGGACTAGATGATTTCTAAGACCCCCACCAGAGTCTTCTGAGCTGAATCTGAAAAGGAACCATTGTACAGTGTGTCTTTCTCTTCACTCAGGGAAAAAATACCATGGGTTTTAAAAGTTCTTCAAAAATTATTTAGAGATAGAAGCTATTGTCAATGTCATTTAGGACAGGTTAAATGACTTGTTTGAGAAAATCCATCATAGGAATAGAATTCAGACCTCCTGAGTCCCTAATCAACTGGGACTGTCAGCTATATCACACTGTTCCCAAGGTGTGATGTGACACAGAAGGAAATGTCTGACTATTATTCTTTCTTGGTATTTTAGCCATAAATTGGAACATCTTTCTGTTCTTTTATCTGTACAAACTAGGGGAAGTCTGAGGTGGGTCATCAGAGACCTAAGACACCTGAGTTCATAAGTATTTCTTTATTTGATTTTTTTTATTTTTGATATTTGACATTTTTTTCATTTGATATTTTCATTAGATATTTTTTTCCATTTTATTAACTTTGGTATTTCTCTACTGAATTCCAAGCCACAACAATATTGAAAAATTGATTGCAGAGATCTACATTCTAGAGTTTGCACAGAGTACTCTAGAATATTTCATTTCTCACAGAGATCTCTTCAGGAAAATGGGCTTTGTAAGAGGGGAGGTGTTCTTCCTTCCCTGCGTACTCTAGGAGTGTCCAGTTTGTCATATTGACTATGTACTCAAAGGACCTCAAACTCCTGCCCCATCAGGAGTAGGTGCCAGAGAAATACAATTAAAGCTGGTTCTCATCTAGGTGGTCAAAAGGTCAAAAGAGACACAACTTAGGTTATATTCCTGTAGTGGAAGTTATCTGTACAAAAATACTGTGGTTTGGGGCAGTCAAGAAAGCAGAATAAGAGTCAGCATTTTTGCCCAACTCACCCAACACACCTCTTCCACAACAATCTAAAAAACATTTCAGACTAAATTCTGATCAGGAAAGCCAAAGAAAGTCACAGAGAGTCATGTCTCCAATTCAGGAGAGCTTAGGGGGAGAGACAGAGAGGTCTGTGGACATTGAGGTGGGGCCTGGACAGCAGTAAAGTATATCAGCACCATAATGGGAAAATGGGCAGCAGCAGAGAAGAGTGGCCCATCACCCAAGAACATTAAGGGAACTGGACTCCTGGACAGAAAGAGATCCCAGGGGACCCATGCACTAGTATTGGATACAGGAACTGGTACCATCTAGCAGCTCTGTCAACCATTACCCAGTTCTGAGTCACAGTTCATATTCTAGAAGGTAAAGGAGCTAGGATTACAACCAAGAATCACCTAATTAGCAAAACTGAGTATAATCCTACAGGGGAAATATAGACATGCAAATAAATAGAGGTCCTCCAGGCATTCCTGATGAAAAGACAAGAGCTGAATAGAAATTTTAATTTCAAACACAAGACTCAAGAAAAGCAGAAAAAGGTTTCCCTTTTTTGAGGGAGATATGATAGGGAATTTTAATAAGGTTAAACTGTTTATATTCTCAAATTGGAAGATGATACATGTAACCATCAAAAATTTTATCATCATTATGGCAGTCAGATGGAATCTACATGGGTATGGATCTGCTCTTTTGGGATGATTTGAAAAGAAGAATGGAAGGGTGAGACAGAGAGATGTCCCACAAAAAATGGGGAAGGGAGAGGAAGAATGGAAAAAATTATCTCATGTAAAAGAGGTACACGAGTAAGTTTTTACAATGGAGGGGAAATGGGGGTGAAGGAGAAACACTTGAACCTCACTCTGAACTGGTTAAAAGAGGGAAGAATGTGTATACACACAGTTGGGAATAGAAATGCATCTTACCCAACAGGAAAGTAGGAGGGGAAGGGACTAAGAAGAAGTGGGAGGTGTGATAAATGAGAAGGTTAATAAAGGAGGCAGAGGTCAGAAGCAAACAGAATTTTAAGGAGAGGACATGATTAAAAAAGAGAAGGCTAAACAGAAGAGAATAGGATGGAGAGAAATACACAGTTAGTAATCATAAATGTGAATGTGAATGAGATGAATTCACCCATAAAATGGAAGCAAATAGCAGACTGGATTAGAAACTAGAATCCAACAATATGTTGTCTAAAAGAAACACACTTTAAAAAATTATCTAGGGGCGGCTAGGTGGTGCAGTGAGTAGAGCGCCGGCCCTGGAGTCAGAAGGACCTGAGTTCGGATCCAGCCTCAGACACTTAACACACACAAACAAAAACCTAGCCGGTGTGACCTTGGGCAAGTTACTTAACCCCAATTGCCCTCCAAAAAGCAAAAAAAAATTATCTAAGAAAAGGGGCGGGGGGCGGCTAGGTGGCACAGTGAATAGAGTACCAGCCCTAGACTCAGGAGGACCTGAGTTCAAATACGGTCTCAGACACTTAACACAAAAACTAGCCATGTGACCTTGGGCAAGTCACTTAACCCCAATTGCCTTCCAAAAAGCAAATTAAAAGAAACACACTTGAAAGAGAAAGACTCAGAAAGAGTTAAAATAAGGAACCAGAACATACTTTATTATGCATTGAGTGAAGTAAAAAAAAAAAAAAGGTAGGGACAGTAATCATAATCTCAGATAAAGCAAAAGCAAAAATGGACCTAATTAAAAGAGACAAACAGGGAAACTACATTTTCCTAAAAGGTACCATAGACAATGAATCAATATCACCTATGGTGTGGGATTTAAATTTTTGAAGGAAAAGTTAAATGAATCATAGGAGGAAATAGACAGTAAAACTGTACTAGTGGGGGAACCTCAATTTACCCCCTCCCTCTATTACCTAGATAAATTTAACCTTAAAATAAATAAGAAAGAAGTTAAGGAGATGATTAGAATTTTAGAAAAGTTAGATATGATAGACCTCTCTAGAATGCTGAATGGGAACAGAAAGGAGCATATGTAGTTTCAATTGTATGTGGTATTTTCACAGAAACTGACTGTGTATCAAGACATAAAACTTCATAAACTTGTAGAAAAGCAGAAATATTAAACATACTCTTTTTAGCCCATAAAACAATAAAACTTACATTCAATAAAGGGCCTTGGAATCACAGACTAAAAACTGATTAGAAACTAAATAATCTAATCCTAAAGGATGAGTGGGCCAAAGAACAAATCATAGAAACAATCAATAATTTCATTAATGATAATTACAGCAATGAGACAACATATCAAAATATGTAGGTTGCAGCCAAAGCAGGAAAATTTACATCTCTAAATGCATATATCAATAAAAGAGAGAAAGAACAGATCAGTAAATTGGGCATGAAACAAAAAAATCTAGAAAAAATAACATTAAAAATCCCCAGTTAAACACTAAATTACAAATCTTGAAAATCAAAGGAGAGATAATAAAATTGAGAAGAAAATACCATTGACTAGGGAACAAAACTAGTAATGGTTTATGGGGGGAAATGATAAAATAGATAAACTATTGGTTAATTTGTTTTTTAATAAAGAAAGAAAAAATCAAATTACCAGCATCAAAAATGAAAAGGGTGAATGTACAGCCAGTGAAGGCGAAATTAAAGCATTTATTAAAAGCTCTTTTGTCCAATTATATGCCAATAAAACTGACAATCTAAAGTAAATAGATGAATATTTATAAAATATAAATTGCATGCATTAACAGAAGAGGAACTAGAATACTTAGCCCTATCTTATAAAAAGAAATTGAACAAGCCATAAATGAGTTCCCTAAGGGGAGGGGGGAAACCAGGATCAGATGGATTTATAAGCAAATTTTACCAAACATTTAAAGAACAATTAATTCTAATGCCGAATAAACTATCTGGAAAAGTAGATAAAGAAAGAGTCCTACCAAATTTGTTCTATGACACAAATATGATCTTGAGTCAAAACAGAAAAGGAAAACTACAGACTAATTTCCCTAATAAATATTGATGCAAAAATTTTAAATAAAATAGTAGCAAGGAGATTACAAAAATATATCACAAACATCATACACTGTGACCAAGATAGATTTATACCAGGAATGCAGGACTGGTTCAATATTAGGAACATTATCAGTATACTTGACCATATTAATAACAAAACCACAGAATCACATAATTATTTCAACAAAAAAGGTTTTTTTAAAACAGAATTTAATACCCATTCCTGTTTAAAAAAAAAAAAACAACAACCAGAAAGCAGATGAATAAATGGAGCTTTCCTTAAAATGCATTTATTCAAAACCAAGAGCAAGCATTACCTGTAATGGAGATAAGCTATAAGCATTACCAAAAAGATCAAAAGTGAAACAAAGAAACCCATTATCACCTTCACTACTCAATATCATACTAGAAATGCTGGTTATAACAGTAAGACAATAAAAAGAAATAGAAGGAATCAGCATAGGTAACAAGAAAACAGAACTATCCTTTTTTTTTTTAAGTGATGACGGTTTACTTAGAGAACATTAGGAAGTCAACTAAAAAACTAACCAAAACAATGAACAACTTCAGGAAAATTGCAGAATTTAAAATAAACCCATACAAATCTTTAACATTTCTGTATGTTACCACCAAAATCTAGCAGAAAGAGGGAGAAGAAGAAATAACTACAGATAGTATAAAATACCTGGGAGTTTATTTGCCAAAACAAACATGGGACCTATATGAGCACAATTACAAAATATTTTTCACATAAATAAAGATAGATCTATATAACTAGAGAAATACTAAATCATCATGGTTGGCTGAAACAATATAATAAAAATGACAATACCATGTCAATTAATTTACTTATTCAATGCTACAATTATCAAACTACCAAATAATTACTTTATAGAGCTAGAAAAAATAAGAAGAAACTTTATCTAGATGAACAAAAAGTCAAGAATATCAGGAAAATCAATGAAGAAAAAAGGTAGGAAGGGGGACTAGCCATACTAGATCACAAACTATATGACAAAGCTATAATCATTGAAACAGTATACAGAAATAAATGAACACACTAACCTAGTGTTGGATAAACCCAAAGATCTCAACTACTGGGGTAAGAACTCACTATCTGATAAAAACTGGGAAAACTGGGAAAAGTCTGATAGAAACTGATATAGAAGAACATCTCACATCTAACACTAAGATAAGCTCAAAATGGGTACATGATTTAGACAAAAAGGGTAATTATAGCAAGCAAAGTAGTGAAGAACAGAAGATATTACCCATAAGATCTATGGATAAAGGAAGAGTTCATGACTAAATAGGAGATATTTAAGAGATAAGAGTCCATGGGAGGAAAAATGGATAATTTTGATTATAAAAGTAAAAAAGTTTTTACACCACCAAAACCAATGCAGCTAAATTAGAAGAAAAATCGAAAACTTGGAGGGGGGAAATCTTTGCAACAAAGTTCTCTGATAAAGGCTTCATTTCTAAAATATATAGAAAACTGAATCAAATTTGCAAGAATAAGAGCCATTTCTAAACTGATAAATGGTCAAAGGATATCAATGGGCAATTTTCAGAGAAAGAAATTAAAGCTATTAATACCCATATGAAAAATGCTCTAAATCACTAATAATTAGAGAAATGAAAATTAAAACAACTGTGAGGTACTACCTCACACCTAGAAAATTGGCTAAGATTATAAAAAAAGAAAATGATAAATGCTAGAGGGGATGTAGAAAAAACTGGTACACTAATACACTACTGGTAGAACAGCAAACTAGTCTAACCATTTAGGAAAGCAATTTGGAATTATGCCCAAAATGCTATTAAACTGTGTATACCCTTTGACCCAGCAGGACCACTACTAGGGCACCAGGAACTAGAAAAAAAAGAAGAAAAACGTAGAAAAATACTGTGGTCTGTTTAGATATGTTTTGGTCAAGATGAAGAGACTTCTATCAGGAAGAATTCTTTGTGGTTCCCAGGCAACAAACTGTGCCTGATATCTGCACTGGAAACAGAGGTTATCAATTAATTTTCTCTATTTAAAAATTTTAAATAAGCCTTTATTTAAAAAAGAAGGAAAACCCCAGGCCAGAGCAGATAAGGGAGTTGGTAGAAGGATCAAGAGCTATTCACAGATTCTCCTTGGAAAAAATCATGGCAACAAGAGGAAAGCAGAATAATATAGGGTTTTGTGAGCTCAGTTCAAATCAACAGGTATTCATTTCTAAAGCACATACTATGTGCCATGATTTCAGGTGATCAGTTATCGTGGGTGATACAAAGACAAGAATAAGACTTTTCTTGCCGTTAGAGAGCTTACAGTCTCTACTGCAATGTGTGTGTGTGTGTGGGGGGGGCTGTTGAAATGAGTACCCAGACAATATAACACAAAGCAGCTTGTGGAGGAAGAGAAGAGCAGTAACTGAGGAGTTCACAGAAGGTTTCATCAAGGAGATGACACCTAAGCCAAGCCTTAAAGGAAGAGAAGGATTCTGGGACGCCTAGATGAGGAAGAGAATGTATTCTAAGTACTGGGGATGGCTTGTGAAAATTCACGGAGGCTGAGGGTAGTGGAGAAGCCCACCAACTCCGCAGGCAACCCATTTCACCGCTGGACAGCTCTAGGTGTCCAGGAAGATTTTTCTTGACATCAATCCTAAAGGTGCCCTTTTGCAACTCCAACCAAATGGTCCTCATTTCTGCCCTCTGGGGACAAGTAGAGGACAAATATGTTTTCCTTGTGATAGCCTTCCATATACACAAAGATAACTCTCATATTCTCCCTGAATGTTCTTTTCCCCCAGGTTAAACATTCATAGTTCCATCAACTGATTCTCATAGGCCATGCAATCGAGGCTCTTTGCCATCTTGGTTGTCCTCCTCTGGAAGTTCTCCAGCTTCTCAATATCCTTCCCAAACCATAATGTCTAGAGCTGAACACAATACTCCAAACATGCTTAGAGCACAGATGGACTACCCCTTGTTTATTCCTGAATATTTTATTTCTCTTAATGAAATCTAAGGGCACATTCATATTTTCATTACCACATTAAAATGCTGACTCATATTTATCTATAGGTCTTTCTCAAATGAACTTCTGCCTAACAAAGCCTTGCATATCTTATACTTGTATAGTTGATTTTCTGTAATTCCAGTCAGTGAACATCCATTAAGCACCTACTATGTTCTAGATACTGTCCTAAGCCATAAGAAAGAGACAGTCCTTTCCCTCAAGGAGTTTACAGTCTAATGAGGGAAGCCAACATATGATAGGAAGCTGAAAAGTGGAGGGGGGAGAGAAGGAAGTACCAGGAGATACCTGACAGAGGGGCAGAAAGTTCTATGTAGGCAAAACCATGCAGGACTGCTGATGGAAAGTAATCTAGAAAGTTCAGATCCCAAGCCTCCATAAAAGGACATACACACACACACACACACACACACACACACACACATTCATTTCTCTCATTCACTGATAAAAAATGCCAAACTTCACAGGGCCAAACACAGATAGCTAGGGTACTCTCACTGGAGACCTCTTGCCTTATTGATGCTAACCATTAACAGTTACTCTTTGAGTAGGGCCCATCTAACCATTTCTGAATCCTCCAAATTGTATTACCATCTAACCCACATTTCTCCATCTCCTCCATAAGAATAGTATGAGATACTTTATCAGATGCTAATTGTTTAATCAAACAAATGATCTGAAAAGAAATTTTGATGAAACTTCTAAAAGAAACAAGGGATAAGTTCCAATGCTCATTTTAATTGATAGCTCTTGTGGAAAATAAAACCAGTGCCAATTTCTGGACCTAGAATAAAATTGAGTTTGGTCTATCAATCCTTACAACCATCCGGGCACCAATGACAACCCAGGTGCCTAAGGAGCCATCATAATACCAGTAGGCAGAGCCAGCATTTCTGCATAATAGCTGCCCACAGATCACAGAGTCCTTGACATTCAAATCTATCCTCAGACACTAATAGAATCCATGTTCTGCCTCCTACTACGACTACCTCCTCCATGCTTTAAATCCTTGGCTTTTGGGCTCGGTCTCATCCTCCAACTCGTCTCTTTGGCAACCCTGTACTCATTTCCCTGTCTGTGTTCCAGATGTCAGTGTGCCACTTCCCTTGGGGCAGGGCCAGTACCTTGTGGTGGCCTTGCCCTGCCCTCACTGATCTACAAGAACTATGGTAGGAGTCACTTCATATATAAAAAGGAGTGAACAGCCAAGCACATACCACATTTATCTTCTTTAGGCCAGGGTAATATCTTCCTGACACACTCTTGACTTTCTACTACATGAATGTCTATCTCGCTCCAGGAAAACAATGACCATCAATTGAATGCAGTGACAACACATAAGAAAATCACAATCTAAATACATCTCCTCTGAAATATTCATTTCAAATCCTAAGAACTAAGTGGGATTTCGGATTTCAGTGTATTTCAGGAGTATTTCAATTGGTAGCATTATGTCAGTGTTTCAGGAGGAACCAGAGAATTGAGGATCTAGTCCCAGGCCCACCACAAAGTACCTGCATAACTTTGGACAAATAACTTCACCCCTCACTTTGCTCTTTACTTCTATGATAAAAGGAGAGGTAGATTAAATGATGTCTTTGGAAGATTCCAGATGAACAGGTCAGCAGCATTCTAGTATCAGAAGCTGGGTAGAGAGTTTTCAAAAACTGTGGCTTCAATTATGTCACACCCAAATTAAAGGAGACAGAAAATAGAGGAGTATGAAGAAAAGTAGGAAATCAGATAAGAGATTCTCTAGTTACTAGACATAAGCAAAGGTATATCACCAAGAGGCCAGTTATCTTTTGTTCAACAATTTCTGTCCTGAATGCTCATCGAGCCAACTTCCCTGCTGGGTCTAGAAACAGCAGGTCCAATGAGTTAATACTTGTCACCATATTAGATGTTGCCATTGGCTTTAGCTCAAACATTTGCATTTGTGGATAATAACCAGAAAATCTTAATTTTGATGGGTCTGGCCCTTCTTCAATATCCCTGGACTATTTTCTGGCTGTAAATAAGAACCTTAACTTCATTACTTCCCACTTCTTCTTTAAGCCTTTCCCTTTGGTCTGGCCTGAGAAGTAGTAAATAGAACATAGGTGTGACAACCTTCACAAGGCAGACTTAGTATATTTCTCCTGACATGAGGACACTAGGAAATGTCCTCAGAGGCAGTAGACCATGCCAGCTTCTATCTCCCCAATGGAAAAAGTGACCAAAATGTGTGTTCTCTCATTGGACACCCACCCATTCAAATAAATGATCAGCCACTGAGAGTGACTAAGTACCACACTGGCCTCAGGATGTAAGAGAATGGGATATTGCCTTGTGCCACATTTTACTGGTAAAAATAAATGTCTGCTCTCCTGCCTTGACACAGACCAGATATGTGGACCCCACTAGTTAATAGCATCACTCTTTTTGGATATGGCAATGGTGCATAGATTGAAGTCAAAAGAATATCAGAACTAATGCTGAATGTGGCAAAAATGATCATTATAGTACTCTGGTCCTAGTTTATTTTCCTTGGCTTCTCTGACCTTTTGGCTTACATTGATGATTCATTTTTGGCTCAGTTCCTGTCCTTGGCAATCCATTCCATGGCTGATGCTCCCAATGCTCCCACTCATTTCCCTTCCCTTGGCATGGTACTTTTTTCTCTTGAATCTTCTAGTTATTGACATTGAGCCCATTTCTTTTTTTTCTTTTTTTTAGGGGGAGAAGGCAGAACATTTGGGGTTGTGACTTGCCCAAGGTCACATGGCTAGTAAGCGTTAAGTGTCTAAGGCTGGATTTGAACTCAGGTCCTCCTGACTCCAGGGCCAGTGCTCTATTCACTGCACCACCTAGCCACCAATTGAGCCCATTTCTGGACCCCAGTTCTACTTGCTCCATTAACTGATTTAGAATTGGTATCCCCACCCTATGTCATATAGTGCCACACTGGCACCTCAGCTGTTAACTCTTGCAAGCCTCACTCTCAATTCCCACCAGTGAACAAATGGATGTATAACTTTCTCATTGCTGAAAGATAAAAATAAGTACATGACGTCTTCTCCCAATGATTAAGTTAGTTGTGCATTTCAGACAGGGCACAGAGATCCTATCAGACCATGATGCTGTTTTTATATTTATATCCATAGGAAATGACCTGAAATGATAATAAGTGAGCAGGTAATCAAAATTTCAAGTGACCCAGAGGACACTTGAACAACAAAAGATTGTTGTCAGCAGGTTGCAGCATATTAACCACAATGCCTCTCGTGTAAGAAGCAGCATGAAATACATCACCAAGGATATTGACGATCAGAAAAGTGAGGAGACTAATCATTTGGCAGGAGGGAAGGCTCACAGATGGCGATCCTGAGTCCAGCAGAGGAAGGGCTCCAACTTGTCAGGTTCCACAACTTCCTCTGTGGAAGGTTTATGGAAAGGCATAGAGAAGAACAGCATATCATTCAAAGGTATATGGATGGGGAGCCTTGATGTCAGGCCATCTAGTCCAACCCCTTCCTGTGAGAGATGGAGGAACAATCCCAGAAAATGGAGATATCTTTTATTTCTAAAATGTCAGGTTAATGAATTGCTGCTTAAGAGCCAATCCTTTGAGCTGGCTCTCTCTAAGTCATTATTTCTTCCTGCTTGCTAGCAACATTTCTGTCACTTTAAAGTCTGTACTAATGAAAGAGCAATAAAACCCAGGAAGGACTAGCAACTTAGGTATAAACAGAAAACTGGAAAGGATGAAATTCAGATGGGATTTCCTCTAGACATTTCCTGTGCAAAATCCAAGCTCTCATCAGACGTGTATTACACGTGTATTATTCTTAGGCATCTCCCAATTTGGTGGTATTGTATTTCAGAGAATAGCATTTAAAAGAACCAGAGAACAATCAGAAAAACTAGCAAGAGCTTTTAGGGAGATGCTGTTAGCAGCATGACTTATCAGCATTAGCTGCTTCTATTTCCCCCAGCGACATGCATAACTAGATTTGTCCTTCACATTTGAAGGTGATTTGGTTGGCATTATTAGCCACATCTGTGGATCAGGCTAAAAGGTACTCTGTGAGATTAGCAGGGATTTCCAAGCTCTGTAGAGGGGAAGTGAATACTTAGGTCTGAGACTGTACCTAATTGGGAAGAGTGTTTCTTGCTCCAAGGGATCCCTCCCCATTTCTGACGTCTGTGCCCTGGGTTGGTTTATCTGTTATTTCCCAGAAATCTGCTGTTCTGACACAACATTGTACTTGTGCCTTGTTATACTGGTCAATCGTGTCCTGTCACACTACTGTATGGTATGTCCATGTCTTATTGAGGGTTCAGAATAGAACTTCATGGAGTACTGAATACTAATAGAATAAGAATAATAAGAAAAATCAAGGTAGATAATAATAGTTTCAGTTTATATAGGACTTTAAGGCTTGCAAAGCACTTTCTAAATATTACCTCATTTTATCCTCTCAATAACCCTAGGAGAGTTTTTATCTTCATTTTTACAGACTGAGAAACTGAAGGAGAAAAAATTTAAGTGACTTGCCTAGGGTCACACAAATAGCAAGAGTCTAAAGCCATATTTGAACTCAGGTCTTCCTGACTATAGGACCAGCACTCTACCCACCATTCCACTTGGCAGCCTCTAATGTATGAATGTATACATATATGTGTGTGTATGTGTGGGTATGGGTATACATGCGTCTGGATGTATGTAAAATTTTTAAATCAGGTTTGTTCATTGAGATGCATATTTGCTAATATAATGAAAGTCACTAGCAGATCTCATAAATGTTCCACATATAGGATTCCAAGTTTAATGTCTGCTTGATCATTAACATGCCTAAGGGACCCTAAAGCAATATCAATCACTGTGAATAGTTTTCTAGAATGTCTAAAGGATTTGCAAAATTCTTTTTAATGATCCCAAACTTCTCCTTGAAACAAAAGATTAATGTTTTTTAACAATGACACTGTACCAGTATTGGTACAGGATTGTAAAAAAGAGAAAAACACAGTTTCTTAAGAAATGGAAATAGCTATCAGCCAGAGGGCAAGAAATCAGGATATGGTGGGTGTAAGAAGAACACATTACAAGTAAGGAATTACAAAGCAGACTGGAAGGGAAGATGTCATCAAAGTAATGGTTCAGAGGAAATAGATAACTGTGCTCTGTTGTCCTGATGGTGTCAAAAGATCTCATCCTCTTCTGCCCCCATTCTACCCCACTGTGATGAGGAAATCTCATGTAGCAAAATTATGGGAAGATATGGCCAAAAGTCATAGAGCACAGGCAGGAAGAGGTGGGCTGCCAAATGCATCACTCAAGGCAATATTCGCATTGATGAGATCCATTTGGATATTTGGTTCAAGTTCTCTGGGTAGATGAGAGTTTACCGATAGGTCTGCATGGCTCTGGCCTTGGTGCAGGAAAATGCAAAGATGAATGAAATATGGAATCCCTACCTTGGAAGAGTTTACATTCCAGTGAAGAAGATAAAACAGATGAACAACAAGTATATTACAAAGTCAGATCTTTGGGATTTGGGATCAGAGGCCCTGAGTTCAGTTGTACCACACAACTTATTACCTGCAGAGCCTTGTTCAACTCCTTAAATCTCTCTGGCCCTCAATGTCCTCTTCTGTACAAAAAGAAAGTTGGAATTGGGGGACTCTAAGCGTAGCTAGGATTTATCCAATTTATCCTGCAATTGATAGAGCGCTAGTCAGGAAGACTCACCTTTTTGAGTTCAAATCTGGTCTTAGACACTTAGACACTAGCTAGCTGTGTGACCCTGGGCAAGTCACTTAACCCTGTTTGCCTTAGTTTGCTCATCTGTCAAATGAACTAGAGAAGGAAATGACAAACCCCTCTAGTATCTTTGGCAATAAAACTCCAAATGGGGTCATGAAAAGTCAGACACAACTGAAAATGACTCAAATAACACTAACAACAGCAACAACAACCCTTCCAGAAAAGCCAACTTTATATCAACAGCAGTAAAGACTGTCAGGTAAACTCAGTGATTATCAGGCCTTGGTTTGAAACCATTATCTGATAGTAAAAAAAAACACATTCATTAAATACCTACCATGTGCCAAGTCCCATGCCAGGGGTTGGGGATACAAATAGAAAAATAAAGTGGTCTCACGAAGTTTACATTCTGTCAAGACAAAGAACACAAATATACAATTTGTAAACATAAAGTCTATGTAATGTAGCTATCAAATAATTTTTGAGGAAGGCCCCAAGAGTCAGGGAGAATCAGGAAAGGCCTCATGCAGGATTTGGTGCTTGAAATAACAAGGAAGTATGGCCAGGGGAACGGAATACTCCATACAACTAACAACAAGTAGACCACTTCAGCTGGACCAGAGAGTACACAAAGGACCATAAAGAATAGAAAGACTAGGAAGGTGGGTTGGAATCAGAGTCTACTGTTGATTTGTCAGTGGGAGCATTTATACTTGAGAAATCCACAAATGCTAGAAATCAGACTTTCATTTATTGTTTTGTTGATTGTCTACACTAAAGAAAGTAAGGTGTTTTTAGAGAGCAGGTTTTTAGACATTTTCAAGCATACCCCTGGCTGGAACCCAACCAGGCAGGGCTTCAAATGCCAACAGAGTAGTTTGAGTTTGATTCCAGGAGCAGTAGGGAGCCACTGAAGGTTTTCAGGCCAGGGTATATCACTGGCAGACCTATGTTTTAGGAATATCAATTTGTCAAGTGAAGGATATTTTAGAGAGGAGAGTGATAGCAGAAAGGCCAATTGGAAGGCTATGGCAATGGCCCAGGTAAGAGATGAAGAGAGTCTGAAAAAGGGTTATGGACACAGGGGGAAATGAAAGAGAATGAATATGACAGATGCTTTATAGGTAAAATTAACAAGAATTGGCAAATTCTTGAGCATGGGACATGAATGGAGGTGTTGAGGAAGAGTTGGGAATAGACTCCCCTGTTCAAGAAGTTTCTGTGAGGGACTTCTGGCTAAGATGAGCCCAGTTCTCTCACATATGCTCCAGAAAATACATCTAAAAGAACACCAGAAAGAACAATAATGAAAGATCCCAGGAAGAAAAAGCAGTGACCTCTTCTATCCAACCTAGGGCTGACCTAGCAGATGGCTTTGGAGAGGGGAAAGATTAAGGGAGGCAAAGGTATAGTGAGGTCTGCTAAATGACCTGAAGGCTACAAGTATTCTGAGCAGGGCCTGGGATGTTCCAGAGGGATCTGAACCTAAGCCATATCACTGAGCCAGATGCCAAAAGGATCTTGGCCTTGGCCTACTAAAACAGCAATGGGGGACAAGGTCATTACCCAAAGGTCACTGCTCTGGGACAAAGAGTTTGACAGCACACTAGGAAACAGCAGGAGACAAGGGCAGCTTAAGGATCAGGTGCATATTCTAGGTAGATGTCCAGGAGGCCTGAAACTACCATGGTCTATAATATCTGATTGGAGTTTGTTAGGGCTGGAGCTGGGGATGGACCTAATCCCATCTGGGAATCATGCAAGGAGAAGGAGCCAGAGAAGGGGCAAGGCCAGCACCTTCACTGTGCCACCACTGGACAAGGCAAAAGGCAGGACTAGTAGCAAAGAGGGGAACCTGGTCCTTGTCACACTATCTAGAATAATGGCAGTAGCCACATCCAGACTACAAAGGAAAGAAGACTAAGGGAGTCCTTGCCTGCCCCCATCTAAGAGTACAGGAGAGGACAGAGTCTGGTTCTAACTCCAAGTCCCAATTCAGAAATTTAGACTGGAGATATGTACAAACTGGAGAGAACATCAGACGCAATAAAGAAATAAAACATAACAAGTAGTCTAGTGAGAAGAATCAAGAGCAACTCCACAACAACTACCGCTAGGGCCTCAGAGAAAATAATGATTCAGCAAAAGGACCCCAAGAGTGGCTGGAAGCAATGAAGGAAGAGATAAAAAATGAAATTACCGTTTTTGAGAAGAAAAAAAAATGGAAAGAGAACATCATAAAAGAGAAGGTGGAAAGCCTTACTAAATCTTGGATTAGGAATTCAACCTGTGGTTCTAGTGGTATAAGGAACTCCAAGATGAAGAAATGCCTCTACCAAGGTCAGTGACTTATCGACAACAAAATATTCTTCAAAATTGTCATAGAGCACTAAGAAGTTAAGTGACCTGTCCACAGCCACACAGATAGTAGGTATCTGAGTGGGGACTTGACCTCAGATCTTATTGCCTTCAGGACTTTCTCTCTATTCCTTATGCCAAGCCCTAATCAGTAGACTTCCTAGGAAAAAAAGATGGAGCAAACAGATCTCAAAAATTCCATTAAACAATAAAAAAATTAGAACAAAGTTAGAGATGAAAAAATAGAGAATATAAAATATCTAATCTAATCTAATAATAATAATATAATATCTATTTAAGGTGAGATAATTTAAGAATCATAAGTCTAGACTTCTAGTTAAGTCACGCATGAGCCCAACTTGCCTACTTTATTAAAGTAATGATATAAAAAGAGCATGAGACTGAATAATTACCAAAGAACCCAAAGGGAAATTTCAGTAAGCCCCTTCATTCAGCTTGAGAATCTACAAAAACACAGCCAGAACCTGCTGGATAGTAGATGAGGCATCCTACCAGAGAAGCCAGCAAGAACATCGGTAAACAGACCCGAAACCCTTAGCAGCATGATGTAAGGGGAAGCCACAGTCAACTCTTTAGCCAGAGAAGACCCAGGGAAAGGAGAGATTAGCCAGATCCTTGATAGAAAAAAACTGGAGAGAAGAAAGGGAAAAAAGAGTCAGTGTCCTACATGGGAAGAGGAAGGAAGAGAGACCACTCAGGACCCAGAACAGTGAAGTTGTGATAGGGAAAGAGGACCACTCAACTCCCTGATGGGGAAAACTCCAAGAAATCCAGAGATCTCACAGCAACATCAAGGGGGTCAGAGACTATCAGTCCCCTAACAAGCTATCTCCAGGAGATGACAATTTTGATTTCACAGTATTGAAAAGTTTTTGTACAAACAACATCAATGCTATTCAAATTAGAAAGGAAAAATATTTAGGAAAAGTCTATGCAGCAAGTTTCTTTGATAAAGCTCTCATTTCCAAGATATATAAGGAACTGATTCAAATCTGTAAGAACAACAGCTATTTCTCCAAGAGATAAATGGTCACAGGATATGAACAGGCAGTTCTCATATAAAGAAATCTAAGCCATCAACAGCAATATGAGAAATGTTCCAAATCACTATTAACTAGAAAAAGACATTAAAAACAACTCTGAGATTCCATGTCATATCTGTAAGATCAACAAAAGTAACTAAATAAGGAAGAAAAAGAAAATTGTGTTGTTGGAGAGTCCACAGAAAAGCAGACATATGAACGCATTACTGAACTATGAATTTGTCCAGCCATTCTAGAAAGTACTTCTGAACTATGCTCCCCAAATCACATATCCTTATCCACAGCAATGCCACTACTTGGTCTATAAATGAAAGAGGTCAAATAAGGAAGAAAAAAACACAAATGCACAATAATACTTATAGCAGATCTTTTTCTGGTAGGAGAGGACTGGAAACTAAGGGGGTGTCCAGCAATTGGGAGTGGCTGAACAAATTATGATGGATGAATTTAATATAATATTATTGCTTCATAAGAAACTATGAAAGTGATAACTTCAGAGAAACTTGGAAAGATAGGTATGAACTGGTACATAGTGAAGGGAGCAGAACCAGAAGAACAAGCTATATAATGACAACCTTATAAATGCAAACAACTTTTTTTGGGGGTAAGGCAATTGGGGTTAAGTGACTTGTCCAGGGTCACACAGCTACTAAGTGTCAAGTGTCTGGTCTGAGGCCAGATATGAACTCAGGTCCTCCTGACTTCAGGGCTGGTGTTCTATCCACTGCACCACCAAGCTGCCCCAAATGAAAATAACTTTGAAAGACTTGAGAACTCTGATCCACATCAGGACAAATCACTCCAGAAGAATAACAACAAATCACATGTCCCACTTCTTGGCAGAGAGGCAATGGACTAAAAGTGCAGAGAGAGCAATGTTTTAAGACAGAGCCAATGTGTGGATTCATATTTTTTCTTTACTTGTTGCAACAGTGGGCTTACAGTGATATAGAAAACAAAAAAATTAAAAAGGAAGATATATCAGGGAAACACTTTAAAAATACACAGATGAGAGCAGAAGGATTTTCAGAAAAGGACAAAGATAAGCAGGGTAGTTTTAGTACTACTATATTCAATTTAATATAGACTTTGAAAATGAGCTTTATATAATAGAAATTTATACTTTCATATACAATCCTCTGTAATGTATTTCCAACTTTTTAGAATCCCTCTTTCAAGACTCAGTTTAATCTCCAACTCCTGATGGATGTCTTCCTCTGTCTCCCACAGCTACTAGTCCCTTTCTTACTAAGATTACCTTCTATTTACTCTATATGCATCTTGCATGCATGATAAGGACTGCCTAATTAGAGTGGCGGCCTTATGACAGTGCACAGAATGCTTGGCCTTGTAAGCTTGAAAAGTCAAGAAAACACCAGGGATTTAGGAACTGGAATCCATGCCAGAGTGTACCAGCATCGGAGCCTAGTAAGGAGTAACTTGCTTGTCCCAAGTCAAGAGCACCTAAGAGGAATCAACTTGTAAATCAGTGATGTCCCATCTCTAAGTATACTTATTGGGAAATGCTTTGTAGTAGCTATTTTAAGTTTGAACCCACTGTCCCCAGTGGTTGAGGTGGTATAGGAGAGAGTATGCCCCTGGTTTGGGGGGATGTTTGTAATTCTATTCTTGCTATACCTTCTCAGTAAGTATCCCTTTGGGAAATCTAATTGATATAAATTAGTCAAATGACTTTGGGGTACTAATCACTGGATTAATTAAAGATATAAGGGTGATACTGACTACCTCATAATTGATATTAAGAAAAACACACTGGAATTGGGGCTGGAATCAATAGTAATAGAAGGATATCCCAGCTTCTCAGGAGTATTCTTAGAACCCTGAAAGGGAGATGTAGCCCACCTTCCTCTGGCCCCACAGCTTATCAGTATGAGTTGGATTTTGGGTAAGGACCCCCCCACCACCACTGAGTCCATTAAGCTTACAAATATACCATACTCTTCTTCCTCCAAGAGTAGCCTACGACTTCCAAGTACTCTACACTCTCACCCAAAGAACTGTAACTAAGAAATACAACAACCAAGGAAATCTCTAAGAAGCACCCTGGCACAGTGGAAAGAAAGCTGATATCAGAGGTAAGCCACGGGTTTGCGTCCTATCACTGACATACTGGCTGTGTTAACATGACCAAATCAGTTCACTTTTTAACATCCAAAGCAATTGTCTAAGACTCGAATTTACAGGAAAAAAAACGATGATCTCCATTGATGGAAGGAACTTCCACACCAAGAGCTCTTCACCCCAATAAATGATAGATTCCCTAAATTTCATTTTTCAGGACTCAATTCCTTAAGTTGTGGGGCTCATTCCCTACTAATGAGTATAAATAAGTACATTTTTTATCTCTACCAAATAATTGATATTATTTTGTACTATAATTTGACATTTGCAAAGCACATACATTATCTCATTCAAGTCCTGCAAGAACACTATGAGGTGGTAATGGTACAAGTATTGTTATCCTCATTTTAAGGAAGAGGAAATGTAGGCCCAGAAAAGTGAAGGGCCTGGCCCATGGTCACATAAGTTTTAAGTGTCCAAATTGGAATTTGAACCCAGATTTCCCTTTTCCACTTCTTAAAATTCATAAGCATTCCCAAGTTCTAGCACCTTCTTGACTGAACACTTATCTTTGTTCTTTGATCTATAAATCAGGATACAAAGGTATTTTTACAGGTCTCTTTTTTTTAACTTCAGCCATGGAGTGTGGTTGGCTTTGGAATTCAGAACAGGTTCATTTTCCCCCCCACCCCCCCACTTCAGACTACTTTACACTTTGTACCAATTGAGTTTGAACCTTCTCCTCTAGGCTAGCAAAAGTGGTTAAGACTTCTAGTGTGTATCCAGTGGGCCTCTGGTTTAATTTCCCAGCAGCCCCTACAGCTACAGGAGTTTCAGAAGTATACAGATGCTGGGTTTGGAACTGATTGGCTCATCAAAAAGTTCACCCCAAAAGAATCTGCCCTTTCTGACATTCTTTAGGAGTCTCATCATGTCCAGTGGTCTTCTGCCCCACTCAACTGCAAGGGAAGTTTAATTTAGTAGAAAGGGTACTGGACTTGGGGGCAGGAGAGAACTGGATTCACAATCTACTTCTTACATTTACTAGTCTTGTGAACTTGGTAAGTCACTGAAGACCCTTAAGCTCTAATTTCCTCATCTTCTTCGCTGAGTTGTGTGCAAACCTTGAAGCATGATATAAGCATCAGTTATCATTGTCGTCGTTGTTGTTGTTTGATCCTGGGATACACACTTCTTTAGTGAGGACTGTCTCTTACTTAGGAGAGCAAGCTCTTCCCTACCTAGACCTCTTAGGCTTTGTTATCTAGTTTTCCAAGGAAAAAATTCTTACACGTTTTTGTAGGCTCTATGTCATTTTGATCAATTACCAGGAGTTTCTGGAATTTCTGAACTCCTTACCCCTAAAAGGATCTCAGCTGTCCCACAGATTAAGCCCCACCCCCACCCTGGCAGGGAGAGGTTTAAATAATTACAATTTAGAAGCCCTTTCTGCCCCCAAATAAAACACTTGCTTTCAGCTCCACAGGGGCTGTTAACCTTCTTTAATCATTACACAGAATTCTTCTTTCTGGACTTAGACATTAGATAACCTCAAGGCTAGGTAGTGCAGAGGGCCAGGCCTGGAGTCAGAAAGACCCAAGTTCAAATTAGGCCTCAGACATTTACTAACTGTGGGACCCTGGGAAAGTCACTTAACCCAGTTTGCCTCAGTTTCCTCATTTGTAAAATGAGGTGGAGAAGGAAATGGCAAACCACTCCTGTATTTTTGCCAAGAAAACCCCATATGGGGTCATGGAGAGTAGGACACAGCTGAACAGCAACACGGTTCTTACAAATGCTTCTAATGTTATTGAAGAGAAGTATCAAGAATGAATTCTTCTTCTTTTCTGTATTATCCCATCCCCAATACTGCTAGTTTAGATTTTCAAGGAATATTTATCAAAAAATAATAACAGCAGTTCCCATTTACATAGTGCTTTAAGGTTTACCAAAAATAACCATAGGATCACAGCTTTATAACTGAAAGGAGCATTATAGAGATTTTCTAATCAGAATTCCTCTCATTTTATAGATGAAAAAACGGAGGTGTTCTGCCCAAGGTTTACTCCAATAGATGGGCAATAAGATTAACACAGACAACCTAACACTTGATACCACAGATTCCAACCTATCCACACCTTGTTGTCTGGTAGTTTCTCATCCCTCTCCTTCCATGAATTCTCCCTGAAGGATCTACCCAGCATGCTAGAGGATCTTCCTTTAGGCCTCTTAACATTCCATGGGTACCCATATATTGTTTGGGCTATCCACTGGCTATCCCTTATTCTTGCTATCTGACTAGTCCACTTTCTTTGCTAATCATAGGCTTCCTGGATGAAATCTTTCCATAATTTACAACCATGTAACATCACCAGAAGAATGATGTTTAAGTCTACATTCCTAATAAATAGTAAAGCCAGAGCTAGAACCCAGATCTTATCCAATACTCCTTCCATTAAACAACATTAACTCCCCTAATCATGAAAGTAGATAGTCCACACTGTGTTACCCCCATCCTACAGATGAGGACACTGAGTTTCATAGAGATAAACTGGCTTACCTATTATCCATGTAATGAGTAAGTATCAGAGCCCAGAATGAAACCCAACTCTTTTGACTTTGGCTTTAATTTTTCTCCAATATCCCATATGGATGAATAAGCTCTTTTAGAGCAAGCTTTACTGGTCTTTCTACTTGGAAACACATATTTAGGAGAATTGGAGCAGTACTGTCCTTTCCTACAGACTACAGATGAAAAAAAAGTGGCAAGAATACATTTCCCCCCTCAGAATTAGAGTACATTTACAATATGGCTTTATATTAGGCCTGCTCAAGTCTAGAAAGATGTTCTTTTGCTTTTAAAGAAGGTTTTCCTGTCCTTGTCAACCTCGAAGCACATCTGTATAAAAAAGAGACAGACGTCATTGATGCAGAGAGAACAAAATTGCTGCTTCAGAAAACCAATGAGGCCCTGAGCCTGTGGGCTGTTATGGTGCTTTTCTGTGAAGCTCTTTCTCTAGGCTGTTAATGGAGACAGCAAGAAAAGCTGACTACTTCAGAGGGGCAGGGCCTCCAGGACATTAAAGAAAAGAACGGTAGGTTAAAGAGATCCACAATTTGGAGAAAAGAGCATTTTTGCCTAGTCACTGCATGCTGACAATGTCTCTACTGACAAAAGGCCTTAAATCTATATATGCAGAAAACCAGAGGATTAAAAGAGACAATGTGTGGGAGATGGTGTATAAATCTTAAAGCACTCTCAGTTATTATTTCTGTTACTATTATCTCATTCTGGTATCATCTGCTCCAGAGGAAAAGTTGATGTTCTAATATTATGATTATCAAGGACATTCTGGGTCCCCAGCACTATGTCCCCAGACTGGCCCACGAATAGGGACAGAGGACATTCAGAGGCACGGGGGGGAGGGGGGGAGGGCAGACCCCCTAAACAAGAACAACTGGGTCTCCGCCCCTGTGCCTCTGAATGCCAGCTCTCCTCTGCATCCTTGGCTCTGGCTCACCTGCATTGATTACTAGATCTCCATCAACAGAAAACCCTGCATTCAGCCCTGTTTCCCTCCAATCAGATAACTTGGCTGTGCCTTAGCTTCTAGAATGGTACCACCTCCAACTCAGATTTCTGGAACCCTCCCAAGTACCCCTCAGGGACAAAGCTTCAGCCCCACTCCAGCTGATTCCAAATAAGCACACAGTATCAGATCATGAGATGACCTTCCAAAACAAAGGTTACATGATTGTATAGCTCCTCTAGTCTTTGGCTATTCTTATCTCAAGAAGAATTATTCTAAAACTCTTCCACCCAGGATGATGGCTCAAACTGATTTGCTATACAGTTGTTTGGTTGGACTAAATATTATCTGGGAGTCTGCCCCTATTTCCCTGCCTTCCATTTTCCTCCACTTACCCTGCTGCAGGCAATGGTGGTAGTCTCATTAGGAATTATGAAAAACATTCAGGAGTTATGCTGTAGACAGAATTATTCCCAGCTATCAGGGAAGTCTGAGAAAAATAATTTCAGTGACTAATGACAAATCCAAAGGAGCCAAAATAGCTTCTTTTTGTAATTAGAGTCACAGGGAAAATTTGCCTCAGTACAATAAATTGAAACAAATACTTGGTTAAAACAGGTTGTCAAAATCAATAACCAGGCTTCCTAATTAGAATAATAGAGTGCTTGACTTGCACACAGGAAGACTTAAGTTCAAAGCCCACATCCGGATCTGGCTGTGACAGGCAAGTCGCTTCTCGGAAAATCCATTTCTGAATGTGTAAAATTATAATAATGTTGCTAGGACTACCTTTCTAAAGGTAGCATTGTACAGTGGATAGACAGTCAGCCTCAGAGCCAGAAAGATCTAGATTCAAGCTTTCAACCTCTCAGTCCCCCAGACATCTCTGAAGCTATGAAGGTACACTGGCAAAGAAAATTCCTCATATAGAGCTCCCTATATCAGTGAAATTGAGGTGGCTAGATGGCACAGTGAATGGAGAACCAGGCCTTCACTTCACCCATTTGCCTCAGTTTCCTCATCTATAAAATGAGCTGGATAAAGAAATGTCAAACTACTCCAATATCTTTGCCAAGAAAACGTCAAATGGGGTCATGGAGAGTCAGATACGACTGAAAAAAAAAAACCAACTGAAAAACAACAACAAAAAAAATCAATGAAATCACAGGCCCAGTCCAAAAAAGAAAATATTACCTCACAGGATTTTTAAGGACAAAGGCTTTGAAAAACATGAAAGCATATAAACATCAGCTATAATTATGACTATTATTATCAATATTTTGAGTATAATAGCATTCACATGAGAAACACATATTCAACAGGCATCTGAGCTAGAAGAGACAAACCTGGAAGACCATCTGGTCTGACTCTCTCATTTTACAGATGAGGAAACTGAGGTTGAGAAATGGAAAATTACTTTCCAATTGTCATACAAATTACCAGTAGAACTGAAATCAAGGATAAGGAATTTCCAGCTTGGATCCTACCTTTCAAGAGAGGAGAGATTACATATATGGAGTCGTTCAAAATCCCTGCAAAAAAAGAAACAAACAAAATATCAGAATAATATCAATATTAACAGAAGTCATTTGTTTTCATATTTGGAATTTCTCGATTTCCATGAGATTGAACATAATCTGACTGGATGTATAATGGGTGACTGGTCAGTCAAAGAAACCAGTCCTCAAAACCTGCCGATATTACCTGCCTGTTGCCAATCTAGCAGATGGAAGATTGGTGACCCTTCTTCTAGCCTTCAGTGACTGACGGGCTGGTGCTGTGTGATGATGGGTTTTCTAATTGGCTTCAGAGCCAGTTGCGATGGCAGAGCTTGAACTGCATTCATATACCAAAGGATCAATATGGCCCTTCCTCAGCCCTTTTGTGCAAAAAAGTGCCTCTCCCCAGCATCTTTCAAGTGAGAATTACTATGGGCCACAGGGTGGGGAAGGGGGGATCGGGGCCCATCTCTCACCTGTTGCTGTGTAGTGGTAAATGTATGGCACCTCAATTTCTTTGATTCTGTGTTTATTTTTTTCAGATCTTAGGCAAAAGAAAACACAGACAGAGAACAGACCACGTTATGACTGTGCGAATTTTAAAAGGTTTGAAGAGCTATCAGAGGTTTCCTTAGCAACCAGAGTTAGCAGCAGCAGTTAAGCCCATGGAAGAGAAAACTGCCTGACCCTGGCTGGCAGAAGAATGACCCCGAAGCCCAGACACTGCATCCTGCGAGGAGCTAGCCCATTTGAGCAAGGGAATGACTCATCCACTGGCTTGCCACTGAAGTATTAAGGCCCCTGCAAAGAACAAAAGGCATTCTCAGGGCCAGATCTTCCTGAGCCATACGTCCCCTCCCCAGGTGTCTCAGTGCCTTTGGACTCCAAGTCTGAGTGTTCCCTCCCCAGGAACCAGGGGTGTGCAGAGAAGGGAATGTGCCTCCTCTCTGGCTGAATGGTTTAGTGCCTTCCTGCTTGCTGCACCTTCTCAGTAAACGTGCCTTTAAAAAATTCCACTGAGAAATTGCTTGCCTTCTCAAGGAGGGGAGAAGGGAGGGAAGGAGGGATGAAATTTGGAACCCAAAATATTAAAAAATGAATGTTAAAGTTTTTTTCTATGTAATTGGGAAATGTTTAATGAAATAAAATATATTGAAAAATATGTACAAACAAAACAAGTTCACTGATATCAGCTGGTTAACAGATATTGGGGGTATACCACATATGGGCTCGTAAGAAAAACCCCAACTCCTCAGGGTAAATCACAATACCTTAAGGTATTATACAGTAAGTATTCATCCAGTCTCTGGGGGAGCCTACAGATACAGGTGGCCCTAAAAGGGGTATAGAAAGGGAAAAATGTCCTTGTTAAGTGCCTACTATGTGCCAGACACTGGCCTAAGCACTTTTCAAATATTATTTCACTTGATACTCACGACAATCCTAGAAGGCAGGTGCTATGGTTAGCTTTATTTTCCAGTTGAGGGAACTGAGGCAAACAAAAGTCAAGTGACTTGCCCAAAGTCACACAGTTAGTAAGAGTCTGAAGTTAGATTTGAACTCATGTCTTCCTGATTCCAGGCCTAGAGTTTTATCTACCATGCCACCTAGTTGCTTTTCTTTATAGTATGGATAGAATAAGAGTTAAAATGCACAAGGCTATTAAAGACACGTTCTCAATTGAGAATCATTTTCTGTTTATGAGATTTATGATTTGTTTATGATTAATCTATTCTTTTTTGGAGGGTGAGGCAACTGGGGTTAAGTGACTTGCCCAGGGTCACACAGCTAGTAAGTGTTAAGTGTCTAGTTAGAAGCTGAATTTGAACTCAGGTCCTCCTGACTTCAGGGCTATTGCGCCACCTAGCTGCCCCTGATTAATCTATTCTTTATGCCTATTAGGATAGCCTATTTTTTTTTTTTTAGAGACTATTGATAATACTTGAGCACCGACCTGGAAGGGATACCTTCTAAGGATAGCAAAATTCCTTCCCATAAACAGAGAGACAGCTTTAGGTAGGGGTCAAATCAGTGGCTATTTTGCTGCTGTGTGATTTCCAGGCTGTTGCAGTGGAAAAGAAGGGTCTGAATCCCATCTCTGATATTTCCATGTGTCAGAGAAAGTTATTTAACCTCTCTAGGCTTCTATGTGCTTATATATAAAATGAAGATGATATCTATAGGGCCTACTTTATAGGGACTCTTGTGAGGATTAAAGGAGAGAGAATGTTTGTAAAATGCTTTGCAGACACTCTATAAATGTCGGTTCTTACTATGATAGAACACTTGCTTGCCCCTCCTCTCCCTCCAACTCTCTTCAGCAGGACAAATGTGACCTAGAAATCCATAATACAGACTTCATTCCTTTCACTCAAGGCTTTGATCCTACTCCTAAGTACAACTGCACAAGAAGGGCCCTAGAAGAGTTGTTTCATATGTATGGAAAGGAAGGAAGAGTACTATTGGTCATCTATATTTTAAACTGTTATCAGTCCTTTATACCTGTATTCAAATGAGTTTCCTGAGACTAGGGGTGTTAAGCAGATAAGGATTCTGGGTGCCTGAGGAAGAAGTGGGCTTAGAACATGTAGAAGGACCCTAAAGAGAAGCTGACCTGCCTCTTCATTTTAGAAAACAAATCTTGGAGATCCTCTAGATTCTAGACCAAGATTCTCATTTGAAAGATGAGACCAAAAGAGAAGGTATTTAGGTCATCGGCATAATGTAATGGGAAAAAAATTGCTTGGGCTTTGATACAACTGCCTGTAAAATGAAATTTTGGGAACATTTTGTATTGCTATTTTTATGGTCAATAAAAATTAACTATAAACAGCATGGAATAATTCACAGAGTGTGGGACCTGGAGTCAGTAAGAAGGGAGTTCAAATCTTTCCTCTGACATTTACTACAGTGTGACCATGAGCAAGTCAATTAATCTGAATCACATTTAAGACTGACATATTTGAATTATGGATAGGGAATGGACCTGTGATTTCACCAGTATAGGGAACTTCCCAATGAGGAAACTCCAATCCGTGCATATTAACACCTTTTCTACTACTTAAAGTCTAAGAGATTTGTCTAAAATATTGAGAGATTAGGGATGTGGCAGGAATGTACGTGGCACAGTGGATAAAACATATGACCAGGAGTCAGGAAGACTCCTCTTCCTGAGTTCAAATCTGACCTCAGATACTTACTAGCTGCATGACCCTGGGCAAGTCACTTGGCTTTGTGTGCCTCAGTTTCCTCATCTGTAAAATGAGCTGGAGAAGGAAGTGGCAAACCACTCCAGTATCTTTGCGGGTCACAAAGAGTCAGATGCAAATGAAAATGACTGAATGACAACAATTGGGAGGTTAAATGACTTGCTCAGGGTTATAAAACCAGTATGTCAGAGGCATACCCTCTCCATTAATATCATATTAGTTATCTGGTCATAAATAAAAATGTTTACCTAA
Organism: Gymnobelideus leadbeateri; assembly: GCA_011680675.1. NCBI lineage: Eukaryota > Metazoa > Chordata > Mammalia > Diprotodontia > Petauridae > Gymnobelideus > Gymnobelideus leadbeateri. The sequence continues at coordinate 94,835 of WOXC01008075.1, forward strand.
ACTTACATTCTATAAGAATGAAAAAAATCAAAAAGATTTTTCTTGAATTTCTGTTCTACCTCATGGGTATCTAGCTTTGCAGAACTGTAGTCTCTCTCAAATAAAGTTCACAGGAAATGATTAATTCTAAGCAATACTTTTAAGAAAAGTCATAGTGAATTTTTCTGTATCTTTTTTGAATACCTCAGAAATTCTTCAGTAATATCAATGATTCCAAATCACAAAAATCTTAAGATGTAACTGCTGATGCAGGACAGAAAACAGATCTCTTGTATTTCGATAGATGTGACCTAAATTATCCTGAGCTACATATTACTAGCAAGATTGACAAAATAAATTTTGCTCTGTTTATATAACTAAAAGTGTTGTCCTTATCCGTGTATTGGACTTCATGTACCGCTGTTTGCAATGCCCACACCAGAAAGGGTATCTAAGCCAGGATAATAATTCACATAGCTATAATAAAGACTGCATCACAGTTTTTGCACAACAACTCTAATGAAATAGCTGTCACAGACATTATTGCTCCCATTCTGTAGATAAGGGAAATGAAGCTCAGAGAGAGAAAGTCTTGCTCAGGGTCATATGGCTAATGTCAGGCAGATACTACTGACTCCAAGCCCACCACATAATCCTTCACTAGCATCCCTTTGTAAACTCCTCGTAGCCATACCAACCTGGGTCTCTGTTTCCTTGTCTGTAAAATGAGGATGGGTTAGATTAGATGGCTTCTTAAGTCTCTTCCAACTCTAGATTTAGGAGCCTATGAGTGACCTTGGAATAGTCACTTCCTTCTCTGGCCCACAATTTTCAGCAAAAGGTGAAGATATTTTAGGCCCCTCCTGGTTCTGAATAGGTATCTGTATCTGGGCATCCTTGCTAAGGACAGAGAGGACAGGGCACCAGGAGGCTATAGTGGGGAAGCAAGAAGAAACCACCTTCAACCAACCTTACAGCCTCTATTCATTTGCTCTAAGAAAACCAGTAGCCACTACCTACCTTCTTCCCCCTTCTCATTTCCGTTTCCTATGAATCCCATTCAGTGGTACACCTGAAGCCAGGTGGGAATGGGAGTTAGGGCAGGAGAGGGGTCTCACTTCCAGTCCAGCCTTATTTCCACTGCCTTAGGACAGACTGAGAACAGGGCTACTAGCCAAGATTTTGGACCTGTGATGGGACCTTCGAGGTCATTGAGACCAACTCCTTCATTTTCTTTTTCTTTTAATTCTTTTTTTTAATTTTTTGCTTTTTGGAGGGCAATTGGGGTTAAGTGATTTGCCCAAGGTCACATGGCTAGTTTTTGTGTTAAGTATCTGAGGCTGGATTTGAACTCGGGTCATCCTGACTCCAGGGCCAGTGCACCACCTAGCCGCCCCAACTCCTTCATTTTCTAGAGGAGAAGGGAAGTGATTTATTGAGCATCACTCAGCCACTGAGTAGCACAGGTCTTCCTAACCCCAAACCCAACTCTCTTACCTTCTGCGTAGGCCTCCTTAGCCTTTTTCTGTGTCCTCATCCCCTTTGGTTGTCTAGGACCTCTTCTCAGAATCATGCCTTTAAATGCAGTTTAAAAAAGGATTGCAGAAGAAACCAATTATACTGTGATATAGTTATCCATTTTTTAAAAATCATGGACTCACTAAAATCTATGGTTGGACCCCAGTTAAAACCCTTGCAGTACAGTCTCAATAAGGTAAGGAGCTATATTTTGAAGCTTCTATGCTTTGTCCTCACTTTTGTAGGTTTTCTGGCCAAGAGTGTCCACATTCCTCCTTGTGACTATAATCCCTATTTGAGCCATGGGTCTTTTTGTGACATCACTTGAATGATGGGATATAGTCTTCCCAGAAAAGAAAAAAAAATAGAAATAACTACTTCCTTTCTAAACAAGCAAGAAGAGAGAAAGGAAAGAAGAAAGGGAGGGGGGAAAGGAGGAAGGGAGGGAGGGAGGAAAGAAATAAGGAAAGAGGAAAAGAGTCAACCTCCTGCCATTAAGTGATGTTCAACAGGTATGGAATGATTCATATGGTGACAGTCAATCAGTCTGGTTTTGTTTTGCTTTTTGAAACTGAATTTTTTTCTTTACTTATCTTTGTTGAAAGAGAAAGCTCACCAGATAACGAAAGGTTGAGAGGTATATTCAAAACTGAAAATGATGTAAAGACAAAAAAAAATCAATAAAACTCAAAACAAACCTTGGCGGTTTGCTTAGAGTCTAATTCACATTGACCAAACCAGATCATTTTATCTTTCCCTTCTCTGGGTCTGCACCATCAAAAAGCTTTCATCAAGCACCCATTTTCATGTTATAACACAAAGAAAAGAGAGTGAGCCCCTCCTCTCTGGGAAGCTATGATTTTCTAACAGAGAAAGGGCATGATGATTCAGGAGAGCTCTGACCTTCATGTACAGACTAGGGAGGACCTGAAAGCTAAAAGCTCAATCTCAGACTTGAACAAACATTTATGTCTGGGACATTGGGTTCTCTCCTTAATAGACGAAGATGGGCCATGTTCCCAATTTAGGAACCAGAGAAATTGATTTCACAGAAAATGGGCAAGATTCTTATGGATTCTGGTTCTACCGTCAAACAATCTTGGGGTTTGAGGTTTGTTTGTTTTTAAAGGACTCATCATGAATACTTTTATGAAATGAATAGTCACTACTGATTATTTTGTATAAATGTGTGCTAATGCACAGTAATTTGGTTGAAACAAAGTGCCACCTGTATAGAAAAGAAAAAATACTAGTAGATTAAAGTTACCTAGTCCAACTCTCTTATTGTACTGATGGGATAATAAGACCCAGAGAGGGGAGTGATTTGCTCACTAACAGAATGAATTCTGTTATTTTACTAGGTCCTGAGGGAATGCGGGGAGGGGGTGTTGTAAGAGAATATGGTTTGAAAAGTTCAGAAAATGGAGAGCAGACTTGGGTGGGACAGCAGAGAGAAGAACACTGAGGGCCTAGAGATTATGAAATGGGGTGAAAGATGCTATAGTGGTTATGCTGAATGACAGAATATTAGAGTTAGAATTCAGAGACTCTTTAGATTGACCCTCCTCTCCCTCAATATAAACTTATATGCATTTTACAGAGAGGGAAACTGAGACCTGTAAAGAGAAAGTGACTTGATCAAGACCACATAGGAGGTAAGTGACAAAAATAACACTTGAACCCCAATGTTTTGCCTTCAAATTCATTGCTCTTTTCTCTTTCTACTGGGTACATGGCTCATTTCCTCCAAGCCTGACACAGCTATAAAGTTTTATTTTTTTCCCTATTGTAGGCTTTAAAAATTGTCAATTAATCAATTTATTGAATACTATTCCAACTTCCAAATTAAGTAGATTGTATGATCTAATCGTGTTCTAATTAAATATGTTAAATTGATATTTCAAAAGGGCCCTGCCCAGCTTGTCACATTTCTGCTGCCATGTAATAGATTTTTAATGCATCAGGCACTTAGCATTGTAAACAGAATAAGAAAGAATACTAATAATAACAAGAGGGGTGGCTAGGTGGCACAGTGAATAGAGCACCAGTCCTGGAGTCAGGAGGACCCAAGTTCAAATTTGGCCTCAGACACTTAACACCAAAACTAGCCATGTGACCTTGGGCAAGTCACTTAACCCCAGGGGCCCTCAAAAAAAATAATAATAACAAGAGTTCCCATTCCCGAAGCACTTTGTGAAGTACAAGATGCTTTCTTCACAACAATCCTAAGGGGGAACAAGTATGGAGAAGATGACCTTCATGGACCTTTGGAATTCACAAACTACTTTAAACACAAATATGACATTTATATAATAATGCCTTAAGGTTTGAAAGGTGACCTGTATTGGCCATCCTGAGGGTCAGACTCAGAGTTGCCCTTCTTGGTTCTGATCACTGCCCCCAGTCATGTGGTGACCCAGTAACAAGACATAGGGCTTTAGTTTGAGGAGGCAAATCCTGAGTGAATTTTTGGTCTTCTCCTTGTCTAGTGAGAGAAAAAGGGGTGAGACAGGCAAGGGAGAAGGGTGTTTTTTTCAGTTAAAAGGAGAGATAGCCTCTAGCATGGTCTTTTTGCTTCAATTTGTGTAGTAAGCAGTGTGCTCTATCTCTAGACTTCTTGCAGTAGGAGAGGAGAGGAGAGGAGAGGAGAAGAGAACAGGGATTATCTCTTCCTTGCCATTGCTCTCACACAGAGCATGACAAACTTAGGGGAGCTTGTTTGGACCTGAAGCTATGACTACATTTTCTCCTTTATATTTCCTTTCCTGAGAAGGCAATCCAGCATCAGTTTTAAGTTGATTATATGCAGGTTTGGAGATAGTTTTGTGAGTTTGAGAGGGCCAGAAATCCCTGGTTACAAGAACTATTTCTCCATCACTGAAGATCACTAACAAGAAGAGGACAGACCCAAGCTTGGCGTGTTTTACCAGCAAGTACATGCCAAGAATTATTTAGACAGTACAGAGCCAAGGTGAAGTGTAAAATGCCCAGTCAACAAAACGCCTTTGTGTTGTTCAAGTATTTACTTTGAAGAAGACTATATCAGTAATAAATTGTTACTAAATCCTGCTGTAAATTGTTCTGTTACTGTATACTTTGAGTCCTTTATGTTTATTGTGTTGAAAATGTATCTTATTATTGTATCTCTACCATACCAGTTAGTAAGTAGGTATGTAAGTAAATAACCAGTGTAAAGTAACAGTAAATAGGAATTTAGAGTATAACTGGGAAAAGAGAAGCCACTTGCAAAAACTGCCCTGAATTAAGGTCACATCCAGAGACTATGTGCTAAATTAAGAGAAGCCAGTTAGACCCCCAATATAATGGTCTCTCTGTCCCCATAATGATCTCTCAGTTTGTAAGATGCAGATAAGCCCTAGACATGTGCAGTAACACCAAAGAACCATTATGTTAATAATGGGATATGCTAATAAGGGATCCCCTAAACTGGCACTGATAAACTTGAGACATTACTAATATGTTAATGATCAAACCCCAGGGTGTTCTGGGTAAGAAACCATCTCTTACCACCAGAAACCTATAAGAATGGGACCCCAAACCCTGCACATTGAGTATTCCTCCACCTGCTACAAGTCCATGCTGCTTAAGGACATCCCCAGATATAGAAATGACTTTGTTTTTCTCTTCCCCACCCCCCCTTTCTCCCCACTCTGCCTCCTTCTACTACCCCATTCCCTGAAGGGACCATGTACCTCAGTACCCTTTGTACACTATTAAATTGTGATTGATTGATGACTCCTCAATTGCTGCCTGTATGACCTTTCCCAGTAAATATCCAAAGAACCAGTCTTCCCCACCCTGACCCAACCATGGACCCCTTTGTGGCCATAAATCAAGGGCACCAAGCCAGGACTATTTGTTCGCAGCCACATGTAGTGTGGACAAACTTAGTTCTGTGAATCCATTGGTAGAAAGCTAGGCTAGACAAGGAACCCTGTACCCTACCTCAAGTCAGGACCCCCCCCTCACATTTGTGTTCTAATAAAACACTTATTATTACTTTTGTGTGGAGGAATAAATACTGGCTCGTAAGTGATTCATAGTCTGCAATGAGTATCTCTTTTACTTCCCCTTTTTGAGAAAACCCTTCTTGTGAGCCAGTATCTAAGCTACAAGGAATCTTCCCCCACTCCATTCTGGGGGAGGGTTTAACAAGCACAAGACTTAGAAAGGGGAGCCAAACTCTTCTCATTAGGACCCAGATCAGAGAGTGCTTTGATATTCCAGTCCTTATTAGTCCAATAGTGTTTTGTTTAATATAGATACAGACTTTCTGTTGTGAACCTTGAAACAGCTTTGTGGTGGTTTCGGGTCAGACTCATTGTGACCCTAGGTGCTGTCATTATTCCATTTTAGAGAAGAGCCAACTTGAGACAGAGGTTCACACAACCAGTAAGTGTCTAAGGCAGGATTTGAGCCCAGGTCTTTCTGCCCCAATAAATAAATAAATAAATGATATTAAAAATCGAACCAAGAGAAAGTTGCTTAATCTCTCTAGGCCTTAGTTTGCTCTTGTATAAGATGAGGACAAGCTTCTGAGGTCCCTTCTAGCCTTTAGCCTATGATCCTATTAGTCTTGTCCCTTCTATCATAAACAGTATCTAGTATCTCCTCCCAATGCTACCCTGTGGGGGTGGGGGTAGGGCATAAATCAGAAATCTCTTCCTCCCCAGAGTGGAGAAAGCACTTGCACAGGACTTGCTGGAGGCACCTGAATCCTGTCCATTTCTTATTCTTGGTTCCTAAAATGGTCATCATCCCCATGCCACGTTGCCTCATAACTTGTGAAAAATGTAGTCCAAGGACATTATGTTCATTTTACAAATGAAAAATTTAAGGCCATGACTGGGGGGGGGGAGGTGCCTGACTTGTCTCAAGTCCCATGGGTAGTAAGAGGCAGGTCAGAATGGTATAAAGGAAAAGGACATGGGTTCTAATCCCATTCCAATACCATGTTACTTTGGGCAAGACATGCCTTTCTGAGCCTCAGTTTACCCAACTATATATAAAAGAATAAGTTGGACTAGATATTCCCTGGGGTCCCTTCTAGTCCTAAATCTATGATCCCATAACTGCTCATGGAGCAAGCTTTCTAGGGCACCAGCCGGCTTCCACTATAATGGTTATCCAAGTCACAGCCTTTGAATACTAAAAACATCCTGTTTAAACAAGCCATTTACAAATTTACCTGGCTCTCTGGCAGCCATGAAAAGTAGCAGTTAAGCACTTAAAGAGGTACAACATTATCTTTTTCCATCTCACAAATTGATTAATTAGCTCTTAAGCCTCTGAGTTGGTGAAACAACAAATAGCTACTTTATCGCTAATAAGTAACGTCATTCACAGTCACAAAGCAAAGCCATAACCAATTGGCATTCAGCCATGTCTGAATGCACAAAGTGGTTTCAGGTCTGAGACAGATCCAGTCTGTCAGAGGGACGCTGCTTATAACCCACTTCAGAAAGGGGCACAGAGCATGAGCCAACCTCTGAACGTGGCCTCCTGACCTGTGGCCCACTTACTGCTACCCACTATTCCCTACTGACTGAAATAAAGTTCAAACTCTTTTGCTTAGCATTCAGGGAATTTTACAGTCTGACACAGCCTTATCTTTCCAGCCTCATTTCCTTTTATTTCCCTCTGAACCCACAATGCTCCAGACAAACTGGTCTACTCTCTACCCCTTAAATGTCTTCCATGTCTCTTATCTCTGTGCCTCTGCTCACATACCACCTGCTATACAATCACTAGACTCTTTTTTTTTCTCTTGGCCTTTTGAATTCTTACCAATTTGTTTAAAGCTCAATTCAAATGCTACCTCTTCCATGAAGCCTACCCTGCTCTACTCAGTCAGTTTCAACCCTCCTTCCAGGACCAATAGCAGTTTGCAATAATGGAGTGTATTTATCTATGTAATGGTGTGTGTGTGTGTGACAGACAATGGTATCTATATCAGCGTCAGTGTTGGTGTCTGTAAGCTCCAAGAGGTCAGAGACCACATCTTACCTATATTTTTATTTCTCTTCCAGCATGCTGCTCTGTATGTAGGAGGTCTATAAATGTTAACAGAATACATAAAGTGTTGGACTTAGAAAATGGAAAATCTGGGTTTAGATACAGTCTCCAACATTTACTAACTGTATGATCCTGGATAAGTCACTTTTATCTCTATGAATCTCACTCTTTCTATCTGCTAAAAGAAAAAAAAAGTAGCCCTACCCAACTGGGCTATTGGGAGAATGAACTGAGATAAGGCATGTACAGCAGGGTATAAATGTAAGTTATAAGACTGAGTTGTCATTTGTCCTTTACTTTCAAAGAAGACAAATGACATAATGTTTTGTGAATCAGATTTAAGTGAAGCAGAGTTGCACAGAGTTGTCAGCTTCATTCTCTTTTCCTGAGTCATTGAAGTCCAGTGGCAGGACAAAAGTCAGGATAACTGGTGATGACCCAGGGTGCATTAGATGACCTTGGCATCTTTGATGTCTGACCAAGATCTAAGCACTTCATAATACCTGCTTTGGCCTCCTTCATGGCCATTAGAACAAACTGTTCTCATCTACCCATTCTGCTGGGGGAAGTCTTCACATGCTTGGGAGTAGACACCCCTCCAATCTACCAATGGGCTTGAGGCCTGTTGATTACCCTCAATCTGGATAAGCAACTAAGTAACAATGTATATAAAATGCTGGGCCTGGAGTCAGAAGTCCTGTGTTCAAATTCAACTCAGAGACTGACCAGCTGTGTGACCTTAGGCAAATAACCTCTGTTTCCTTCAGTTTCCTAATCTGTAAAATGGGAATAATAATAATGCCTACCTTCCAAGGGATGCTGCAAGGTTAAAATGAGACAATATTTGTAAAATGCATTGCAAATCTTAAAGTGCTATATAAATTCTAGTTGTCGTTATTCTATGATGATGTAGAACACTGATTCTTTAGTTAGACAACTTGAGTTCAAATTCTGCCTCCAACACTTACCTCTGTGATCCTAGGCAAGTCACTTAGCTCCTTGGTCCTCAGTTTCCTCCTCTGTAAAATGGTGTTGGACTAGATGGCTTGAGATTTCTTCCATCCTCTGATGGACATGACTCTCCTGTCTTACCCAGACCCTCTGCTAGCTCAGATCTCCTGGATGTGAAGACCAAGAGGTACAGTTACAAGTGGCACTGGTCAGGGCAGCAATTTTGACATGATGGCACTCATGTTCCATACCAAAGATACAAAAAGGGCAAGGTACAGTTCAAAGAAACTATCCTTGAGTCAACCAGTATTTACGCAGGATGATTACACAGTTCAGTGATCCAATAAGTGGCAGGAAATTGGTAATTTCCACCAAATCTTAAGAATTTTGCCTTTCACTCCTTATCTACCACAAAAAAGAAGGCTTTGAAAACTCTTCTTGCTAGAAGACTAGCAGTTGGTGTGTCATGTGACAACTTTAAACCTTATTTTAATTGTTCAATTCATCAAAGTAAGTACTAGCTGTCTTCCCAAAGGATGCCAGATGCTCCATCATTATACCTTCTTTTAAGTTTGGCCACTTTCTGAGCCAGGGAGGACAACTCTGCCAATGCATCTGAGGTTAGAGAGCCCAATACTCCTAATTAGAATCAGATGCATCTGAAAGTCAAATACACCTGGCTTTAATGAGATATTCTAGGTAAATGCCCTCACTTGACAGAAGGAGAAACTGAGGCTCAGAAAAAGGCAATGGCTCACCCTGAGTTAAGCAGCATCTGTTGACAGAGACAAGTTGAGGACCCAGGTTTCTAGAAGGGGCTCAGTGCTATTTCCAGGAAACCACACTCCCTCTCCCTCCATACCCACCCCCCCTTTCAACATTAGCAAATTGGTTTAGCAATAATGATTACATAATTTTGAAGCTATGCGCTCACTTAAACAGGATTAGAAAGTTTCAACATCTTTTCTGTGGAGTTAGTCCCACATTTCAGTTCCTTGGTACTGAAGACCAAAGAGAGGGTACCATTGGCATGCACACTTCAAGAGCTATCAACATCTACTTTGATTTGGGAGAAGGAGGAAGTAGCAAAACCTTCTAGGAATCATAGTGCCTCTGCCCCAGGCCTACTGCTGACACCAGCCACACCTGGCTGGGCTACAAAAAACCCAAGCCTGGGAGTGACTAGAAAAGAGGACAGAGAGGAAGCAAACTTTGCCCCAATGTCCAAATCTGTCTGAGCGTTTCCCATTTTCTATTGCTACTATCCACTAGTCTTTGCCCTTTTCCCCAGCCCCAACCCCTCCCACCCTGATTAAGCAGATCACCTGAAATCTGATCACCATTAAAAGTGACTCAGGTCTGGATACTCTACACCTTCTCAATTCACTCTCAGACTCCTCTCTACTCTGATTGGAGGATTAGAGGGCTGAGCATGAAGGTCCTCCCAAAGCCTAAAGGGCTCCCAGTGCCCTGGTAATTCCACTATGCTTCAGCTTCTCTGATTATCTTTCATTCTAAAAAACAACCCCTAGTCCCACTCCCTCATGTTCTCTACCCTAATCCAACCCCACACTGATCAGCCTCCTTTTGCTGCCTCCTCCCATTAGATTGTAAATTCATTGAGAGCAGGACTTGTTTTTGCCTTTCTTTGTATCTCTGGTATTTAGCACAGTGGCTGCCCTCCCCCCCTTTTTGTCTATTAGTTATGTCCTGTGACCAGCTTAGGGATTTTCTTGGCAAAGGTACTGGAGTGGTTGGCCATTTCCTTCTCCAGCTCATTTTGCAGATGTGGAACTTAAAGCAAATGGGGTTAAGTGACTTGCCCAGGGTCACACAACTAATAAGTTTCTCAGGCTGGATTTGAACTCGATTAGTCCTGATTTCAAGCCCAGCACTCTACCCACTATACTACCTAGCTTCCCATGGTGCTCAATACATGTTAATTGTTGTTGATACTGTGACAAGTGGTCACTGTGCCTCAGCTTGGAGATGTGTAAGGAGGGGGAGCCCACTACCTACCACCAAGCAATCCACTACACTTGAAGACAGATCTCAATGTCAGAAGTTTATTTTTTTTTCTGACATCCAATTTAAAACTCTCCTCTTTGTAGCTTCACCCATTGTCCCTGTTCCTGCTCTCCTGTTCCAAACCAAAAAAAGGCAAAGCCTTCTAACTTGTGGCAACCCTTTGGACATGCAAAGCTCTGCTTCAGGGAAAATTCACAACAAGCTTCCAACCCAAAACATTCTTCAGTATTAAAATCCAATCATATCAAATATTAAGTAGTTCGTAAAAACCAGGTGGGTTGCATCTGGGCCACATGATGGGCTTTCACCAAGGGTATCTAGGTGGTATCTTACCAGCTCTTGACTTTTCTTAGGCGGCAATCCCCTCTAAGTCAAGTTTGCTCAGTCCCTTCCAGTGAAGAAGTCATTCTCCTTGACAAAGAAAAAAACAGAAGCAAAATCCAAGTGCAGCAGCTGGACCTTCTCTATATTGTCAGTTATCATTTTCCCCTCCAGCAAAAGCAAATGTCTTCCAGCTTCTTAGATCCTCCTTTTCCTCCTAATATAACTTTCCAAATCCTTTTAGTTGGCCTCATAGACCTAGTCTCAGGTCACTTTGAGTGTTAGCATTCCCGATATTATTTTTATAAATGCATACCATATCCTTCTATTCATTTTCTATTAAGTGGCCTTACTTCCATTTCCTGTACACTTGTTTGAAAAGTCTAAGCAAACCAGTAAACTCTCCGTTCATCCTTATCTGGTTCTTTAGACAAATTCTATTTTTCCCCTTCTCAATAATGTTATTTGTGTCTGTTGTATGGGTATACTTTGTGTCTACAGAATTTCATTCTTTGGCATCTCCCATCCCTCCTGGGCTGACTTCCCTTATAAAAATCTAATCCATGGAAACATACTTATCTTTTCTCTAAACCCTTTGATGCCTACTTTCTCCAGATCAAGGGAATGTGTCAGACCATGCCCAGATTTCCTCTCCTTCAAAATCTGACTTTTTGTTAGGACTATTCACTACCTAAACTTTGGGCATTTGTGTATAGACACTGGAGGCCTTAGATTTTGCTGCTGGTTTGTTTCTTGAATTTGTTCTCCTTTAAGTTTCTGTTGTTCTTTCATTGTACATATTCTCCACAGGATCTAATTTGGGAGATAAAAATAGGCAATGTCTTCTCCTTCTCCCATACTTTTTAGTTTAAAGCCCTCTTGATTAAATTTGCAAGAAACCCAACAAATATTTACCAGTTTTTATTAGGTATATTCCATCTCTGGCCAGGAATCTGTCATTTCTATATTTGAAGCCATGGACCACAAGTCCAAATCCAATTCTCAGACACCACTTTCTTAGCCAGCTGTCCACTTTCCAAATTAATTGTTTTCTTCTGAATCTTTTGTCTTCAACTGGTAACTGGGAGGCAAACACCCAATGCTCTTTAGTTATTTCCCTAAGACTTGATAGTTATTGATGAGACTTTTTAGGTTCCTTCACGAAATATTATTTGGGTCCATGTTATCCATTTTCCTAAGTCTGGGGAACTTCTCTCTTACATCTTGGCTCCATGCCCTAGGAAGATAGCAAGCCTCTCTGTTGTCATCTGCTTGACAAATAGCTGCCTTACAGAAACTAGCTATAGAACAACATCTCATAGCATATACTGACATAAGCTGCCAACGGACACACAATATAGGCAAAAGGGTGAATGACACCATTAATGAATTAGAGAGAAGATTAGGGAAAAAATTAATTTTCACATCTACAGACAGGGAAAGAGTTCATGATCAAGCAAGGGATAGAGAGGATCCATGAGGATAAAGTGGGTGATTTTTAACTACACAAAATTTAAAAGATTTTGCATACACAAAATCAAATGCAGTTAAAATTAGAAAGGAAATAGTTAACCAGAAGGAAAATCTTTGTATTAAGTTTTCTCTGACAAACGGATCATTTTTAAGGTACATAAGAAAGTGATTCAAAATTTTTGAAACAGCTATTTTTCCAATAGATTAATAGTTAAAGCATATGAAAAGGCAAGGGAATAAATAAGTACAGGCTATCAACAACCAGATGGAAAAAATGTTCTAAGTCACTAATAGAGAAGTGCAAATTAAAGCAATTCTGAAGTTCTACCTTATCCCCATAAGACTGGTAAAAATGACCAAAAGAAAACTGGTGAATATTGGAAATGATTAGGGAAAACAGGCATATTGACGTACTGTTGGCAGAGCTATGAATTGGTCCAGCCATTTGGGAAAAACAGTAAGGAACTATATCTAAAATGTGATTACACTGTGCACACCCCTTTGGCCTAGTGATAGCACTGCAAGACCTATACCCTAGAAAGATCAAAGGAAGAGGAAGATGGCCCATATGAGCAAAATACATATAGCAGTCCTTTGGTTATAGAGAAAAACTAAGAGGATGCCTAGCATCTGAAAAATGACGAGACAAATTATGATATATGAATATAATGGAATATTATTACAAGATAAGAAATGATCGAATGGACAATTTCCAAGAAAAATTGGGAAGATCTGCCATGAACAACACAAGATAAAATGGATGATTTTGATTATACAAAATTTAAAAGACTTTGCAGTTTTTTTTACTAATGTAGTAGAAAATAGAAAGTAAATGGGTAGTTGGGAAAAATTCTTTCCAACAAGTTTCTTTTCTTAAAGGTTCCATTTCCAAGCTATATAAAAATTAATTTGAATGTGTAAGGTCAAGAGCTATTTAACCGATAGATGTTCAAAGGACAAAATGAGACGGTTTTCAAAAGAAAAAATCCAAGCTTTCAAGAATCATATGAAAAAATGCTCCAAATTCTAATTAGATGCTATTATATAGAAAAACAGCTCTGGAAAACTGTGGAACTCTGATCAGTACAAAAGAATTAAGACAAAGCACGCCACTCATTTCCTGACATAGAGCTGGTGGGCTTAAAATGCAAAAAGAGATATTTCTTTTTGGACCTGGTTAATTTGTATTTTTTTTTTTTTTGCTAGACTATGCAAAGGTATGCATTGAGGAATTTTTTTAAAATTTGCTCAATGGGTAGGGCAGTAGCTAGAGTGGCAGATTAATTAAAAAAACTTATCTAAAAATATTTTAAAACTACATGTGTAATTGGTACTATAATGTAAATGATTAATAATAGCTAATATTTATGTAATGCTTATTACATAATGCTTATTAATAATAGCTAATATTTATGTAATGCTTACTATGGGTCAGGTACCAGGCTAAGCACTTTACAATTATCCTTACAATTGATTCTCACAATTACCCTAGAAGGTAGTTGTGGATACTACCTCCATTTTGCAGATGAGGAAATTGACATTAACTGGCTTGCTCAGAGTTATACAGCTCAGAAGCATCTGAAGGTTGGATATTAACTCAGGTCTTCCTAAATCCAGGCCTGGTTTTTATCCACTGAACCACCTAACTGCATCAAAAGACCAATCAAATATAAATGGGCCATGTTGATACCACGTCATTATAGGTTTAAAAAACAAACACCAAACTGATATAAAGTGAAGTAAGCAAAAATAGACAAAAAATTTATACAATAACACTAACATTATAAAGAGAAAAGCAATTTTGAAAAACTCAAGAACCCTGCTCAATAGATCATCAGTAAATGATGAAATGGACAACTTCAGAGAAAAGTGTTTGGAAGGCCTCTATGGACAGAGGTAGAACAAAGTAAACAGAACCAAGATAATTTAAATGATGATGCTATTGTATAGAAAAACAACTCTGGAAAACTGTGGAACTCTGATCAGTGCAATGATAAACCAAACCAAAAGAATGAAGATAAAGCATGCTACTCATTTCCTGACATAGAGCTGGTAGTCTTAAAATGCAAAAAGGAAGTATGGTCAACATACTTCTGGGGGCTCAAGAGGAAGCAGGCTACTACCTCTAGAAAGAGAGGTGAGGGACTCCATGCAAAATGAGTTATACAGGTTTGGACATGGCCAATGGTGGAAGTGCTATTGCTTGGCTACGCATACTTGTTTTCTGTTATTGATATTGTTGTTGTTGTTGTTGTTGTTGTTCAATTGAGTAAGGAGGAAGAGAAGAGTGGAAGGGAAAATCAATACCTAAATATAAAAATAAAATATAATTTAAAAAAGAAAACATAAAAAAACACTTAAACAGCAGCCCCAGAACCCCCTGAGAAGTAATTACCAACTCCTTCTACTCTTCCGTTTTTAACTCTGTCCCTTACTGGTCCATGCTCTCTCTCTCTTATCAGATGGCATCTCTGGTTCTATTATATTATTAGTCTCTGTGAAATCAGTGACCCCTTACTTACCAGAGCACCTAGCTCCCTCCTCTTCAGGAAGGGCCTCAAACAAGGTTTGAAGCTTTGATGAAAAGCTGCCTTTTCTTCTCTAACACTTTTCTCTCCAACATCCTAACAAGGGACAGGCTTCCCTTCCTCTGCCTCAAATTCCTTTTCATCTCTTAGAAGCACCACTTCTCTTTCCTTTCAGTAATGCATCCTTTTCTCTCCAAACATAGAATATGAACAGGTGTCCATCCTCTTTACCTCTATGATTATCTTCTCCTCCAGGAGGGAGATCAGCCTTCACTGGAACATTGATAATGGTCCCTAGGCTGAGTAGACATACAAACGTCCAGCATTCACTGTAAGGCACTGTACCGTCTTCTCGACTCCCTATACTGGTGGGGATTTTCACCCTCCTTTTTTTGCAGACTTGTGTGTTTTTACACCTCAACCCTAAGCACCTGGTTAAAATTTTTACAGCCAATTATCACCTCTTAATTACTTGAGAACTCCTCTCAACTTATTTTCCTGATCTTGACAACTTCACTCCCACACCCATCTCCCCTTCAGCCTTGCACCACCCTTCCATCTATTTCACCAGTTTGCCCTGCCCATCAATCTCCTCCATCAATTTGCTTACTGTGGAATTGTTCCACTTACCTTTTCTTATTTTGCCCTGACTTGCCCAATACCTTTTCCTTTTCTTTCTCAAATCTTGGTTCTAGTTGAGTTATAGAGTCCTTCTTGGTCTTCCTTAGTCCTTTTATGTCCTTATTTGTCTTTGGGCCTAGTTTATTCTCCCCCACATTTTATTTAATTTCTACCAAATTTCAGCACTGTTCCTTTTCCTCAACTTAACCTCCAACCTCCCTCACTAATCTAAATCCTTCCCATTCATCTTCCTGAGTTCCTTCTCCTCTTGATTCAGTTCAAGTCTTTTTCTTCTCCTGTTCCTTCTCCCACAGAAGCCCGAAGGAGAATGTATACCTATCTTAGGGAGAAGGAAACTGAGGTGTAAAAAGGTTAGGTGATTGAAGCTCAGTTTCAAAAGAACTGGCATTGGAGCCCAGGACTCCAAACTCCAAATTCACATCTTCCCACTATACTGCATATGCCTGGTGACTTTTTTTTAAAGAAACTCATTTATCCGAATCGTAGCAAAACAGAAATCAGCATAAGACATTTCAGTAGACTTTTAGGTCAGAAACAAAATTGAAGGAGAGTGAGGATACCAAAGGTTGGAACTGGATACAGTAGGTATAAGCCATATGTTGACTAATCCTAATGACCTATCTTGGCCCCCAGAAGAGGAAGCACTTCATTCTGTTTGGTAAATATGCAGCATGTTATGAGTACCAAATGTTGTATACAATGCCAATCACAACCACTGGGTCAAGTGGTTTTGCCTAACTGGTTTTCTTTGATGCAAGAGAGGGCTCACGTTGTGTTTGTTTGTTGAGGGTGAAGGAATAACATCCAGAAATGACTGTGATTTAGAAACAGAAAAGTTGGATAAAAAACTTGTTTTCAAAAGATTGTAATGTTTCATTTGTGTTTATAAGCAAAGGGAAAGGATCAAAAGAACAGCAGACATTGAAGACGCCGAACACAGAGAAGATAGTATGAAATTCTCACATCACCAATAGTAGACATTTCAAACTGAATGTCCCAGAGACATCTCAAACTCAACATAGATAAAACTCAACTCATCTTTTCCCTTAAACAGAAGCAGGACTTTGAACCCAAGTCTTCTTGCTGTCAAGATGGTAGGCAATACGACCTACTGCCTTTCGGGGACTTTGCAAATGAATCTATAGTCACAAATGTGATATCTACGGAGACCAAATGAACGAGAACCATATAGATTATTTGGTAGCATGGTAGAGCTAGGGAGATGATTTCAGGAAGTTTGCCTCTTTAATTTTAATTTCTCTTTCTCTCATGTACCTCCAAAACTCTACACCATTACAAAACCAGTGATATTGAGTATGAAATATTCAGCATGCTGTTTCATAAAGAGAGGCAAATAGACCATGTATAAAAGATCACTAAGAGGAGACCATTCCCCCAGTCTCGCAGATTTCACCTTGGTGTTGTCCTCAACTCCTCACATGGGATATCCATTCTTGCCATTGCCACCTCTCCACCTCTCCCACTCCGTCCTTTCTCTTTATTCACACAAGTCACCACCTTAATTCAGGCCTTTATCACCTCTCCTTTAGATTCTTGCACCAACCTCCTAATTGGCCTCCCTGCCTCACATGTATCTTCCCACTCCAGTTCATTCTATTTGCATCTACCAAAGTGAATTTCCTTAAATGCAGATCTGACCATCTGACTCCCCTAGTCAATCAACTCCATTGACTACCTATTGCCTCCATTATTAAATATAAACTTTTTCGTTTAGGTTTTTTTTTTTTTGAGGCAATCAGGGTTAAGTGACTTGCCCAGGGTCACACAGTTAGTAAGTGTCTGAACTCAGGCCGTTTTTGACTCCAGGACCAGTGTGCCACTTAGCTGCCCCCTTTGTTTAGTCTTACAAACCCTTCCCATTTGGGGCCCCAGACTATCTTTCCAGTCTTATTGGATATTACTGCCCATCCTGAATTCTATGGTCCAACAAAACTGACCTTCTCTGTGTTCCTCGTGCTCAACACTCCATTTCCCATCTCCGTATCTTTGCAAGTGGCTGCTTCCCATGCCTGGAATATGCTCCCTCCTTAACACTGCCTCAGAGTTCAACTCGTCCTTTAGACGTGGCTAAGGCACCATCTTGGGCATGCATTTGGCATTCGATGCACTGCTCGCCTTCACTTGCTAGAGTCTTCCTTCCTAAATGACTTGGTATTCATTAGCTATTTTGTACAGTTTTGTATTTATTCACTTTATATTTGTGCTATATATATTTACATAGGTACATGTTGTTTCCTGCCTTAGAATGCCAGCTCCATGTGAACAGAGATCGTTTCATTCTTTGTATTTGTATCCCCAGTGCCTAGCACTGTGCTGGGTATATGGTAGGTACTTAAAAGATCCTTCTTGATTGACTGATACACACATGAGAAATGAAACAAAAAGAATCCTGATTCCCATGGGTAGGCTGTTATCAATGGAATTAAAGCCTTCCACTTAATGTCTTGGTGGACTTGGGAGTCCATCAAGCAATAGATATGTGTTTCTTAAGCCCTTACAATGTGCCTGTCATTGCACTTACGCACAGGAGAAGCAAGCAAACACACACACACACACACACACACACACACACACACAATCCCTACTTGCAAGTGGTTTACATAACAAAGGAGGCAACAAATATATTCAGAGGTATATGCAGGAATAAATCTAAAGTGAATATATATATATGTACATGTATATGTGTGTGAATAGATGGTGTCTGGGGTGAGGGCTGCTCATCCACACTTGGTGTCCACCTTTTCACACAACTCTCCCCTGTGGCTTTAAGAAGCTCCAGCATACTCATTGGCCACACACACCTGAAGTAGGTGCTGTGAAGCGAGCCCCTCAAGCTTGGTCGGACATCCATTGTATCTGGGCCTAGTGGCAGTTGTCCTGACTTCTGTCCTGCCACTGGGCTTCCATGACTCAGGAGGAGAGAGTGAGACTGATAACTTTGCCCAACTCTGCCTCACTTAAATCCAGTTGGACTGAAATCCACTTGAAAGCCAAGACATCAGCCATGTTGTCACTGGTCCTCTTCCAAAACGAAGGAAGAACAACAAATACATACATGTATGCATATACACACATATGTATAAGCATGGGTGCCCCTAAAGCTATTAGAGCTTATTAGAGCACAAAGACTTTTGAGACACTCTCTATTTACAAGGTATCAAAATACAAGTCTCTTCCCCTTTCTGGGCCCCAGATTTTTCATCTATAAAACCAGGGGGTTGGAATAAATGACCTCTGAGGTCCCTTCTAGTTCTAAATCTATATAGTATGGGCCCAATAACAATCTTTTGTCTGAATTCAAGGGATCTCATCACCAGGTTGGTTCCAGGGGGAGAAATATTTCAGCCACAGCAGTTCTCAGAGACTGTCTATTAAGCAACAGGCAGGACTGGTATCAGTGCAAGTGGACAGGGTGACCACACCAACAAATGTACTTAGCCCTATTTGTTTCACCACCTTAGCTGGTGAAACAAAGGCATAAAATAAAGTCATCCCTACCCTTGAGAAGCTTACCATCTATTAGAAATTACTTGATTTTGGATATACCATTATATTCATATTTGAAATATTGAAACAGTATGCATCACTGAATTACTGAAGAAGATTCACCTAACCACTAAAGGAACACAGCTCATTCCCTCCTGCCTCATGATCCCCAAGGCTCCAAAACCAATATCCAATTAAAGCCCCCAAAATCTCCCCCAAACACCTTCTTCCCTTGTGAGATGAATGAAATGATCATTCCTTGCTATGACAAGTTCAGGAGTCACCAAAAAGTCCTCAGTCCATTTAGCAATCAAGGCAGGAAGTAGCTAATATCTATCTAAGTGACGAGTATTAACCAACTTCACATGTTTGGCCTTGGAGGTAGTTGGGCCTCCTGCCAAAAAGTTTCCCATTGGCCGCCCAGGGTCTCAGTGTATTGGACTCTGTGCCAAGGAGGTTTGATCAGCTGTGAGACCTCATGCTGCGACCAAGATAAGTGACTGGATAAATTAGGACTGAAACCCCCAGAAGAGATGATGAAAGTTATATAATCCTGGGAGCCAAAGGAATGTCACCCACCTAGCTGGCCAAAGTGTAAGTAAGGACAAGGGCAACTTGGCTTTTAGACAACAGAAAAACACTTCGGTTGTATTGGACCTGGGGGTCTGGGGGTCTGTGGTTCTCACACCAGGGCCTTTGTTTCCAAGTTAATCATTGAGTGAACACATGGGGCCAGGAGGTAACTTCTGCCTATCCTAATGATATTTTTGTGAAATTCAGATAACAGACAATCAAAGACAAAGATGAGAGGAGTCATGGTGGAGTGATAAGAGTATGGAACTCACGAAGACTGGGTTGGAGTCTCAGTTCCATTTCTTACTAGCTCTGGGAGTTACTTGAGATCTCTGAGACTCCATTTCCTCATCTATAAAATGGGCATTATAATACTCATCATGCTGACTTTTCAGGGTGTTTTGAGGACCAGATAAGATAATGTATATAAGTAAAAAGTGTTCTCTTGAAGTGAATTATCATCACTATTATCAATTTTATAAGGGATGCTCAAAAGTGGTACACTGCAGAGGGAAATGCAGTCTCCCCTCCTAAACAACCCTATCCTCATTCACAGATAGATACTATACCCCCATCCTTGTACTGCTGGGTTCCGAGGCTGTCAAGCTACAAGAAACATCAGAGTTTTCTAACCCAAGGTACCACATTGTCACTTACAAGGCAAGGGCAAATCCCTTAAGCTCTGGGGATTCTCTAGGACCTTAAGGAATTCTGGCTGCTCACCTTGACCAGCATGACTTGGCTTGATCTATGGGGAATCAAGTGTTGAGCACTCTAAGAGGGTCCCAGGAACCAAAACATTTTTTCTTATCAGACCTCTTTGTTTCCAACTGTTTGTTTCCCCCCACCAAAAGAAGCATAGCACAATGGAAAGGATGACATATATGGAGTCAGAAAACCTGGAATCAAATACTATTTCATCTACCTTCTAGTTGTGTGACCTTGGACAAGTCACTCCTCAACCTCTCTGGTCCTCAGTTTTCTCATCAGTGAATTGGGTGCAGGTGAATTAGACTCATGACTCCTTCATGGTTCTGAAGCTATGATTCCTGAAGGAGTTTTCAAACAAGAGTATTTTAATTTCCTTCCCACAAGGGCCCATTCAGGGTATATGACCATCTCAATCCAACCTAATTTCCAAGAAAATGCTGACATGTTTTTCCCAGCCCTCTGTTGATCCGAGCAATACCATATGCTGTCCTTTCTCTCCTCTTTATCTGTGCATGTGAAGACTTCCCCCAGCAGAATGGGCATGTGAGAACAATTTGTTCCAGTGGCCATGAAGGTGGCTGAAGCAGGCCCTGGGAAGCGCTTAGAGCTTGGTCCAACATCAAAGATGCCAAGGTCATCCACTGTGTCCTGGGTCATCACCAGTCATCCATCCAGACCTTGGTCTTGCCGCTGGACTTGGATGTCTCTGGAAGACAGAGGCAGATGACTTTGTGCAACTCTGTCCCACTCAAATCCAAGTCAGGAACAAATCAAGATATCACCCCATGATGTCATTGGTCCTCCTGGAAAGAACAACATCTATGACAGTTCCTAAAAGCTCTTCTTCCCTACCCATTCACTTCTCCTGTATACTCTCAGAGAGCTGTCAAAATCATCTTCACAAAGCACAGGAAATTTCATAGGCGGGGTGGCTAGATGGCGCAGTGAATAGAGCACCAGCCCTGGAGTCAGGAGAACCTGAGTTCAAATTTGGCCTTAGACACTTAACATACACACACAAAAAATTAGCCGTGTGACCTTGGGCAAGTCACTTAACCCCAATTGCTCTACCTTCCCCCCCTCCAAAAAGAAAAAAGTAAAAAAAAAAGCAAAAAAAAAAAAAACAAACCACAAAAAACTTCACAGGCTCCTTTTTGTCTCCAGGCATAGGGACTAGACCAATGGTTTTATGAGCATAGGAAAATCCCAGTGAGGAACCTCCCTCTACCAATGTCTCTTTAACTTAGTCTTAGTCTTAGAGAATTGTCTAGGGCAGTGATGTCAAACTCGGATAGAAATGGGGGGAAGCACTAAACCACACATAAGGATCCCTGCAAGCAACATATTGACTTAAAAAACCACATATTAACATTATCTATATGCTTTTGTATTTGTATTTATTCCCCTAATTATTTCCCAATTACATTTTCAGCTGGTTCAGTCCCCACTTTGGAGTGTTAAGTGCAGAGCACTGAGAGGCTGGTTGAATGACTCACCCATTGGACACACAGCCAGGATGCATTCCAGATGGGATGTGAACCTAGGTCTACCTGGCTCTGACATCACCTCTCCATCTACTGTCTCTTTGTTGCCTCTTTTATTGCCTTTAGGATAAAAGATCTGACCCTCGAGGTAGTGTTTGAAGCCCTCTAGTCTCCAGCCTGAGCCTATTTCCAGGATTATTACACATTACTCCTTTCCATGGAGCCAAACTGGCTCCCTTAATGGTCAAACTCTGAATCCCATGGCCTTTAGTGTATCTTTAGTGTATCTAGTGCAGGTTTGCTCTGGTGCCTGGAATGCTCTCCCTCTTTATTCCAGTGCTCATCATCCCTTGGTTTCCCTCCAAGCTCAATTCTTCTACAGAACGGATTTTCTGATGCCCTTAGGTGTTTCTCTGTTGTTTCCTCTTGTAGACTATGAGCCTCTTTAGGGCAGGAACCATTTTTCATTTTGTCCGTGTATCCCTGGTATCTGGCCCAGTACCTTACACATCTTAGATACTGCCTAAAAAAGCTCTCATCTTGTTGGGTTGTATGGGGCAAACTTTCAATACAGAAGTAAAGTGTTTCCCTACAGGCCAAGTCACAGAGCAGTATTAAGCTCTAAAACAATTTGGAAATCCCAGAGACTCTTTTGCCTTCCTCTCTTGCCCCTTTTCATTCTACCTTTGACCCCTTCCCTTCTGCTCTTAGGATCAAAGATGCCAAACTCAATGTAGAGCAGATGATGGGGTAAGTGGTAAGTGGTGGAGGGGCAGGGAAACCTGTTCTCTCTTCCACTTCCAGCATAGTCACATGCTTCCTTCCTTGTGGATCACGATGACATACAAAGTTTGGTGAAGTGAAAAAAACATGGCATCTGCAGTCAGAAGACTTGAATTTGAATTCTTGTTCTGATTGCTTTAAAATAAGTGGGTTGGACTAGGAAATCCCTAAGGTCTCTCAGATCTCTTAAATGGTACTACCCCTAAGGTTCTCAGAAAAAAAACCCAACCACTTGACTTTTTAGACTGGATGAGGGACAGTGGGCAGTATGCCATCTGTCTGTGGCACACAAAAAGTAGTGGAAGCATTTTAATCAGTTTTTGATCATAGTAAAGACACAGTGTTGTATATGGAGAGCCAGCTTCAAGGCCAGGAAAACTTGGGTTCAAATCCTGCCCTTGATGTACATTAGCTGTACATCTGGAGTACAGCTTGCCCAGGGCAAGTCAGTCAACCTGTCATTGCTCTAAACCAGTAATATCAAACACAGATGCTGATAACCCATACACAAAGATCCCTACTGGCCACACTGGACTTAGTTTTGAACCTGTAATATTGTCTACATTTTATTTCTATTTATTTTGTTAAATATCTCCCAATAATATTTTAATCTGGCTGCAGCATTCTGGAGAGCTGTGGACCACAGCATTCTGCAGGCATGCCTGGAATATCAGCTTCAGAGACCTCTGCCTGCTTTGGTAGAGGAAGCCTTCCCTATACTCATGAAATCACACCTACTGGCCTTATCACCAGCCTTTTAATCATAGAACATGGCGGGGGGCACACAAAGAATTCAAATACTTTCCTTTTACTAGGAAAACTGCCTTTGGTCACCTAAGTTTCCTAAAAGTTTGATCTAGACTTTTATTTTCTTCATTTGGCCCCACATGTACAAACAAATCAGCTTGAATATAGGGGTGGGGGCTTCTGCCAGATTCAGTGTGTCTGCATTGCTACTTGGTGCAGGTTTGCTTTTACACAGCTCTCTGGTTCCCATTCAAGCCAGTAAGCATTATGAAGCTCCCAGTAGGTGCAGAGCTCAGTGCTTGGCTGTGGTGAAACCCCACCTGGAAAACAACCTAGTCCTTGCCCACAAGGCAGATTGTGGGGCAGTCACAAATATGACAGATATGTATCTGTAGAATATGTAGTAGATATGATACGTAGAATGGTGAAGGAGTCTCATAGTACATCTATCTACGGCCTTGGCCCCTCACATTCAGAGTTGAAAGGGACTTCACAGATCTCCTAGCTCCACTCCCTTATTTTACAGTGTAGGGAACTGAGGCCCTGAGAGTTTACATAACTTTGCTCAAGGTCATCCAGCTAGTAAATGACACAGTTGAGACTTGAACCTTCCTTCCAGTGCCCAGTACTGACTGCGGGGCAGGGAGCTGCACTATCTTTATATAATAGTGGCAGCATTAAGAAGGCAGCTTACTTTGAAATCTCATTGAGAGTGCAGAACTGGTAAAATGTTCAAAGTGTATGGGTCCTTCAAGCTCAGCCCCTCCTTTTTTTTTACAAAGGCCCAGGAAGATGTGCCCAAGATCACAGAGGGAGCAAGTGGCTAGTTCTGTGCTTGTCCCCTGCCTCTCTGAATTTTGCTTTTGTTGACTGGATTGGTTCTGAAGGCAATCAAGGAAGGCTTGGAGGAGGAGGAGGCACCTAAGCCAGGCCTGGGAGGAAGGGTTCCAGGAGGGAAACAACTAGACAGTGGCAGGAGTGGGCAGGAAGGCTGGGGGGGGGGGGGGTGGCAGCTCGGGGATCAGTGGGGAATGCAGAGGGCTTTAAGGGGGTTTGCTATGACATAAGGCTGGAGAGGGGAGGGGGAGCCCATTACGAGCAAAGATGCTTATGTGTTACTGTTGAAGCAATGGGAGAATCCTGCAAAGTCGACGAGCCCAGGAGTGCCATGGTCAGACTCGGGCTTTAGGAGGATTGTCGTGGCAGCCGTGGGGAGGAGGGCCAGGGACTGGAGGCAGGTGTGATGGATGAGAGCCTGGACTAGCGAAGGAGATGGAGATGGAGATGGCCGGGCGTGACAGTGACTAGCCAAAGCCTGACTCGTCTCGGAGCTGAGGAGAGGGCTAGGTTCGAATCCCTGAGCAAACGCCGCAAGCTGGGGGCTGTGGTGCCGCAGCAGAGCTCGGGGGAGCCAGGAGCTGAGCGGCGGCTGGAGGCGGGGGGCGGCGGGGGGGGCACGGAGGGAGGAGGAGGAGGGCGGTTCGGGGGGGCCACGGAGGGAGGAGGAGGAGAAGGAGGAGGAGGGGGGACCATGGAGGGAAGAGGTGGAGGAGGAGGAAGGGGGACCATGGAGGGAGGAGGAAGAGGAGGGGGTGCGGCGAGGGGGGGCCACGGCGCGGGGAGGAGGAGGAGGAGGAGGAGGGGGGGGATCAGGGCTACGGCAGCCAGCAGAGTCGCGACCGCCGCCGCAGCCGCCGCCGCCGCCGCCCCTGCCGCAGCCTCCTCTCTAGGCGCAGCCGCCGCCTCTCCTGCAGCAGCCGCAGCCTCCTCCGCCGCCGCCTCTCCCGCCTCTCCCAGCTCTCCCGCCACCACCTCTCTCCTGCCGCAGCAGCCTGTGCCGCCGCCACCTCCTCCTGTCCCTCCTCCTCCTCCTCCTCCTCCTCCTTCTTCTTCTCCTCTCTGGCCGCAGCCTCTGCCTTTCCTGCCGCAGCCGCTGCCTCTTCGGCTCCTGCTCCGGCTCCTGCTGCCGTTCGTGCTGCCGTTCGTGCTCCTGCTCCAGCTACCGCCGCCGCCGCCTTTGCCGCAGCCATCCCCGCCCGGGGGTGAGGGCTCCTCCAACCGCCAGCGCCGGTGCCAGCGCCGCAGCCGGGGCTTCCAGCAGCCAGCCGACCCGCTCAGCGCCAGAGCCGCGGAGATGGGCAACGCGGCCACCGCCAAGAAGGGCAGCGAGCTGGAGAGCGTGAAAGAATTCCTGGCCAAGGCCAAGGAGGAATTTCTCAAGAAATGGGAAGCCCCGGCGCAGAACACGGCCCAGCTGGAGCACTTTGACCGCATCAAGACCCTGGGCACGGGCTCGTTCGGGCGCGTGATGCTGGTGAAACACAAGGAGACGGGCAACCACTTTGCCATGAAGATCCTGGACAAGCAGAAGGTGGTGAAACTGAAGCAGATCGAGCACACCCTGAACGAGAAGCGCATCCTGCAGGCTGTCAACTTCCCCTTCCTCGTCCGGCTCGAGTATTCCTTCAAGGACAACACCAACCTGTACATGGTGATGGAGTACGTGCTGGGCGGGGAGATGTTCTCCCACCTGCGGCGCATCGGCCGCTTCAGCGAGCCCCACGCACGCTTCTATGCTGCCCAGATCGTCCTGACCTTCGAGTATCTGCACTCGCTCGACCTGATCTACCGGGACCTGAAGCCTGAGAACCTGCTGATCGACCAGCACGGCTACATCCAGGTGACGGACTTTGGGTTCGCCAAGCGCGTCAAAGGCCGGACCTGGACCCTGTGCGGGACCCCTGAGTACCTGGCTCCCGAGATCATCCTCAGCAAGGGCTACAACAAGGCCGTGGACTGGTGGGCCCTGGGCGTCCTGATCTACGAGATGGCAGCGGGCTACCCCCCCTTCTTTGCTGACCAGCCCATCCAGATCTACGAGAAGATCGTTTCCGGCAAGGTTCGGTTCCCCTCGCACTTCAGCTCCGACCTGAAGGACCTGCTTCGCAACCTGCTCCAGGTGGACCTCACCAAGCGCTACGGGAACCTCAAGAATGGAGTCAACGACATCAAAAACCACAAGTGGTTCTCCACCACCGACTGGATCGCCATCTACCAGAGGAAGGTGGAAGCCCCCTTCATCCCCAAGTGCAAAGGCCCTGGCGACACGAGTAATTTCGAAGACTACGAGGAGGAAGAAATCCGAGTCTCCATCACCGAGAAGTGCGCCAAGGAGTTCGCTGAGTTCTAGGCGTGGCCCCCTAGTGGCTTCCTTTTGGGGGCGGGGGTGGGGGGTTGGATTGAGCAGCCTGAAGGCCCCAGATTTCCTAGCATATTCTTTCTTCCCTAGGGAGATTAGAAAGCTGCGATGTTTGCAGGGCAGGAGGGAGATTCCAATACCAGACGGCCCCCCTTCCCTCTCCTTCCCCATCCCCACTGCTTTCCCCTGCTGGCTTACCCCAACAGGTAGACCCCATGGCTGGGTTCCCTCTGCTGTATGCCCAACTCCATGCAAGTTGTAAGTCAGTTTTCCAGCCCAAGCCTTACCATCATCACTAAACCAAGATGCAGCTTTTTTCCACCCCAACTCCCTACCCTGGGTGGTATATTTGTCCCGCAGGTCAGGCCCCTGCTTTGGGAGCTCCTCAAGATTCCATTGGTGCTGGATAGTTAAGAGCAGGGGAGCCAGGGGACCCCACGTTGGAAAACCTACAATTCCTAAGACTGCTGCAGCTCCCCATTTTCCGTCATCCTCTTCCTAACCTCTCCCTATAACCTTAGACGCTAGTCCATGGGCAAAAAGACAGACAGACTTAACCAGTTCCCCCCCCCCCCCCAGAGAGATCCTGCTTAGGAAGAGGTTTTAGTAAATTTATTGGGGCTCCTTTATATTAAAAAAAAAATTTTTTTAAAGATTATTTAGGTTGTATTTGCCCCTCCCTCCCTCGTTCCCTCCCACCATTCCTAGCAGTCTCAAATAGATTTTAATGTGTCTGGATTTGCCCAGGTCAAAGGCCATGGAGCTTTTAACCTGTGGGCTCTCAGCAGATGGTTCGAGCTAGGTCTATGGCCTATGGAAGGGGATTTCTTGCTGCTGATCTCAGCCGAGGGTTTGTGAAAACAATTGCTAGAGCCCCATTAGGGGTATTCTGCTAAATTGGAAAGAGCCTTGCCCATCCCCACCTCCCCAATGATTTCAGGACCTTCCCCACTCCCCCAGCCTTGCCTCCCTTTGGCTAGGGCGCCAGAAAGAGCATTACCCACCCCCACCCCACCCAGGCTAACTGGTTTTTGATCCCTGCCAAAGAGGTCTCCCAGAAATTCCTGGGCCACACCTACAATTTAGCCATTCTTATCTATAGATTTTTAATCCCCAGACACTGATTTCCCACTGTCTGGGATTGTCACTCTCCAGAAGCTGGTTGGAGGATATAGCCCACCCTGAGTGGAGAGAGGAGAAGGGGATGGAGGCGGTGGGGGGGCTGGGAGAAAGGGAACAGGAAGTGGCATAGCTCTAAGGTATAGAGCTTCCTTTTGCCCTGAGAATGCCAATTTTATTCACCTGGTGGCCTCGCCACCATTCCCCATCCCCAGAAGCCCCCTCCATCCGGCTTAACTGATAGCTATCCATCGCTCTTCTCACTGGCCCCTCGTAGAGGCTTCTGAATTATCCTAATTGCTTCCCCTCTAGCAAATAGCTCTATGGAGAGCAGTCATCTTCTCTCCATCCCCCTTCGCTTGTGTGTCCCTCTCTCAAATTTCCCCCACCCTTGAACGAGCTCAGAGGCCAGGCAGAGGG
Organism: Gymnobelideus leadbeateri; assembly: GCA_011680675.1. Classification (NCBI taxonomy): domain Eukaryota; kingdom Metazoa; phylum Chordata; class Mammalia; order Diprotodontia; family Petauridae; genus Gymnobelideus; species Gymnobelideus leadbeateri. The sequence continues at coordinate 122,854 of WOXC01008075.1, forward strand.
GTGGGGGATACCTGAGAGATTCAACCTGTGTGATTCGAAGACATCTGTTTCACGGAAATTACTTCCGCTATAATGGTGTGCTTTGTTGTGAACATTATTTGAAATCCATTACCAATAAAGTTTTGTTTTAAAAAAAAATCTCATTTACCAGCTGTGGTGTGTGCGTGTGGGGGGGAGGGAGGGAGGGAAGGGATAGAGAGAGGGGAAGGGGAGGGGGAAAGAGAAACAGAGAGGAGTGGGGGAGAAGGAAAGGGGAGAGGGAATGAGAGGAATAGAGGGAAGGAGAGACAGGAAGGGGAAGGGGAGCGATATGGGAGGAGAAAGGGCGAGAAAGAGGAAGAGATAAGGAAGGGGGAGAGAGGGGAGGGGGAGAAGGAAGGTAAAGGGACTGTGAGGGAGAAGGGGACAGGGAGGAGGAGAGGGAAAAAGAGAGAAGGGGAGGGGGAGAAAGACAAAAGGGAGGGTGGAAGGGAAAGAAGGGAGGAAGGGAATGCAGAAAAAAGGGAGGGGGAGAGGGAAAGAAAGGAGGAAGGGAATGCAGAAAAAGAAGGGAGGGGGAGAGGGAAAGAAGGGAGGAAGGGAATGCAGAAAAAAGAAGGGAGGGGGAGAGGGAAAGAAAGGAGGAAGGGAATGCAGAAAAAAGAAGGGAGGGGGAGAGGGAAAGAAAGGAGGAAGGGAATGCAGAAAAAAGAAGGGAGGTGGAGAGGGAAAGAAAGGAGGAAGGGAATGCAGATAAAAGAAGGGAGGGGGAGAGGGGAAGACAGGGAAGGGAGAAAATGTAGAAAAAAGGGAGGGGGAGAGGGAAAGAAAGGAGGAAGGGAATGCAGAAAAAGAAGGGAGGGGGAGAGGGAAAGAAGGGAGGAAGGGAATGCAGAAAAAAGAAGGGAGGGGGAGAGGGAAAGAAAGGAGGAAGGGAATGCAGAAAAAAGAAGGGAGGGGGAGAGGGAAAGAAAGGAGGAAGGGAATGCAGAAAAAAGAAGGGAGGTGGAGAGGGAAAGAAAGGAGGAAGGGAATGCAGATAAAAGAAGGGAGGGGGAGAGGGGAAGACAGGGAAGGGAGAAAATGTAGAAAAAAGGGAGGGGGAGAGGGAAAGAGGGGAGAGGGAAAGAAAGGAGGAAGGGAATGCAGAAAAAAGGGAGGGGGAGAGGGAAACAGAAGGGAGGGAAGGAGAGAATGCAGAGAAAAGAAGGAAGGGGGAGGGGGAGACAGGGGGAGGGGGAGAATGGAGGAGAAAGAGAAAGGAGGAGTAGAGGGAGAGAGAGGATGGAATAGAAAGAGAAGGGAGGGGTAGAGAGAGAAGGGAGGGGGAGGAGAGAGAAAGGAGAGAGAGAAGGGGAAGAGGGATACAGGGGAAGGGAAGAGGGAAAGACAAGGGAAAGCAGGAGAGAGAAGGGAGGAGGAGGAGGAATGAGAGGGAAAAGTGGAGAGCAGAGAGAAGAGGGGAAGAGGGAGAGAGGGAATCGAGAGGAGAGAAAAGGGAGCAGAGAAGGAATGAGAGGAAGAGGAAGGGGAGAAGGAGAAAGAGGGAGAGGAGAGAAAAGGAACAGGGGAGTGACAAAGGGGAAGAGGGAAAGAGATGGAACAGAGGGAGAGGAAGGAGTAAAAGGAGAAGGGAAAGGGGAGGGAGATGGAGAGAGAAGGGGAAAAGAGAGAAAAAGAAGGGAGGGGGAGAAGGTGACATGGGGAGAGGGTGAGGGAAAGAGAAGGGAGGGGGAGAGAAAAAAGGAGAGGAAGAGAAGAGAAGGAAAGAGGGAAATAGAAAATAATCGTGAAAAAGAGGGAGAGGGAAAGAATGGAAGGATAGAAGGAGAGAGAATGAAGGGCAAGAGTGAAAAAGAGGGAGGGATCGAGGAGGGGGAGAACAGGGGAAGAGGAGGAGGAAGGATATGGGAGGGAGAAGAAGGAGGGGAAAAAGAAAGGATGGAGAGAGAGAAGGAAAAGGGAGAAAGAAGGGAGAGAAAAGCGAAAGGAAGGGAAGAGAAAGAAGGGAGTGGGAAGGGATAGAGAGGGGAGGGGAGAAGGAGAAAGAAGGAAGGAGGAGAGGGAAAGAGAAGGGAGAATCAGACAGATTGAAAATGAGAGAGAAGGGGTTGTTTCATGTAACAAGGTTCTGAAGGAGAAAAGAGAATTGGATCAAGTGTACAAGTGAAAGGGTAGGCCTTGGTGAAAGGAGGGCCCCCCTTTTCTCTGAAATAAGAGGGAAGGGAGAGTGGATAGGCAGGTGGTTAGAGAGTTTTCTAGTTGTGGAAGAATGAGGGGTAATCTCAGTAGAGATGACCTCTGTTTTCTCAGTACTGAGGGAGAGAGGGGCTTGAGAAAAGAAGCCACATGGTAGTTACTGCACTGGTTATTATAGGTGAGCAAATGGAGGTTCAGAGAGGCTGCTCATAATAGCACAGCTTCAAAATCAACCATCCTGCTGAGAACACAGTGAGTGTGTCCAGTTAATTTCCATATTCAGGTTTCTCTTATACCTGAGTTTTTTTGTAAAGAAAAAACAAAATCCAAATCACCCCCAAAATGAACAAAAGTTCAGGAAATTGAGTGCCCTTCAATACCAGTGACAGGGTACAACAGTCAGTAAATACCCAAAGACACACCTAAATTGTAGTGCTGTGGAAAGTGCAGAGTTAGGAGTCAGAGGGACTGAGATCCAAATAAGATTGGGATACATTTCCTCTGTGACTTTGGGTTAGTCATTTCCATCTCCTCTTCTGCTAAATGAGGTGGCTGAACTAGGTGCCTATGAGGCCCTTTATAGCTCTGACATTCTATGATCTTATTTTACTATGATCTATGTCAATTATAACGAGAATTAATAAAACAATGATCAGTCATATTTATACAGTGCTTTCATAATAGAGATAATAAGGCCACATCCCCTCCCACTTCCCTCCATCTGTTGGATTAGGGTCTGTGGCAACTTGGAACATACTGACCCTATACCCTAGCTTCTTTTGGAGCCCCAAATTAGGCCACTTCTGGTGACTTGGACTCTGGCCCTTGTTAAAGGACATATGCAACCAGAGGCTGCTGATTGGTCCCTTAGAACTCGTCAAAGGCAGCTGTGTCAGAGATGATTGGCAAATGAGAATGAAGAACTACCTACCACCATACTTCAGAGATATCTCTGGTTTGATTCCAGACCACCACAACAAAGCAAATCACATGAATTTTCTGGTTTTCCAGTGCATATAAAAGTTATGTTTACACTATACTATTAAGTCTATTAGTCTATTAAGTGTGCAATTGTATTATGTCTAAAAAAGTACTTACCTTAACTAAACATAGTTTATTGCAAAAAATGCGAACCGTCATGTGAGCCTTCAGTGAGTTGTAATCTTTTTGCTAGTGGAGAGTCTGGCCTCCATGTTGATGGCTGCTGAGGGCTGGGGTGGCTGTGGCAATTTCTTAAAATAAGACAACAATGAAGTTTGCCAAGTCGATTGACTCTTCCTTTTGCTCAAACACATAAAAGCCAGTGTATGGTTATTCATTGGCCTAATTTAAATATCGTTGTATCTCAAGGAATAGGAAGACCTGAGGACAGGGAGAGAGGCAAAAGGGCAGGTCAGTGGAGCAGTCCATCAGAACACACTCAACATTATCAATTAAAGTTTGCTGTCTTACATGGGTGTGACTCGTGGTGCCCCAAAACAATTATAATAGCAACATTTTGCAAAGATCACTGATCTAAGATCACAATAACAGATGTAATAATAATAAAAACATCTGAAATATTGCACGAATTATCAAAATGTGACACTGAGAAACGTGAGCACATGCTTTTGGAAAAATGGTACCAATAGACTTGCTTGAGGTGAGGTTGCCCCAAACCTTCAACCAAACCAAAAACCAATGTAGTATCTACAAAGCACAGTAAAGCAATGTGCAACAAAACAAGGTATGGCTCGATTTAGTAGACTTAACAGTAAAAACAACTTGTAATCTCATTCTCTCTTATGCATGCCTTGGAACATGTCACTTGCAACTCAGGCAGCCTCTTCTTCATGACTTCTTGACAACAAAGAAGACTGCATGTTCATGGCATTGAGAGCATTTGTGTATCTTAATGAGCCGAGATGGAACTGAAATCCCTATTTGATCCTTCTGCTTTGCATTTGTAAGAATGTTGTTTCTGGGATTCGTGGAACACAGACCCCCAGTCCACCAGATAGGGGAGGGGGTTTTGTGATTATCTCTATCACACTATATATATATATATATATATATGTATATGTATATATGTATGTATGTATGTATGTATGTATATATATATATGTATGTATGTATGTATGTATAAAATCTAATTTGATCCATGTAACAGTTATCGGGTAAGTACTATAAATTGTTTAAAAACAGACCTTCAATTTCTGGTGAGAAGATCCCTCCACCAATACAGACTGGCAGTTCATTTTAAAAGATTTTCCCAGAGGCATTGTGCAGTTACATGACTTGCCCAGGGTAATCCAGGAGAACAGCCCTGGATTTGGAATAAGAAAATCCTGCTAGAAATCACATTTGTCATTTACTATATATGTGATCATCAGCAAGTTATTTAACCCTCTTGGGGCCTTCATTTCATCATATTTCCTTAGTTTCTTATGTGTCTGGCACATAGTAAGTACCTAACATGTATTTGTTTCCTTCCTTTCCTTCATATGGAAAATGATGGTGATGACTTGGTGACTCTAAGGACCCTTCCCACTGGTAATCTATGATTCTGAGATATTCCAACCCTCCATTAGCTCTCCCTTCCTGGATATTCTCAAAGAGAATTAATTAATTAGTCTAATGAACCTTTATTAACCACCTTCTATATGCAATCCTACATTATTGCTAGGTTGTTGGGTGATAAGTCAACAAGCATTAGTGCTTACTGTGTCAGGTACTGTACTAAGTGCTAGATAGATAGTAGATACACACATATATACATACCTTCATTGTTATTATTCAATCGTGTCTGACTCTTCATGACTCTCTGGACCATATCACAACAATACTATCCATAAAGTTTTCTTGATAAATATACTGGAGTGATTTTCCATTTTCTGTACCAATGGATTAAGGCAAACAGAGGCAAAATGACTTACCCAGGGCCATACAGTTAGCAGGTGCCTAAGGTAGGATTTGAACTCAGGTCTTCCTGACTCTGGGCACAGTGCTCTGTCCACTGAGCCACCTCATACATACATAGGATAGAGATGTTTCTGACCTTGCTTAGGGGATTCTGTAGGTTAGAGAATCCAAAAATCTCTTAGCTCAAAAAGATCTTAGAGATTGTCTGATACAAGACCCTCATTTTATAGGTGATGAAACTGGCCCACAGACAGAAAGTGATTTTCTTATGGTTATTCAGCTCATCTGTAAAATAAGGGCCTTGGGCTGCTAGGTGATGCGGTGAATAGGGCACCGGCCCTAGAATCAGGAGGACCTGAGTTCAAATCCGGCCTCAGACACTTAACACAAAAACTAGCAATGTGACCTTGGGCAAGTCACTTAACCCCAACTGCCCTGCCTTCCCCCCTCCAAAAAGCAAAACAAAAACAAAAACAAAAACAAAAACCAACCCAAAACACAAGGGCCTTGGACTAGATGATCTCTAGGTCTTTCTAGCTCTAGAAACCATGAATCCTATATGAGTGAATAGCAGAATCCAGACTAGAAGCAAAGTCTCTTGGCTCCCAGGTAGGCCAAGTCAAAAAAGGTTTTATTCAACTATTCATCTGTTCATAGTTCAGGACCAGTTGTAGAAAAGGTCATTTAAAATCATAAAAATCGTAAAAAAATAAAAAACTTGGCTCAGATGGTCTCCCAGATATAACTATAAGTTGTTAGAAATCTATAGCCTCCTGAAAATGATGATTTATATTGATGGGATTGATTGTCTTGATCATTTCAGGAAATGTCAATATAACTAATGCCAGCCTAATCACTAGCAGTCAGCACCAAGTGGACAGTTTTCAATCATTTTTTAGCTTATCAACATCTCTGCAAAATTGCCATAAACAATATGAGAGACAGTCTTAGGGGAAATCACTTTAATATTCCCATTTCATAACCTCATTCAATCTCCATTACTTGTAGGATGAATATTATTTATGCAATCAAAATGGCACTCCACACAGAATTATCATGGCACAGTGGAAAGACCACTAGATTTAGAGTCAGAGGGCCTCAGTTTGAATCATGGCCCTGCTAGGTACCTTCTGCATGTCCTTGGGTAAATCACTTCTGCTCTCTGGAGCCCACTTTTTTCTTTTGCAAGATGAATAGGTTACCCTCAATCATCTCTACTGTCCTTTTCTGCTCTTATAAAACCCTTTGCAGATGAAAGAAAATTCTCGTCATTTATATTGGTTTTCTGTTGTTTTTTTACGGTTCCATCATCTTATTTTAATAATTAATTACACAACAGAAACTAATTGCCTATCCTAGGAGAATGGGTTGCAAAAGACCTAAATAACTCCTGTGATTTTGCCATCAACACACAATGAAAACCTCCAATCCCACAAGATCCCTGTTAGCCTTCACACTGTAGGCACATTGGAGGTGCACAATGCCAATAACACAGCATTGCCTTAAACAAAGATGGATCAAGGTCCCCAGTTACCAGTAGCATCTCTAATGCATAGCAGATGGACTGGCTGGGGTCTATTTCCAGCCACACAATAGAACCTCCATTAAATATGCTTCCAATATTTCCTATTGTAAATTTCTTTCCTATATAGTCCTAAATACATTTTCTTGAGTGTAGCAAAACTGCCAGCAGGATGAATTGACAGTGATTCCTTCTTATACCTCTGTTCAAGATAATGCTCAGACACCATGAATCAAGGGATTCTTGTAGGAAATACATTTTATGTAGAAACATGTAGGCCGCCATAGAGATGTGGATAAATTTTTTTTAAATACAGAATCAGGAAGTGATGTTATTTGTTAGAGACAATTGTCTATCACATCTTTGGTTCTCCCAGAATTATGGGCATAGGACTTGACCAGGTAAGAACAAATTAATAAGTTGCCTTACATAGAACCTGCCTTCAAGTAGAAATAAAAATGGTGAAACCCATAGAATTCCAATGCTAGAAAAGGCTTTGCATGGCATTGAGTTCAGCTCTGACCTGAAGGATGCTTGCTACCATATCCTCCTATCATTCAGCCTCTGAACAATTCATCATGGAAAACTCACTATCTAATGAGACATTTGGTAATCACTCTGATGCTATAAGTCATGGTCAACATAGAATTGGGTAGTCTATATACTGTTTCCAGAATTTGGAAATCAAGTAATAACTGGAGTAAATTAGAATGAACAAAATCTTCTATGGTGGGTACAAATGAAGTAAACCATTAGTGAAAGAACAGAGCCAGGAAAACTATATTATCTGATTGATTTAAAATTTCTTAGCCTCTCTTAGTTCCCAATGAACTCATCTACTTATCAATTGAGACAGAATCCAAGAGAAGACATACCAGGAGAAAACTGAGTAAGGAGGAGCTAGATGGAGGAAGCAACTATTATAGGGGGCCTGAATTGGCCACTGGGTTTTGTTCTATGTTTCCTGGCAGCAAAGATAATGAGAAAGAGGATGAACTCAATAGCTTTCATTGTCTGACAAAAGACAGAAAACAGTCATCTGCAAAGAGAAGTGTTGTTCTTGTGAGTTGAAAAATTCACTGCAAAATATAATGGCCAGCATCTTTCCACCTACTATGCAAAAACTCAGTTCTCCTAGATGATTCAACCATCAACCCCCTACCAAAGGCAGAGCTACTTGACATAACTCACTAGTATTTCAGCCAGAATTTGAGGTAGAATAGCCTGGAAACCTCAGCTTTCTAATGGTCTCACTTAATAAAGAAAAGAACTTGGAGAATCTAGGTGAATGCCATGGTCAGTCTTTCTCTGACACTAGAGGTCGAATGTCAAATGTCTAAAATGAACTTTGGATAGATGATCTTGAGCAGATCATTTAGCCTTTTTTGACCCAGTTTAATCATCTACAAAATGGAGCTAAGAATACTTGTACAACCTACCTCAAAGGGTTATTGTCAAATCTGGATCTCAGTTCACACTAAAATCCCCTGTAATTAATTGCTTACTATTATACATATATGTATATATATATATATATGTACATATATATATAACTTTTATATATTTATATACTTTTACATATTATATATTACTTACTATTATATATAGGCTATGTTAAAAGGGCACCAGAATGCACATGGTGGGTTTCTTTGTAGATGGGTTACTTTGTTAGCCAGTCATGTTCAGATGAGGTACCACTATGAACCCTAGTGTTGGACCTGTTTCAGGAAGACCTGAATTTAATTCCTGCATCTGACACTTATTAGCTAGGGGATTCACTATCTGTGGTGGGCAAGTCAATTGACCTCTCTCACTCTGTTTTCTCATCTATAAAATGAGAAAAATAAGAGTATCTAGCTCACCAGGTTCTTGTAAGATTCAAATGAGATAATATATGTAAAGTGCTTTGCAAACATTACATTGCTATGTAAACATTAGCTATCATTATTATTATTATTATTATTATTATTATTATTATTATTATTGTGATCATTATTATAATGGAGATGTAGCTCCAATAAAGGGAATGGAATGGTACAGCAGAAAGATGTTGGCACCAGAGGACTTGGGTTCTAACACTGATTCTGCCACTTTACTAGCTGTGTAACTTTTAATAAGTCACTTCACCTCTTCAGTCTTCATTTTTTTTCATCTATAAAATAATGGCAATACTAGATGACCTATGAGGTCCCTCCGTGTTGCAGATTTGAGCTCCTACTAACAGGACACATTAACATAAATTAAAAAAAAAACTCTGAAGTTCTCAGGGGTGGGGAACCTGAGGCCACATGTGGCCCTTTATGTCCTCAAAGCCCTCAAGTGAAGCCCTTTGACTGAATCCAAACTTCACAAAACAAATCTGTTTGTTCCCCACCCCTGTATTTACCTCATACCCATGAGCAAAGATAACAAGAGAAAAATAACAATTGTTGGAGGGACTGTGGGAAGACAGGCACATCAATGCACAACTGGTAGAGCTATAAATCAGTCTGGTCATTCTGGGAAAAGTTACTTTGACCAAATACCTTTGTAAAACCAACATACCCTTGTAAAGCTAAGCATGAGCACCTTTCCAGAGGGCTGCTGCTGTGAACAGCTTTCAAGGGTCTGATTACAAGTATAGCAAACTCTCTATTTATTCAATAACAAATCAGAGCAAAACATTCACAGAAAATCAAGGTACAGCATTCAGAATGTTACAACTTATCACAGAAAATCAAAATACAGCATTCATCATGTCACAACTCAATAACGTATCACTAAAATAGCCATATAGTTTTTACCAAAATGGTCACATAGTTTTAAACAAATTACATTCATTTAGTCAATCACAAAATCCTTAATTCAATCACAAAGTACAAAAGTCAAAGTTCTCCACCCCTAGGTCACAGTAAATCATAATCATCTCAGTCAACACACAGTAACCAAGTAAAGTATCCTTTCAGCTTGACTGGAGGCTGGCTCTCAGCTTCCATGTTTCCTCTTCCATGGTCCCAGCTCCAACTATCACCTGGGTTTACAAAGGCAGGCAGCTCCCAGTTCCTTGTCCGGCTCCTTGTCCAGTTCTTTGTCCAGTTCACGTTCCATCTTGAAGCTCACAGTGTCCAGTCCACCTCAAGTCCTTCACAGTTCCTATTTCTGGGAAGACAAAGCTTGACAGAGCCACAATAATATTCATACACATTGCTGGCACCATCATCAATTCATTATCTGCCTGTGAAATTAACTCAGACCCACCAACAAAGTCTGACAACTCAACACAAATCATCAGCATAGAAATCAACACAGACCCACAAACAAGGTCCAAGAGGTCAGCACAAATCATCAGTAAAGTCCCAGGACCTCCAAAACCCTCATCCAGGACTTCTATACACATACAACCAGAAAATCCTCTTTCAGGGCTTCTAGTAAGGTCTCAGGGCTTCTGGACAAAGTATCACAAACAAACATCAACACAGACAGAGCAGACAAACAGAGTGCCAGGATACCACAAGTTTTCTCCTTCTTGACTCTGCCACCACAAGAGTTCTCTTCTCAGTTCTGCTGTCTCTAGCCTGGGCCTCTCCTTATATATGGTCATTAGCTCCTCCCCTTCCTGTTTCAGGAGTTCATGAGTTCTAGGGTCCACAAGTTGTGGGGTTCACACGTTCTGTTTCTTAATAGACTTGATACAAGGCTCAAAAGAAACTTGAACTGAAACAAGGTGTTAATTCAATAGCTGAAACAAAGTGTGAACCCCTTCTGTGCTTGCCATTACAACCCTTCGACCAAATGATACCACCAATGATACCGAAGAGATTGAAAGTAGAAGGAAAGGACCCATATGTACAAAAACATTTATAGGAACACTTTTTGTATAGTAAAGAAATGAAACCAAAATGCATGCCCATCAATTTAAAAATGCCTTAATAAACTGTCACCTGTGAATGTAATGGAATATTATTGTATTGTAAGAAATCTCAGAATATGAAAAATTTAGAAAAACTTGGGAAGACTTATAGGAAATAATGAGGAGCAAAGTATACAGCACTGGAAAAACATCATAAAAAATGGTCACAATAATATAAGGGAAAATACCACTAAAAGGCAGAAGAACTTTGACCAAGACAGAAGCCAAATGTGACTCCAGAAGACTAATTGATGAAGCATACTCCTTCCTCACTAATCTCAGAGGACAGATGGTACACTTAAGAGGCATAATGACTCCTGCCTTGTCTAACATGATCAACATGTTGATTTCTGGTCCAAAGGGGGCTAGGGCACTGCTTGCTCTCTCATTCTAAAGAAGCCCCTCTCTCTGGACTGGCATGTATGGACCAGGTTTAGTACTGGGGGACACTGGACCCTAAGGAGCATGGAGTTAGACTTCTTCTCAGATTCCCTGTTCCTTAACCCATCCACTCCAGAGCCCCAAGGAGAATGATGCTTAAGTTTTGCTCATGTTTAGCATCTCCCCCCAAAGAAAAAGAGAATGGTAATGAATGAACAATGTAGATCAGGCATTGGAAAGTTACTGATTTCCTCCACTCAAAATACATTCTTAAAATACAGAAGATACGGCCTCAGACACTTAATGCATACACAAACAAAAAAAAAAAACCTAGCCCTCCAAAAAGGCAAATAAAATAAAATAAAATACAGAAGATTCACATGTGTGCTGATAAAGACTTAAACATAGAATAGAAACTTAAAAGTACTACTCTACTCTCCTGGGAGAGAGATACTAAAGTATGTAAGTATTTAGTATACTAAAGTATACTAAAACACTAAAGTATGAAAGCATTTAGGTGCGTTGCTTCTAGAGACATTTCACTTTCACTTCAACTCTGTATTGTCTAAACAATTCCCCCAAAGTCCACAGCAACTGGCAAGCCAGGTCAGGGATTACACACATTCATGACTAACTTCTCCAAGAAGATCTACAGTAACTATAGGGGGCACCTCCCTGTAATGGTGAATCCAGAATTAATTGTACTTGGAGCCATAAAACACAGCTATAGGCCGTAATTCTGCTACTTATGCAAGTCTCAGTTTTCTTCTCTGTTAAATGAAGATGAAAACTATACTTGTACTGCCTATGTCACAGGAGTGTTGAGAGGGAAGTGCTTTGTAAACTTTGAAGATCAGAGGAGCTAGAAGGAGCCTTATCCATCTAGACCAAGCTTGGGGAACTTGCGGCCTTGAGGCCACATGTGGCCCTCCAGGTCCTCAAGTGCAGCCTTCTGACTGACTCCCAAGTTTTACAGAACAAATCCTTTTAATAAGGGGATTTGTTCTGTGAAGTTTGGATTCAGTCAAAGGGTCATACTTGAGGACCTAGAGGTTCACATGTGGCCTCAAGGCTGCAGGTTGCTCACCCCTTAAGTCTAACCTCTGCATTTGACAGATGATGAAAGTGAGGCCAAAAGAAATAAAGTGACTTGCCCAAAGCCACAAAGGTGGTAAGCGTGAGAGGTGGAATTTGAACTCAGATCCTATGACTGTAAAGTCTGATTAGTTATTTTTATAATCTACTTTGACTCAATTTTCTTATTTATGAAATGGGAATCCTAGAATTATTCTATAGAGTCATCTTCCTTCTACTTTGTATGCATTGTATATATTTCTATAGCTATTCTTCTGCCTACTGTCTTCCTCCTTAGAATGTACGATCTTTGAGTGTGGGTACTATTTTTGCTTTTTCCTGGTATCTCGAAGGCTTAGCACAGTACCTGCCACATAGTAAGCAGTTAATAAACACTTGTGTATTGACAGATTGATTAGAGTTGGATGGGGTTTTCCAATGACTAGCAGCTTGTAAGCTGGACAAACTCAAAGCTCACACAGGTGTTTTGATGCTAAATCCCAGCCTCTTTGTACTTGATCATTTGCACCTTCTACCTCACTGGCTTTTTCTTCATAGACCCAATGCTTCCTTATCACAAAGCCTGGAGCATTTGTTGTTGTTTGGTCTTTTTGGTCATGTCTGACTCTTTGTGACTACATTAGGGGTTTTCTTGGCAAAGATCCTGGAGTGGTTTGCCTTTTCCTTCTCTAGCTTGTTTTATGGATGAGGAAACCGAGACCAACAGGGTGAAGTGACTTGCCCAGGGTCACACAGCTAGGAAGTGTCTGAGGCCACATTTGACCTCAGGAAGATGAGTCTTTCTAACTCCAGGCCCAGTGTTCATGTACCACCTAGTTGCCTGGAATATAGTAAGTGCTTAATAAATGCTTACTGCCTGACTGTATGCATTGCAAAGCATTGTCTAAACGAAAGCAATTATGTGATAGATGAAAAAACTGAGCCTCAGAAAAATGAAACAATCTGTCCCAGAGACTAGACTGGGGAGGGTACAACCACTAAGCTCTGCCCTCCCACAGACAAATCCTGATCTTCAGCCAGGCCACTTTTCTGTTTTCTGTTCTTCTCTCCTCCTACTTTTCCCGTGCTCCCCCCTCCCCCCAAACCCCCAGCCCTTTTGTTCTAAGAACTGTAATCAAACAAACACTAGCAGTGTCTCTGGTGTCTCTGGAAAGTGCCAGTGGCATGGACAACCCTATTGTTCCACTCACATTCTTAGGGACACCCTTCCCCTGCATCCCCTCTGCCACCCATGGATTGCCTCCTGCATTCAAATGGAAGCTACCTGAAGGCAGGGACTGGGCCTTGCTTTTTCATCTTCACCTGTCCTGTGGTTATCACAGGGCTTGGCACATCAAAAAGCCCTTGCCACATGTTTTTCCTTCATTCTTCTGACCTCTCCTTCAGGGCTTTTCCCTGTAGACATCATATATCCTTCTGCAGCCTCCTCGGTTTGGCTGAAATCCCAAGGGAGGCCACATAACCAGCTCAGTCTTTGGACTGAGAGAATATCAAGTACAGAAGGAAACACGCACGTTTTAATCAAGGCCCAGGGCTGAACACAGGCAGCAGCAAGGGACATTCATGCCTCACTTCTATCATGGGCTAACTTGAAAGAGAGGTTTTCACAAAAGATGAAATGAGGTGGGTACCGGAGGTAACAATCAATGGTCGGAGAACAGAACATTCTGTGATTCTGCTGCTGCTAAAACAAGAACAATGACACTTGGATGGTTCTTGAAGGTTTACAAAGCACTTCCTACATAACCAGATCAGTGGTGTCAAACTCCAAGAGAACTGGGGGCCACTAGGTTGGACAGAAAGATCCCCGATAGCCTTGGTTTTAATATGCGATATTTTCTCAGATTGATTGTATTTGTATTTATTTTGTTAAATATTTCCCAATAACATTTTAATCTGCTTTGAGACATACTTTAGAGTGTCCTCTTAGGCATGTTCAACACATCTGCATTTGACTCTCACAACAGCCCTGTGAGACTTTACAAATGAGGCAAGGGAAATCAATAGTAGTTAAGTGACCTGTCTAGGATCACATAGGCAAATGTCAGAAGCAAAGTTCAAATCTGGGTCTTCCTTACTCTAAGTCCAGGCCTTTGTCCACTATGCCACGTTGCCCCTTAGGAAGAACTTCCGAGCTAAGCATCATTAGATCTAGCAAATAAAAAGCAAAAGCAAAAATAATCCTGAGGGATATGGCAACTGGTAGTTAAGAAACATCCAGCTCAGTAAGCAATTCACTAGATTTGTTTTTCTTCCTCTATCATGTTATATAATACAAAGAGTTTACCAAAATTATGAATTCATCTAAATAATGCCGAGTCCAAAATTATGGGTTATAGCCTAGGCAAAGAAAGCAGCATTTCTGCACTGAAATGGCCCTGATCACTTCTCACCAGGACTATTGTCATAGTTTTCTAATCCTTCTCCATTTCCATTCTCCAAATTCATTCTCCACGTAGAAGCATCTAGATGGAGCTACAATGGATCCAAAGACTGACAGACCTTAGTTCAAATCCTGCTTCAGACACTTACTAGATGTTTGACCTTGGGCAAGTCAACCTCTGCTTGCTCAGTTTCCTTAACTGTAAAATAGGAATAATAATAACACTTACCTTTTTTATTTGAAAAACAAAACAATATTAACATTAATTTTTAAATAAAATTTTGAGTTCCAAATGTTCTTGCTCCCTCCCTTCCCTCCCCCATCCCTAAAAGAGTAAGCAATTCGATATAGATTGTATGTGAATAGCACCTATCTTGCAGAGGATTAAATGAGCTAATATTTGTAAAGCACTCAGCACAGTATCTGGCACACAGTAGGTACTATACACATGCTTATTCCTTTCTTGAATGCCAAGATAAGAGATTTGGACTTGATGTCATAGGCCATAGGGAGCCACTGGAAGTGGGGTTTCCATATAGTATCTCACTTGATTCTCCCACCACTCTGTGAAAATTAGGTGTCATTACTTTCCCCAATCTACAGCAGGAGAGACTGAGGCCGGGAGATATGAAGCCATTTACCTATGGAGGGAGAAGAATCCAGAAATCATATTCTGGCAACAAGGGTAGAAGGCAGATCAGAAGGGGGAGGAGAATCTACAAATCATATTTTGGTAGAAGGGTGAAGGACAGATAAGACATATCCAGTGTGGAGGGAGGAAAATCTATTCATATTATGGCAGCAAGGAGAGAGGACAGATCAGAAGGGAGGAAGGTTCTGGAATCAGGGAGATGAAAAAGGAAGCTCTGAAATGCTGAAAGCCAACACTAGACTAGTGGTAATGGGGGTAGGGGGACGATAAGATGCAGGGAGAAAAAACAAAAAGAGAATCCAGGAATTCACCAGAAACAAATGAGAGTGACCATGCAAAGCCAACTCAATAAAAGGAAAATCAAGTACTTTTATTACTCCCCAGAACCAATTCCCAGATGCAGCATCTCCAACAGATCCGAATGATACCAAATTCTGCAGGAGAGCAGAAACCTACAACACGGCCCCTGAGCCCAGACCAGGAGCCAGGGAGGAAAAGGCAGGTAGAAGGCTTTAAGGTCGACTTCACTGTCTGTGGAGAGGCACAGAAATGGTGCCCCTCTTTAATACTGGAAAGCTCTACAGCTATTCTTTTCTGGATGATTTCTCAAAGTGAAAGAGATAAGCCAGACAACAGAACTGCTGAGCTGGGAGGGAAGGACCTCCGAGGCTACTTAGACAGAGCTGTGTCTAAATCAGAATTCCCTTCACAGCCACCCTGGTAAGGAAGTCCTTGTCCAGCATGGCAGAATTTTCTAAAGCTATTATGCTATTATGCCATATGCCCTAGGATCGGGCCACTGTGAACTGTAAGGGAGTTAAGATTCCATCTTGTCAGAACCCATTCATTTTATGGTTGAGGAACCAGAGATCCAAAGAGGGACATGACATACCCAAGGTCAAAGAGTTGAGATTTGAACATAGATGGTCTGACTCCAAATCCACCATTTTCCCTGTATCATAGTGACTCCATCAAGGCCTTAGCATCAAAAGACCTGGGTCCAAATACCAACTCAGCCATTTATTAGATGTGTGACCTTGGGCATGTCCTTCTACTTTGCTGAACCTCAGTTCTGTCACCTGTAAAATATAGAAAAAAATATTTGTCCTCTTCTTCTCCCAGAGGTAGCAGGTAGAAGACATCCAATTTAAGACACTGGGGTCAGATGACCTGGGTTTAAATTCCACATCTGGACCTTAATGACTGGGTGACCTTGGGTAAGTCACCAAACTTGTCTAGGTTATCAGGTGACTCATTTGCAAAATGAAGGGGTTGGACTAGATGCTTTCTGAGGTCCCCTCCCATCCTAAATCTCCAATCCTACATAGATCTTCAAGGTCATCTAGTCCAACTGCCTCATTTTTCAGAGGAAGAAACTGAGTCAGTAAAAAGTGAATTGAGTTAATCAAGTCACATAGAATAAATACATGCCAGAGCCAGGATTCAATTCAATAAACAGTTATTGGGCGCCAGGAATGGTACTCAGTTGGGATTCAAAGGTAGGTCCTCTAACTTCCAGTAGAAGGCTCTGTACCACAATGGAGACCTTGTTATCCTCTTGTTAGGAAGTGTTCTTTCATGACCACTAGTGCTAAGGCTCCTTCAGGCAATTAGAGAACAGCAGAGCTATTTGTCAAGCATCATTCCCTAACCAGGGTCTTAAGTGCCATTTCCTTGACGATAGCCCTTTAAAGCCTCCGACAAAACTAACCATCTTCATTGTCTCTGCCAATGCTGATGAATAGCCAATTGTAAGTAATCCACATTTCCCAACACACATTGGCCCCAGGAGGTGTGGTCTAGTGAGGAGAACTGCAAAGAGCTTAAAAGAAACACCAGCTCTTTGATAGGGTAATTGATGCACAAAGTGACCTGAAAAGGTATCTCAGTGGTTTTCCTTAAAAGCTACACTCTGGAGATGGAGGGGCTAGGCAAAGAAAGAAGACCTTTTAGCATATTAAACCATTATTGACAGGGATATTCCACAAAGACCATCTAATATGCAAATGGAAATTACAGTCCACGCTTAACACTGGGGTTGGAAACAATCTAAGTGGCTCAGGGTCAACCTGTCAGAGTGCTGAGGCTAGAGTTTCAATTCTGGATGGAATCAGAAGTGACCTCAAGAAGACACAGCAAAATGAACAATCTAGACAGATGCTTCTGCTCAATGTCCTCTCCTCATTCCCCCTCCCCTTCTTCCTACCCCATTCTCCTCCTCCTCCTCCTCCTTCTTCTTCTTCTCCTCGTCCTCCTCCCCCCTCCTTATCCTCCTCCCCCTCCTTTTTCCTTCTCTCTCTGTCTCTGTCTCTCATCCAGAGCCTTTTGGAAAACTTGAGACATGGTCATTTCCCAGTCCAATCACAGACTGACACAGTATTGACAAGAACACTCCTACAAGCTGTTCTTATTGTCAGAGGAACAATATTTTCTCCAGGGTCAAAGGAAGAGAATTGCTGACAAAGGAACCATTAGGGAATCACAAGCCATATGGATTTTATAAGACAGAGTGTAAGATTTATTCTAGAAAAAGGTAAAATCACAAATCCTCACCCCAGAATGCTCTGCATTTGATTTACCCTCATGGCAATCCTCGGAGAAATTTCAATCCCAAGAACACATTTGAGGGGACTGATGGAAAGGTGTAGATGTGAGGGATCGGATCCATTTGATAGTAGTGTCAGAGGCTCAGCCATCACAACTTCCATCAACTTAAAACTAACCCTTCCTATTTGGCATCTTTTAGGGAAGATTATGAGCAATCTCCAATAAACCCCCTAAATCTAGTGCAATGGAAAGAACACCAGGCTTAGTGAGGAGTCAGGAGACCTGGGTTCCGTTCAACTCAGAAACCAGGCATTAAACACCTACTATGTGTCAGGCACTATGCCAGACATTGGAGACCCAAAGACATAAAGGCAAAATGGTGTCTGGGGCTGGGGGTGTGGTAGTACAAGCATGAATATGGGAAAGATTGCTAGATTTGGAGTCAAAGGCTCTGGGTTAAAACTTCTAGTTCTACCACTTAATTCATATGTGATCTTAGATCACTTTCCATTAGTCAGTTTCCATTAGTCAGTTGACAAGCATCTATTAAGTGCTGACTATGTGCCAGACACAATGCTAAGTACTGTGGATGCAAAGGAAGGCAAAAATTAGTCCTCAAAACTTACCATCAAGGAGCTTACAGTCTAATGAGCCTAAAAGTCCTCATTCGTAAAAAGAGGAGTTGGATTAGATGGCCTCTAAGGCCCAGGTAGGTGGCACAGTGGACAAAGCACCAGGTCTGGAGTCAGGAAGACCAGAATTCAAATCTAGCCTCTGACACTTCCTAGTTGTGTAAGCCTGGGCAAGTCACTTCATCCTGTTTGCCTCAGTTTCCTCCTCTGTAGATGATTTGGGGAAGGAAATAGCAAACCACTCCAGTAGCTTTAACAAGAAAACCCCAAATGGGGTTATGAAGATTCAAGACTGAATATGAAGGTTATGAAGATTCAAGCCTGAAATAACCGAACAAGCACAAAGGTCTCTCTGTCCAGTCTCTAACCCTTTGATCCTATGAGTTACTACATTGAACTTGCCTGTTTACATGGATAACTAAAAGCACGGTCATTCCAGGAGCACCAAAAAGTCCGGATGGGACCAGGACAAAGTCTTCTCGGTTTAACTGTTTGCTCAGTGGTGTCACCTTGCCCCTTGGATTAGAGCAGGGCTTACAGTGAGATGTGTGAGGTTTTTTAACCAATATTTTGATGTTGGCACTTCCATATAATTGGCTTCCTTTGTAAGCCCATGTAGTTTATTTTACGTATTTAAAGCCATTATTTTAAGAAGGGATCCACAGACTTCATCTGCCTGTCAGACAGGTTACATACTCCTCGAACGGATGGTGCCATTGGTCCATTTCAGCTGAACTATTTGCTGATTCTAGGATTCAGTCACAAACTGTATCAGCTTTGGTAATGGGGCCATTGTTTTCTTGGGCTCCTGTTCCAATACCTTGGGCCTCTAGATTTTCTTCCACATTAGAGGCAACTGATAGTGTCTCTTCTCTCACACAGAATGGTTTCTTACTTCTTTGGGGGGATGCAAAGGACTGTGGAGAAGCAAGTGAGCACAGCTCAGCTTTACTGGAGGGGAGCCAGGATCAGTATTTATTAAAATTTTTGTGAGGAGCTGCCCTTGGGTGGCGATGCGTGTGTCCCGAAAACTAATCACACTTTCTTTGCATCAATAAATAACCTGAGGATGGAACACTACTCTTAAAAGAAATCAAGAGTTCTGTTTTTCAGAGTGCATGGGAAGGCTACAGAATTCCCATACCTTGGAATTTTTCCTGCCTATAGTCTAATGAGAACTAAACCAAGGGATAGGCAATGTGGGGACCAAGTTTTAAGCATTAATAGCTAATACAGTTCAAAGCTCAGGCAAAAAAAATGTTTATTCCATTATTTTTGAGCTCTGTGATTTTATCAGAGTAGGTAGCAAAGAGAGCTGATGCAGACTGCAGCCCTTCTATAGCTTATTAGCCAGTTATTTTGGTGATACACACGTTCTGTCACCAGGACTTGTACCTAAAGCTTTTTTGTAGGTTGGGAGGACCTTCTCTAGCTTATTTCCACTGGCATAGCCTTTGAGAACATAAAGCCACCTCTGTGCCAGAAGGAAGCACTGAGTAGAAGAAAAAATAATTCAATTCACACAAAAAACTCATCCCCTCAAAAGCACATTAGGGGAGGAGAATAAGAGGAATTATTAATATAGCTATTTGTATAGGTTGTTGTAAAGCTCAAATGAGATAATTATAAAGCACTTGGCACAGTGCCAGGCGCAAAGTGCTACATGTTAGCTATTATTCTTATTCTTTAGTACCTACTATGTGCCAGGCACTGTGCTAAGTTCTTTTTATGAATATTTTCTCATTTGGTCCTTATAACAACTCTATGAGGTAGGTACTGTTATTATTCTCATTTCACAGTTGAGGAAACTGAGGCAAACAGAGGTTAAGTGACTTGCCCACAGTAACATAGCTAGCAAGTGTCTGAGACAGGATTTGAATTCAGGTCTTCCTGACTCCAGGTCAAGGGTTCTCCCCACTGCTTCATCAGCTGCCTTAAATATTATTATGTAGAAAAAAAAAACATTCTATAGAATGTACAGTAGAAGAGGGAGCTTGGAGGCCATCTAACCCAACTGACTTACTTTAAAGACTGGTAAACTGAGACCTAGAGAGATGAAGTAATTCATCTCATGTGACACTTTGAGTGAGGAGCATAGGCAAGGCTAGAATTTTGCAAGACATGACATAGCATCTTCCCCCAAAAGCTGCCAATTAAGATGATGAAAGTCTTGGTGAGTCAGCAAAACCATTCATCTTTGTGGGGGGGAGGATGACTTGTTCAAGATTAAAAAAGGAAAAATTAGCAGCAGACCTCTGTGAAAGAGAAATGGTCTCTTCTCACAAGAGCACCTTTGCTTGGGTTATTAGCTACTCTAACTGAAGAGCAAGGGTTTGAAGTGATGAATCTGGGAGCTTTCAGTGGAGGGGGGTAATGGAGTAGACCAGAGTGGGGAGCAAGAGGATTTCTGAGGGCTTCATACACACTTGTTGACCTGCTACAACAAGTGACGCCTTCCCCCCCCACAACCTCTTACCATAACTCCTGTGCAAATGGAGCAGCGTGGACACGGAGAACATGGAGACCAAGGCCCGAAATCTGTTCTTTTCACAAATGGCCCCACTAAAGACTACTTTGGGCTCCAAATCTGGTTTCAAAGTAAAAGGAACTAAATGAGAATGATGGAACCTCTTAGCTCATGTAGAAAGCATTTTTATTTTGTTAGGGAGACAAATAGAAGTGACACCCTTTGAATATATGCAACAAAGGCAAAGCATAGGAAATCTGCTTGGTCACTGCAGGCCTAATTCAGGATCATTATGTCTATACCTTGGTGTTATCACCTGCTATCAATTGATTTCTGGAGATCAAGAAAGTCATATTGTCTCCTCTATTAGACTGGGAGCTCCTTGTGGGCAGTGTTCTGATTTTTTGCCTTTCTTTGCATATGTATAATGTCTCACACAAGCTAAGTACTTAAGAAAGGCTTGCTGACTGACTTGACCCTTGAAGTTCTGATGGGCAAGGTTCCTATCATAGAATTTCTTTGGCCACAAAGATGAGGCCAGGGGCTGGAGTGAACAGAAGACCTATAGCAAGGAGATCAGGGCCCAATTGTATGCAAAAACAATTTGTGGGACAGCTAGGTGGCTCAGTGAATAAAGCACTGGCCCTGGAGTCAGGAGGTCCTGAGTTCAAATGTGGCCTCAGACAATACAGCTACAATAGTAGCTGTGTGATTTTGGGCAAGTCACTTAACCCCAACTGCCCTACCTTCCCCCATCCAAAAAGCAAAAAAAAAAAATAAAAATAAAATAAAATAAAAATAAAAACCAATTTCTAACATTTTTTTAATTTAGAGTTTCAAATTCTTTCCCTCTTTTCCTCTTCCCTTTCCTAAGAGAGTAAGCAATTTGATATAGGTTATACATGTGCAATAGAATCAGGGTTTTTCTGAAGCAATGAAGAAGCACCGAATTGAGTTGGGACCAAGAACAGGAAAAAAGAACCACAGAAGCCACATGAAAACTTGAGAGCTCAGAGCCAACAATATGTCAGAAGCCAGTGAGCAATAGGAATCCAGAGGATCACACCAGATGGGAGGCCAAAGTCCACATAGTCTAAAGCAAGATGTTCATAGAAACAATGTGAGAACCAATCAGTGCAATGCATACTTGATGGCTTTAGCTCTGGAGGACAATTTATTGAATGGGACAGATTGTGGGGAAGATATTACCAAATCGGTTCACAGAATCAGAGAGCCAGAAAGGACTTCAAGAACCATCTTGTCCAACTGTTTTTGCAGTTGAGGAAACTGAGGCCATAGAAGGTAAACTTACTTGGTCAAATGTAGGACTCAGGTTTTCTGTCTTTCAGACTTGGTACATCACATTGGACAAACCATTCAGAACATGGCTTTGTGTACAGCATGAGAACACAACTATTAGCCGTGTGAAAAAATGTAGTAAAAACAACCTTTGTTTATTGTTTATAAGACACAGGATTATAGATTCACCTGCTTCTGCCATTGTTTAATAGAAATGAGCATGCTGACTGGGTGTTTTGACATCATATAGGCATAGCTTGGGTCTATTTTTTAGTTGACAGACTGGTCTGGGACAAGACTAATCTGGTCATCTTAATTGTCATCCTAACTGACCTTATTACTCACTGACACAAAAAGCCCTAGAAGGGGACTAAGACACCATACAGTCTATAATCCCCCTTTGACAGACAGGGCAGACTGAGTCACAGAGAAGGGAATGAACTTGTCCAAGGTCCTACAGTTAGTTCAAAGGAAAACCAGGAGCAGAATGATGATCACTTGATTCCCCAGGCTGCACTTATGGCCACAATGCTTTTTTTTTCCACAGGGCTCAGGCCCAGCTTTGACATTAACTTAGGTAGTATGATCTTAGGCAAGTCATTTGTCCTCTATGGGCCACAGGTTCCATATCTATGAAATTAGGGGGTTGGACCAGATGATTCTTTTCTTTTTTTTGATAAGACGGTACATTTTATTTTTCCCCAGTACATTTTTACTTATTTCATTAAATATTTCTCAATTAAATGTAAAGAAAAATTAATATTTGGTTTTTTTTAAGTCTGAGTTCCAAATCTCTTCTTCCCTTTCTCCCCTTCCCCCCTTGAAAAAGCAAGCAATTTAATATAGATTATATATGTGAAGTCATGCAAAACATTTCCATATTAGTCACACTGCAAAAGAGAACACAGAACAACAACAAAAAAACAAACCAAAAACCCAAAACAAAAAGAAGGTAAAAAATGCTTCTATCTGCATTTATATTCCATCAGATCTTTCTTTGGAGGTGGATAGTATTTTTCATCATAAGTCTTTCAAAATTGTCTTGTATCACTGTATTGCTAAGGATAGCTAAGTCACTCAGAGTTGAGCATCACACAATAATGGTGTTACTATGTACAATGTTCTTCTGGTTCTGCTCATTTCACTTTGTATCAGTTTTTATAAGTCTTTCCAGAATTTTTTTTAACCATCTTGTCCATAATTTCTTCTAGCATAATAGTACTCCATCACAATCATATACTACAACTTGTTCAGCCATTCTCCAATTGATGGGCATCCCTTCAATTTCCAATTCTTTACCACCACAAAAAGAGTTGCTATAAATATTTTTGTACATACAGGTTTTTTCCTTTTATCTCTCTGGGATACAGATCTAAAAAAAGTATTGCTAAGTCAAAGGTTACGCACAGTTTTATAGACCTCTGGGCATAGTTCTGATAAGGTACAGGCTCTGGGAACCCCCTTTAGATCTCCTTGAATCTTCCCACAAGAGGCATTTGCTTGAGGCCATAAGCCTTTCTTTGTGGCTCTGAGCAAACCTTTGTTACTAGCTTAGCCCTCCTTTGTCCAGGAACTTCCCAACCTTGATCCTCCCAAAATATCTATACCCAAATCTGTTACATCCTAGAACTGGCCTCGCCCACCATTGTCTGTTATCTCCACTTAGTCTCCAGCAACTTCTCAACCTTAATCACTCATTACTAGAGTTTGACCTCATTTGACTCCTCCTGAAGACCCTCCCCAAACTCCTCCTCTAGACCACCCCCCTAGATTCTTCCCACAACTTTTCTGTATATTAGACCCATCTTGCCTCCAAGAGGAAGGCTGGAGAATCATCTAGGGCAGACTCACTCTGTGTCAGATGATTCTGGCCAGCTTGTCCAATGCAAGCTTCACAGATACCTAGGCTCCTTAAGAGTCTATCCAATATGGCGAATCTTTAATGAACTTTGCTTTTCTTTGGCTGAGAGAAGACTTGAGTCTAATTCATTTGGCAGGACCCAACCTGTTGGTATTTTGGGGTCTTAAGCACCGCTAACCCTATACCTCACATTTTATGTTTCCCCTAACCTCATCATCAGGTCTCTATTATTAAAAACTCCAAAGGCCGTCTCCAGTAATTGGACCTGAGGTGTTTGGGGTCCCATTGCCAATTTCTGCAGTTTCCTCCTAATATCTGGGGCAGACTGACTAATGAAATACATGTTAAAGATTGCTGCCCCTTCTATAGAGTCAGGATCTAAATCTGTATACCTTTTAATAGCTTCTACCAATCTATCTTGGAAAAGGATGGGGTTCTCCTTATCTGTCTGAATAATTCCCCTAATTTTCTGATAATTTACTTGCTTCTGAAATGCAGTTCTTGGGTCTTCTAACAGGCAAAGTACTATATGGTCTCTTTTTCCCCTATCCTCACATATTTGGTAATCCCATCTTGGGTCACTAGTGGGAACAGTAGCTGTTCCTGGGAGGTATTTTGTGGGGTCATTGATAGCCAAATGGTGCCCAAATTTTGGGGCTTGTTCCCAGATTCTCCTCTTCTCAGCAGAACAACAGAGAAGATATGCAAATCACCCTAAGAAAGTTCAAATTGTAGGGATATGTCCCAAAAGCCTTCAGTAAACTTTGCTGAATCTTCAGATAACCTCCCCAATCTTTCTTTAACTTGGATGAGATCTGAAATGGAGAATGGGACATGCATTCTAGTTGTCCCACCGAGACAACCACTTCCCTTAGGGGGAAAAATCCAAAGGTGCTGTGGGGACAGGGGCTTGAGAAGGGAGAGAGAAGTCCCACTTCCTGTGAGGGAGTGACTGGGGGGGTGCTGGATGAACTGGATCAGACTGTAAGACTGGGGGATCTGGCTGGCAAGGGGGAAGGTCAGGCGGCACCTGAGGAGTGGAAGGAGTCAGAAGAGAAGACACCTCTATAAGATTGCCATGGGAGTAGGGCCTGAAGCCTGAGTGAGTGTTGCCTCAGGGGGAGGGGCTGCAGAGGAAGGCACCTCAGCAGGCCCAGTACCTGCGACATGAGCAGGGGTCACTGAGCGGGGATGGGCCATGATGGGAGATGCAGGGTAGGAGATATAGAAGGTGAAGGAGGCAGGAAATGAGGGGTGTTGGGTTAGAGGAAAAGGGAAGGGAAACCCAGGGGAAAAGGATTGGGGAGCAACAGGAGGGCCTGAGGGAGCTGTTTCAGCCAGACCTGTGACTGGGACCTGAGCAGGAGTTGCCAAGGCAGGAGGGGCTGGGGCCAAATCCCTGGGGGCCATAGGAAGGGTGTCATTTAATTGGTCCCCGTTGCCCCTTTGTGGAGGGGCTCTAGCATCAAGTATCTCACAATCTTTCCTGAGAACCCTGTTCCAAGAAAGTTCAACAAAGGTCATTAAGTAGGCAACTTCTATCCATCTTCCTTCTCTGCAACAGTATAATTCTAACTGCAAGAGAGTATTATCTTCTAAAGTCCCCAAAACAGGCCATGATTTGTGGTCCTCCTCTAGGTGATACTGAGGCCAAACAGTGTTGCAAAAAAAAAAAATCAACTTTTTCTTTTTAAGTTCTCTAGAGAAACTAAATTTTCCCCAATGTTGTAAAAGACAACCCAATACAGGCATAGGGCCTAGAAGTCCCTTCCTCCATAAAGGAAGATTTGGGAGTAAGCCTTGAAAAACAAACAAAACAAGACAAAAAACCCACAAAAAAAGTACCTGAGGTTTTCCCAATTCCCTAGCACCAAGAGAATTGAAAGAATTTGGCTTACACTTCTAGATGGGGCATCTGTCCCATCTAGAAGCTGCGCCTAGGACCATGTCCTCCAACATAACCAAACTGGACCGAGAACCTGAGAGTGTCAGGCTGAATATGAGACAGCCTCCTAGCTGTCTGACCTAATGGGACTTGAGAGGTCAGGCCTCCCCAGTCCCCCCAAAAAACACCTTGGAGAGCAAGAAAGGAATAGCGAGAGAGAGAAGGCTTATGTACCTTCCAGTCCCAGCTGGAGAAAAGCTTGAGATTAGCAGTGTTTCCAGGTATCAGGGAACCAAAAAATGATGAGGTAAGGGAAACATAAATGTTGAGGTACAGGGTTAGGGGTGCTTAAGACCCCAAAATACCAACAGGCTGAGTCCTGCCAAATGAATTAGACTCAAGTCTTCTCTCAGCCAAAGAAAAGCAAAGTTCATTAAAGATTCACCATATTGAATAGACTCTTAAGGAGCCTAGGTATCTGTGAAGCTTGTATTGGACAAGCTGGCCAGAATCATCTGACACAGAGTGAGTCTGCCCTAGATGATTCTCCAGCCTTCCTCTTGGAGGCAAGATGGGTCTAATATACAGAAAAGTTGTGGGAAGAATCTAGGGGTGGTCTAGAGGAGGAATTTGGGGAGGGTCTTCAGGAGGAGTCAAATGAGGTAAAACTTTAGTAATGAGTGATTAAGGGTGAGAAGTTGCTGGAGAATACCTGGAGATGACAGGCAATGGTGGACTAGGCCAGTTCAAGGGTGTAACAGATTTGGGTAT
Source organism: Gymnobelideus leadbeateri (assembly GCA_011680675.1). Classification (NCBI taxonomy): domain Eukaryota; kingdom Metazoa; phylum Chordata; class Mammalia; order Diprotodontia; family Petauridae; genus Gymnobelideus; species Gymnobelideus leadbeateri. The sequence goes on from WOXC01008075.1 coordinate 149,317, forward strand.
AGATATTTTATTTAATAATAATTTCATTAAATATAATGACCATAATGAGAAAATATGCCAGATTTTAATGGGATACAGCCAAAGCAGTACTTATGGGAAATTTTATATTTCTATACACTTATATCAGTAAAATAGAGAATGAGCATCCTTGTCAAGGGGGTTCCCAGAGCCTGTACCTCAGCAGTTCCAGATTGTTCTCCAAAATAGTTCCTTCAATTTATAATTCCACCAAGAGTTATATTAGTGTCCCAGTTTTTCCACATCCTTCCAATATTTTTGTTTTCCTTTTCTGTCACATTAATCAATCTGATAGGTGTGAAGTGGTACCTCAAAGTTGTTTTAATTTGCATTTCTCTAATCCATTGTCATTTAGAGCATTTTTTCATATGATGATAAATAGCTTTGATTTCCTCTTCTGAAAACTATCTGTTCATATCCTTTGACAATTTGTCAACTGGGGAATGACCTGTATTCTTATAAATTTGATTCAGTTCTATATATAATTGAGAAATGAATCCTTTATCAGATGAACTTGCTGTAAAATATTTTCCACAGTTTTTTGTTTTCCTTCTAATCTTGGCTGCGTTGGTTTTGTGCAAAACCCTTTTAATTTAATGTAATCAAAATTATCCATTTCACATCCCACAAAGCTCTCTCTCTCTTGTTTGGTCATAAATTCTTCCCTCATCCATAGATCTCTGACAGGCAAAATTTTCCATATTCTCCTATATTCCCTTATGATAGCACCCTTTATGTCTAAATCATGTATGTATTTTGACCATATCTTGGTATATGGTGTGAGAAGTTGGTCTATAACCTAGTTTCTGCCTAACTGCTTTCCAGTTTTCCCAGCAATTTTTGTCAAACAGTGGGCTCTTGTCCCAAGAGCTCAGATCTTTGGGTTTATTGAACACTAATTTACCATGGTCAGTTACTTCTCTATATTGTATACCTAATTTATTCCATTGATCCACTGCTCTATTTCTTAGCCAGTACCAGATTGTCTTTTAATGACTACTGCTTTATAAAACATCTGGTTATCTGGTACTGCTAGGCCACCTTCCTTCACTCTTTTTCGTTGATTTCCCTTGATATTCTTGACCTTTTGTTCTTCCAGATGAATTATTACTATTTTTTCTAGTTCTATAAAATGATTTCTGGCAGTTTGGTTGGTATGGCATGGAATAAATTAATTTAGGTAGAATTGTCATTTTATTATATCAGTAAAGCCTACCCAAAAGCAATTAATATTTCTTCAATTGTTTGGATATCACTTTATTTGTGTGAAGAGTGTTTTGTAATCTGTTCAAATAATTCCTGAGTTTGTCTTGGCAGGTAGAATCCAAAGTATTACATATTTTCTGGAGTTATTTAAAATGGAATCTCTATTTCTATTTTTTCCTAATGGATTTTGTTGGTAATATGTAGGAATGCTGATGATTTATGTCAGTTTATTTTCTATCCTGCAACTCTGCTGAAATCGTTAATTATTTCAACTGTTTTTTTAGCTGATTCTTTAGGATTCTTTAAGTATGCTATCATATTATCTGCAAAGAGTGAGTTTTGTTTCTTCATTGCTTATTCTAATTCTTCAGATATCTTTTTCTTCTCTTATTGTTACAGCTAGCTTTCCTGGTGTAATATTACATAATGGTGGTGATAATGGGCATCCTTACTTCTCCTCTGATCTTACTGAGAAGGCTTCTAGCTTATCTCTATTGCAAATAGTGCTTGCTGAAGGTTTTATTTAAATATAAGTTATCATTCTAAGGAACGCTCCATTGAATCCTATGCTTTCTGGTGGTTTTGGTTTTTTTTTTTAAAGAATGAGTGTTATATTTTGTTCAAAGCTTTTTTTGCAGCCATTGAGAAAATCATATGATTTCTGTTGGTTTTGTTATTGACATGGTCAATTATGCTCATAGTTTTCCTCACATTGAACCAGTCCTGCTTTCATCACCTCTTTGCTATTATTTTATTTAAAATTTTTGCATCAATATTCATTAGGGAAATTGGTCTATAGTTTTCTTTTTCTGTTTTCATTCTTCCTGATTAAGGTATCAGTACCATATTTGCATTGTAAAAGGTACTTGGGTATTCACCCATTTTTCTGAATAGCTTATATAGTATTAGAATTAATTGTTCTTTAAATGTTTGGAAGAATTCACTTGTAAATCCCTCTGTCCTAGGGATTTTTTCTTACGGAATTTATTTATGGTTTGTTCGATTTTTTTTTTCTGAGACAGGGTTATTTAAGCAATTTATTTCCTCTTCTGTCAATCTGGACAATTTTTATTTTTATAAATATTCATTCATTTCACTTAGATTTATTAGCATATGACTGGGGAAAAAATTGCTCCTAATACTTTAATTTCCTCTTCATTGGTGATGAATTCACCCTTTTCATTTTTGATTCTGATATTTTGGTTTTCTTTTATTGATATTAAATTAACCAATGGTTTATATTTTATTGGTTTTAAAAGAATGCCAGTCTCTAGTTTTATTTGCTCAAAGTTGTTTTTTTTTCTTTTTACTTTCTATTTTATTCATCTCTCTTGATTTTCAGGATTTCCAATTAAGTGTTCAATTGGGGATTTAAAATATTTTTCTAAGCTTTTTTTTCTATGCCCAATTCATTGATCTGCTCTTTCTCTATTTTACTGATATAAGTGTATAGAAATATAAATTTTCTCATAAGTGCTGCTTTGGTTGCATCCCATTAAAATCTGGCATATTTTCTCATTGTAGTCATTATCTTTTTTTTTCTTTTTTTGCTTTTTGGAGGGCAATTGGGGTTAAGTGACTTGCCCAAAGTCACACAGCTAGTAAGTGTGTCAGGTATCTGAGGCTGGATTTGGACTCAGGTCCTCCTGACTCCAGGGCTGGTGCTCTATTCACTGTGCCACCTAGCTGCCCCTGTAGTCATTATCTTTAATGAAATTACTGGTTGTTTCTATGATTTGTCTTTTGACCCACTCATTCTTTAGGATTAGATTATTTAATTTTCAATTAATTTTTAATCTGTTTCTACTACCCTCTACTGAATTTTTATTGCATTATGGTCTGAATAGGATATATTTAATATTTCTGCTTTTCTGCATTTGTTTGTGAGTTTTTTATGCCTTAATACATGGATAAATTTTTGTGAAGGTGCCATGAGAAGAAAAGGTATTCTGCTTTTTATTCCCATTCAATTTTCTCCAGAGGTCTATCATATCTAACTTTTCTAAAAATTTATATTCATCTCCTTAATTTCTTTTTTGTTTATCTTGTAGTTAGATTTCTTTTTTTTTATCTTGTAGTTAGATTTATATAGTTCTGAGAAGGGAAAGTTGAGGTCTCCCACTAGTATAGTTTTACAGTCTATTTCCTTCTATAACTCATTTGATTTTTCCTTTAAGAGTATGGATGCTATGCTATCTGGTGTATATACTTTTAGTACTGATATTACTTCATTGTCTATGGTACCTTTTAGCAAAATGTAGTTTCCCTGCTTATCTCTTTTAATTAGGTTTATTTTTGCTTTTGTTTTGTCTGAGATCATGATTGCTACCCCTACTTTTTTTAACATTTTTTTTAAAGCATTATAGATTTTTCTCCAGCCCCTTATTTTTACTCTGTATGTGGCTCTCTGTTACCAGCATGTTTCTTGTAAATAACATATGAAGGATTCTGGCTTTTAATCCATTTTGCTATCCACTTCTATTTTTTAGATGAGTTCATCCCATTCATATTCATAATTAAGATTACTATGTATATTTCCCTCCCATCCTATTCTTCCCTGTGTAACCTCCCCCCCCCCCCACAGCCTGTTTTCCTTTTGACCATTGCCTCCCTTAATCTACCCTCCTTTCTATCAATGATGCCACCCTTGCCCCGCCTTCTCTTATCCCTTTCCCCTCCTACTTTCCTGTAGGGTAAACTAGATTTCTATACCCAACTGAGTGTAGATGTTATTCCCTCTTTGAACCAATTTACAATGAGAATACGGTTCAAGTGTTGTCCACCACCCATCCCCATTTCCCCCTCCACTGTAAAGGTTCTTCCTTTTGTACCTTTTTATGTGAGATAATTTTCTCTATTCTTCCTCTCCCTTCCCCCTTTCTCCCAGTACATCCCTCTAATTAATTTTATTTTTTTGAAATCATCCAATCATAGTCAACTCACTGTGCCCTCTGTCTATGTATACTCCTTCAATAGCTTTTCTGTTTCCTGGTCATACAGGAAACTTGAGAGAATGGTGTAAAATAGAACCTGTACCCAGACCCATTTTCCTTTGGAGTCCAGGGGTTAGAATGGAGTGATTACAGGCCTCTAAATTAAAGACAGAGTGCTGGTCTCAAGAGTTAGGAAGACTTGGGTTCAAGTCCTGGTTCTGATATATTTGGGCTTTCATGATTGTGGCACTTAACCCATCAAGCCTTCCTAATAAGCCATGACAATATAAGTTGCCTTAGTAATGATAAAATTCTTAGGAATTACAAGTATTTTCTTCCTATATAGGAATGTAAACAGATTAACCTTATTGAATCCCTTATAATTTCTCTTCACCTTCATACTTTTTTGTTTATCTTGTGGTTAGATTTATCTTTTATTCACCTTTTATTTACTTCTCTTGAGTCTTGTATTTGAAAGTCAAATTTTCTTTTCAGCTTTGGTCTTTTCATCAGGTATGCTTGAAAGTCCTCTGTTTTATTAAATATTTATTTTTTCCCTGAAGGAAAACATAACATAACATAACATAACATTAGGTCATTCTTGGTTGTAATCCTAGCATGCTTTTCAGGTAGACTGATGATTCTTAGATTACCTCTCCATGACCTGTTTTCCAGGTCAGTTTTTTAATGTTATATTCTGGTATTTCTACTTAATCTTTTGATTTTCTTTTAATATTACTTATTGTCTAATGCTGTCATTTGCTGTTTGGTCATTATAATTTTCAGAATATTCAAGTCTAAGGTAGGGTTCACTACCATCTAAAGTATCATTTCTCCTATTTCTCAAAGAATAACTTTGTTAGTATTTCATTTGTCAATCCATGTCATCAGCAACTTAAATTGCCATGGCTTCTTAGAAAGGCTTGATGGGTTAAGTGTCAAAATCATGAAAGCCCAAATATATCAGAACCAGGACTTGAACCCAAGTCTTCCTAACTCTTGAGATCAGCACTCTGTCTTTAATTTAGAGGACTGTGATCACTCCATTCTAACCCCTGGACTCCAAAGGAAAATGGATCTGGGTCCAGGTCCTATTTTGCACCATTCTTTCAAGTTTCCTGTATGACAAGGAAACAGAAAAGCTATTGGGATTTGTTCTGTATGAAATCTACAGCTACTCATGAAGAACAGTATGTTTTCTCCAAGGCTCCAAATGGTTTATTTTCTAAGGTAAACTCAGGCTAGCATCAAATCAATATTTTAAACTGTCACCTCCAAAAATCTGTATGCCTCATGTTCAACTTTGTTGTTTTATAAAACAAATGACCTGCTTAGGAGTGAGAGATGAGCTATCAAGATAACATGGCATTACTTCTAAACACTGTGAATCTTGGGATCTGTTCATTTAATTACACAATATATTAGACAACTTATTTCTGCATACACTAATGGAAAGCACAATTGCAAATATTCACACCAGATACCAGCTAGACTTCTAATGCCCAGCATCCTTGATATTGAAAGATGACTGCATCCCACAAAGAATCCACATACCACAAAAATAACTGGATACATGATTTTGGGGTATGGGATAATAACTCAAATATATAATCTAAGCTGAGAACTGATGACTGGGCATAAATCAACCCTATAACTGCATCAGTATCCCCATCACAATATTATAGAGTCTCTGAAGTGTCTGCAAAGATTCAGGTATTTCTGTTGATACTGCTTTTAAATCCCGACTCTGTGAACATTGAGATCCCAACCTGGATTATAAAGTTGACACCAAGTTTAACAGCTAGCTTCAGGTTCTATAAGGTGCTTTGGTTTGGTTTGATTTTGGCCTACACTTGTGATTTTATTGATACAAGAAACTTTCTGGTGTGGAAATTCTCTCCCCCTAGAGGCATATCACTGACTCTGCCCATCACTCACAGTATTAAAAAATTGTCCAATACGATGAAAGGTCAAGTGAGTTACCCAGGGCAGTACAGCTCATAAGTGTTACAAGACTTGAATTCTGGTCTTCCTGGCTTTAAGACTGGTGCCATAGCAGAGTCTACACCCTCAGTTAATCAATCACTCAGTCAACAAGTATTTATTAAGCACATTAACTATATTCTAGGCATTGTGCTAAGTACTACAGATAACAAAGAAAGGCAAAAATATAGTCCCTTCCCTCAAGGAGCTCACATTCAAATAAGGGAGATAGTGTGCAAGCAACTATGTATACACAAAATATATACAAGGTATCTATTTTGAAAATGGAGATAATGTCAGAGGAAAGGCCCTAGCATTGGGTATGGGGATGATGCACTATCAGGAAAGGTCTCTTGGAAAAGGTGGAATTAGTACTGATTCTCAAAGGAAACTAAAGAAGGTGGAGGTGAGGAGGAAGAGCCTTTCCTGCATGGGTGTTGGCCAGGGTGATCATGATGTCTCCCAGTGTGTAAGGAAGGTTATTGTAATGAAAACAAGTGACCTGCCTATTATCATTTCCACTGAGGACAGAACTAGAGAAAGAGAAACTGCAGTGGGATACCAATGGGACTTTAGAGAAATGATGATGAAGAGGAGATGATGGAATAAATATGCAGAATCACACCCACATTTTGGGACATGGCCAACATGGGGATCTGTTTTGTTTGACTATGCACATTTTTTAAATAAGAGTATTGTTTTCCTTTGGATAAGGGGAGGGAGGAGGCAGAGAAAATAAATGCTTGTTAATTGTGGAAAAGAATTTAATTTGAAAAAAAAACAAAAAGAAAAATTAAGAGGAAGAGAAGTATCAGTGAAATATTTGAAAATATACACATGAGCAGAAAGTAATTCAGAGGATGTAATCAGCAACAGAACCTGCTAATACTATTGTTAAATTTAATATGCACTTAAAAATTTAATATTCACTTTAAAAAACCTTGCAATTTCATATAAAATGCTGTTTCTGTACTTTGTATATTAAAATGTTTGTTGCATTCATAATAAGACAACTTAAAAAAATGTTGCTCACCTATTCCAGAAACTTCAGTTGGCTCCCTACTGCATCTAAAATATGAATGAAGAGGAAAAGCATTTATTAAGCACTTAGTGTGTGCTAAGCACCATGTTAAGATGCACATACAAATGCAAAGAGAGCCCCTGATCTCAAAGAGCTCATATTCAGATCAAAGAGCTCATATTCTACTGAGAATATGAGATCTTTGAGATCAGTGGAAAGGGAGTGATGACCAGAGAGGGGGTATGTTGCTCTAGAAATTTACAGGCATGGTGAGAAGGATCACAGAGCAGCAGACTGACACATAAGCCTCCACTAATGGCAGAGTTTCTCAGATCACGGATCATGGTCCCAGAATAGTGGGAAGTGGAGTAAAGAAGGGTTATGCCTGGGGAAGGTACTGGTGAATAGATGTGGGGAGAGTAGAGTGACATTAGGTCTTTCCCAAAACAGTGGTGACAGAGAGGCAGTCACCACTGGGGTTGGGGGGCGGTACAAGTGAAAGGTGGTTGATGAGGTCAAGAAAGCCCCCAAGTAGAAACAGACACCAACTCCTGTTCGGTATCTAGAGCCCTTCAGAGCCTGTTTCCAATCTACATGTCTTGACCAATCTCAGTGTCTTCCAAGCAGTAAATGTTGCTCTAGACATAGCATACGATCTCTGTTCTCCTCCATGCCTGGAATACTCTCCCTCTTCATCTCTCCTTATAGAACTCTGCGAAATTCTCCTTTTTAATTACACTTGACATTTGTTCCCTCTTTCTCTATCTTCCTCTCCACATAGACACATGTATTTATGCATGTGTCTTTTAAAACACATGTATATACACATGGATGTGAATGTTTACACATATATAGATATGCATGTATATATTATACACATGTTCACACATATATATCCATACACACACACACACACACACACACACACACACACACACACTGTTTTGTGTCTTTGTCTACCTAGAGACCAACACAACACTTGACCCTCATCACATGCTTATTAATTTGCAAATGACAAGTAGAGGGCACAAACAGGTGTTGGCTTTGCCTTTGGCAAGACAGATGGAAGGGCCTGCTATTTCCCCAATGGGGCAATGTGGGGGGCAGACCGAGCTGCCTTCTCTCTGAAGTACAACCAGAGTCAGTACCCAATGAACAGGAAAAAGAGCTAAATGTTTGGGATTTTTTTCTATTGTTAAAATAATTTATCCTTTAAAAATGAATTCCTTTGTTATTAATTCATAACTCAAGTCAGGAATATCATATATAATGAAATGAAAATTGCAACTAACATTGTAACTCTGGAGCTGGAACAATTTCTGGACCTGTCTTCCTTAGTTATGGACCAAGGGCATCCTATTAATAACACATAAATACATTATAATCAACATCTATCACAACACAGTCTTTCTGTTCACAAATCACAGAAATCCAGAGCTGGAAGGGACCTCCAAGGCCAGCTGGTCAAACTGTAACTTCAGTGTATCAACAAACTTTTATTAAGTGCCTACTATGTGCAGGAACTGTTCAGGGTGCTGTGGATACAAAAAAAAGGCAAAAGCATGGGCCCTGCCCTTAGGAAGCTCCCATTCTTATCCAACTGACTTGGTCCATATAAGATGTATGTCTGTGCATACACACACATATAGTGTAGAGAGGAAGCAATCTCAGAGGCAAGTCACTGGAAGGGGTGAGGGCTGGAGAGACACCAGAAAAAACCTTCTGCAGAATGATGAAGTTGAACTGAGCGCTGAAGGAGGTCAAGGGAACTAGGAGGCTGCAGTGAGGAAGGAAAACATTTAAAGAGGGGGCCATTGAAAAGGTGTGGAGTCAGATGAAGCCCTATGTTGGAGGAAACCCAAGGTGATCAGTGTAACGGAATTGAGGAGTACATGCTGCAGAGTGAGAAGTTAAGGCGACAGGTTGGGAAGAACTTTAAACGTCAGATAGAGGATTTGAAATTTGATCTAGGAGGTAACAGGGAGCCATTGGAATTTATTGAGCAGGGGAGGGGTGGAGGTGCTGACATGGTCAGGCCTGTGCTTTAGGGAGATCACTTTAGCAGCTGTGAGGAGGAATAGGGGGAGAGTTGAGGCAGAGAGATCAACCAAAAGGCTGAGTCAGTCAGACATAAGGAGGGTTTTGAAACAGGGTGGTGGTTGTGTCAGAGAAATGGGTGTATGTACATGAGATGTTGGATATAGGAAGGGTGGGAGGATGACACTTAAGTGAGTCTGGCTAACTGGGAAGCCGTGGTACCCTCCATAGTAAAGCAGGAGGAGGAAGGGAAGGGAACATGCATTTTTGTGGCTCCTGCTTTGTAGCAGGCTCTGTACTAAATGCTTTACAAATATTGTCTCATTTGATCTTCACAACCACCCTGCTAGGGAGGTGCAGTTATTATGCCCATTTTACAGTTAAGGAAACTGAGGCAAACAGAGGTTAAGTAACTTGCTCAGGGTCATATAGGGCAGGTAGGAAGAGGAGAGAGTTTGGAGAAAAAGATTAATAAATCCTACTCTGGATACAAAGAATTTAAGATGGCTACCTGATCAGAAATGCCTTCCGTGATCTCACCATTACCACATACTGTTTCTGGCACATAAGGAGCACTTAATATATTTTAGTGGAATTCAAATGAATTTTGAACAAGGGGTTTATACATGCTCCGCTTGAAGACCACCACAGAGAAGGAACTCACTCTTTCCCAAGTCAGGCAGCCCACAGAATTTTGGGACATCTCCCAATGTGTCTTGGCACACTGGAGGAAGTTTCTCTTGGCATTAAGCGACAGATTTCTCTACCTACCTCTGACCCACAGCTCCTAGGTCTGGCCTCAGGCAGAGCTCAACGGCCTAATCCTTCTTCCACATGCCAGCCCTTCAAATACTTGAAGGCATCTAGGATTTCACCCTTAGCCTGAACATTTCCAATTCTTTTCCCAGCCCCCAACTGTCCTCTCACCGTCCTGGAAGCACCCCTCATTTTGTCTTTGTCCTTAGTGGACATCTCATCACCCCTTTTCAGGACACCGTGCCTCTTTTAATGCAGCCTAGAGGGACAAAAGCTTTGCCTGGCTACAGCATCACAGGCCATGCTGCAGCATTCTCACCCGGGGCCCACTCACTAATGGGTTTTCCTGATACACCCCTCACTGGCAGTGATTTGGCTGGTCCATCTGTGAACTTTCATCCACCTGAGATGGAGTTCACTCAGGCCTGGTTACGTGAATTCACTAAATCCTGAGGCCTTTGAGGCTCTCTCCTCCCCCTCTAATCTCTCAACCTCTCTCTCCTCCTCCCCCCAGTCTTTCTCTTTCCCCTCTGTCTCGCTCAGTATCTCTCTCCCCACTTCTGGCTGGTTGTCTCCCCTGTCTCTCCTCTGAGTGTCTGTCTCTCCCCACTGTGCCTGTCTCTCAGTCTCTCTCCTCTCTGAGTCTGTCTCTCCTCCCTCTCCCCACCATGTTAGTCCCTCCTATGTCTTTCATTCTCTCTCCCCCCTCCCATCTGTCTGTCTTTCCACTCTCTGTCTTTCCCCTCAGAGTCAGTCTCCCCTCTCCTGTCTCAGTCTCCCTCTTCCCACCCCACCCCTGCCTGTCAGTCTCTATGTCTCTATCCCTCTCTGGCTGAATGTCTCTCCTCTCTCTCCCATCTGTTCATCTGAGTCTCTTTTCTCCCCCACCCCCCACCCAGTCCATCTCTCTCACATCTTTGTCTCTCATCTGGGAGTCTCTCTCCTGTGTATGCCTCTGTCTCTCAGCACCGCCCGCCCGTCCCCCCCCCCATCTGTCTCCTGCCTGTCTGTCCCCACCTTTCCCCTCAGTCTTTGTCTCTCCTGTTTCTCTCCCCTCTTTTCTGTCTCCCTCTCTCCTTTTCCTACTGTCTTTGACTGTCCTGTCTGTCCAAATCTTTCTCTTCTCAGTCCCCTCGCCCCCTCCTCCCGTTTTTCTCTTTGTCTCTCTCCCCTATGGTTCACAGTCTCACTCTCCTTTCCACCCTCCATGTCTCTCTCCTATGTCTCTCCTGAGTCTCTCAGTCTCCCTCTCCCCGCTACTTCTGTTTGTCGATTCTATGTCTCCCCCCCAACTGTCTCTCCTCTGAATCAGTCTCTCAGTCTCTGTCTCCTTTCTCTCCCCCACCCCATCTGTGTCTCTTGGTCTCTCCCCTACCCCTGATGAGTCAGTGTATCTCTTCCCCATCTGTCTGTCTCTCCCCCCTCTTCTGTCTCAGTCTCCTTCTCCCTTCCCCTCTGCCTATCCCTCTTCTCTCTCCTCTCTCACCAGCCCCATCTGTCTCTCTCCCGTGTGTCAGTCTCCCCCCTTATCTGTCTCTTCTATGTCTCTCTCTCCCACTTCTGTCCTCAGTCTTTCTCTCCTGAGTCTCTCTGCCTTCTGTCTCCCTCTCCCCTGCTCCCGTCTCTCCACTCTCCCTCTTTCCTGACTTTGACTCCCTGTCTCCTTCTGCCCCACCACTCCAGTCTGTCTCCCCCCTCTTGCTGTCTCTGTCTCTTCTCTCTTCCCCACCCCATCTCTCTTTCCGGTGTTTCTCCTGAGTCTCGGTCTCCCTCTTCCCCTCTATTCTCCCGTCTGTCTCTCCCCACCCACTTCTGTTTATCTCTTCTATGTCTCTCTCCCTCTCTGGCTGTCTTTCTGAATCAGTCTCTACTGTCTCTTAAGTCTCCATCTCTTCTGTCTCTCTCCCCCATTTTCCGTCTCTTGTATGTCTCTTGCCCCACCTCTCTGTCTAATCTCTTAGTCTCTACCCAGCCCCATCTGTCTCTTGGTCTCTCCTCTCTGAGTCTGTCTCTATTCTGTCTGTTTCCCCTCCCCCCACTCCCGTCTGTCTCTCCTATGTCTCTGCCCCCCCCCCCCCACTTCTCTCTCTGGCTCCCTCCCCTCTGAACCAGTCTCTCTCTCCTGTCTCTTTCCCTCTGTTGGTCTCTCCTATGTCTCTCTCTCACCTCTCTGGCTGGCTGTCTCTCTTCTGTCCTCTCAGTCTCTCCTCCCGTGTCTGTCTCTGAGTCTCTCTCCTGTGTCTGTATGTCTCTTCTATGTCTCTCTCCCCCACCTCTCAGTCCTGTCTCTTAAAGAGTCTCTCCCCTCTGATTCTCTTTGTCCTATCACTCTCTTTCCCCTGATCCACCTATCTCTCTTGGTCTCTTTCCGCTCTGTATCTCTATTTCCACTTTGTCTCCCTCGCCCCCTTTCCCATCTGTCTCTCCTATCTGTCCTCTCTTCTCTGATTCTTTCTCCCCCCTATCTATTTTCCTCTCTCTGCTGTCTCACTCTCTCCCTGTAAGTCTCTGCCTCTCTCTCCATCTATCTCTCTTCTGTCTCCAGTCTCCTGTCAATCTCTCTCCCCTCCCTGTCTCTTTCTGTCTTGCTTTCTCTCCCCAACCTCTCTTCCTTCCTCTCTCTCTCTGTCCTCTGCTACCCTTTTCCCCCCTCCCCACCCTGTCTCTGTTCCCTTTCTCTCTGACCCCTCCCTCTCTCGTTCCCTTTCTTCCCCCTTTCCCTTCCCCTAGCCTGGCTCTCCTGCTCTCTTCTACCCCCCTACCCCCCCCCCCCCCGTCTTGCCCTCTCTCCATCCCTTTCTCTTCCCTGAGTGCCTCCTCCCCCTCCTTCCCTCTCTCCTTTTCCCTGACCCATCTCCCTTTCTTCCCCCCATCTCCTCCTTTCCCCTAGCTTTACTCCTCCCTCACTCTTCACCCCCTCCCATTTTGCTCTGCCCTCTCTTCTGACTTCCCCCTTCCTCCCACTCTCTTCCATCCTTTTTCTTCCTCTTCCACCCCTCCCTCTTTCCCTCACCCTTTTCTCCCGTCCTCTTTCCCTCTCAATCTCTTCCCTGTCTCTTCCTCTCTGTCCCTTCCCCCTTTTTCTTCCCTCCTCTCTCCCCCTCAACCTCTTTGTTCTCACTTCTGCCCCTTCCTTTGCTCCTCCCCCTAACCCTCTTTCTCTTCCCCCACCTATCCCATTCCCTTCCCCCCTCCCCCCTACTCTTCCTATTGCTCCACTTTTCTTCCTTCTTTTCCCCTCGGGATTAGTCCGGCCTGATCTGTGCTTAATGAAGCCGATTATGCTCACACTCCTTTAGGACCAGTATTTTCTGTCAGCTCTTGGGTTCTAGAATCTTGGCCTGAGAAGGTAAGCCCATTGCCATACGTCTAGACTCTTCTCACCGTTTTTCTGAAAACTGCCATTCTCAGCATTCTATCCAGGGCCCCCTTCCCCTTCCCTTCTCTGCTTTACTGATCAATCCCTGACTCAGCTATCCCAACTGTTTGTTCATTATGCTGAATAGCCCCCTCAGGCCAGGTGACTCTGATTCACTGAGTCAGGTCAGGAGCTCGCTGTCCCTTGGCCCCTCTCCCCCACACCTCTCTCTCCCAAGTTTGTACCTCCCCTCCCTGCCTATCCCTCTCTTCTACTCTCTCCTTTCTCACTGTTAGTCTTTCCTCACCTCCTTTTCAAGTCTCTATCCCCCTCCCATTACCTCTTTCCCCCTTTCTTCCTCTTTCTTCTCTTCACCCTTTTCTAAACCTCTTCCCTCCTTCCCACTATCTCCTCCCTCTTCCAACTCTTTCCCTCATTTCTACCCCTCTCTCCCTTTCTTTTCCCTTTCTCCCACTCCCTCTTTTTTCCCTTCCCTTTCTTCCCTCCTCACCCTCCATCTCCTCTACCCCTCCCTCTTTCCCCTCTCTCTACCTCTTCCTTTCCCCCCCTTTCTTATCTTCCCTCCGGTTTCTTGTCTCCCACCCACTCTCTCCCTCCTTCTCATCTCCTACTACTTCCTCCATTTCCCCTCCTTCTCTTTTGCACTCACTTCCCCACTCCTCTCTCCCCGTCTCTTCCTTTCCCACCCTATTTCTCCCCCTCTCTTCAGTGCATTATACAAAGTCACAACAGTAGTATAACACTCAATACTGCTGATGGCACTGCTGAAATTTCCTCAAGAGTGTGAATTTGGGGCTAGAACTGGAAGCCAGGTAGGGCACATTCTGGAACGATGTTCAGTCCCTTCAGTCATGCTCACCTCTGTGTGATTCCATTTGGGATTCTCTTGACAGGTACTGGAATGGTTCACCTTTTCCTCCTCTGAGAGAGTGAACTGACTTGCCCAAGGTCACAGTGCTAGTATCTAAGACCACATTTGAACTCAGGTCTTCCTGACTCCAGGCCTGACCCTATCCCTGCTGCCATCTAGCTGGCCCAGCAGCTGCTCTGGCATGATGTTACCTCCCTCCTTAAGGACCTAGTAGATTTCCCAACTTCTGTAATGTGTTCTAGAATGATGAGAGATAGGTAAGTTAAGCCCATCGCATTTACACCATGCAGACTCTCCTGTCAGCAGCAGCATTCCAGGCCAGTGGCCCCTTTCTCATTGACCATGGTGTTTCACTGAGCCATCACTCACTGGCAGTGACTCTCATGGCCCAAATGCCCGTTCTTTCATTCTCCTGAGCAGCTCCTCACATGCATTTGCTGAGTTTCCCTCTCTCCCTGTGTACCTTTCCCCAACATTTCTCTCATATTCCCACTGTCATTGCAGCCCTTTTTCTTCATCTCTCTTCCTTCTCCCACCCTATGTCTCTTCCCCCTTCACTCTCACACTTTCCCCCCTCTCCCCTCTTCTACCCTTTCACTTCAACCCTCTCTTTTATCGATGCCTCTCCCCCACCCTCTTCCTTTCCCTCTCTCTCTCTACTGCCCTATTTCTGTCTCTCCTCTTTCCCTTTCCCTCTACTCTTCCTCTCTTACTTCCCCATCTCACCTTTTCCCAAACCTCCTTCCCTCATTTCTCTTTCTCTTCCTCTTCTCTCTTCTATCCTCTGTTTTTCTCTCCCTGTCTCTTCTCCCCCCCATTATCTTCCTGTCTTCTTTTCCCTATCCCTCTCTTCCCTCCTCTTGCCTCTTTGCCCCCCCTCTCTCTTTTATCCCCTCTACTCTTCCTCTCTGTCTCTTCCACTTTACTCGATTATCCCCTCTCTTTATCACATACAAGGTCACAAAAAATAGTAAACTGAATAGATAATAACTTTCCCATTGAGGATTGATAATAACACTGATTAAAGTTTCCTATAAAAATTCAGATTTTAGCAAGGCCTTGAAGGAAGGCAGGGAGGACAGGGATACTCTGACCCATGTTCAGTGACAGTGATCACCCTCACCCCCTCTTGTGACCAAAATTTGAATGTGTTCTGGGAGAAGGAGGAGGAGGAGAAGAAGAAGGAGAGGGAGAGGGAGAGAGAAAGGGAAAGGGAATGGGAAAGGGAGAGAGGGAAGGGGGAGAGGGAGGGGGGGGAAGAGAGGGAGAGAGAAAGGGAGAGAGAGGGAGAGAGAGAGAGAGAGAGAGAGAGAGTAAAGTCATGCCCACTAGATCATACTGCCCAGACTCTACCCTTTTCCCCACCTTTAGGAAAAAAAAATGAGTGATTTTATAGTATTCTAGCCCGGGGCCACCTTCCCCACTAACCAAAGCCTTTCATTGAGAGGGCTTACTGGTACTGACTTGGCTGTCCTATCAGCCTATTCTTTTATTAACCTGAGGAGGAGGTCACATCTTTCCCCCTCCCATCTCTTCCCTTTCCTCTCTCCCTCCCCTCCCTCTCTTCCTTCCTCTTTACATAGTTGCACAGATCCTAACACTAAAGAAAAGTTTTCTGCAGAAGGTAGAAATTAAGAGGGAACAGACGCCCCCAGGGTACATAATTCCTCTGGCATGAGCCATGCTTAGTGATGGTAACTATCCTTACCTTCTCTTTCTGACCACTACTTGAATGTGATCTTGATTCCTGGGAAAGAGAGAAGTAAAGCCCACTGCTATATATTGTTCTTACTCTACCCTCTTCCCCTTTAGTGAAAATAAGTTTTTCTACACTATTCAAGCCCAGTGCACCTTTCCGACTCACCAAAGAGCTTCACTGAGAGATACCCTGCTGGAATGAACTGGCTGTAATATCTCTCTATTCTTTCATTAAGCTGAGAAGGGAGTTCACCAAGGCATAGTCATGATAAATCACTGAGTTCTCTCTCTCTCTCTCTCTCTCTCTCTCTCTCTTCCTCCCTTCCTTCCTCCTTCCCATGTTTCCTCTGTTTTCTACAAATTCAACTAGTCCTTAGAGCAGGGGATGTGGAGAAATTGGTGGCAGGAACATAAAGGCTGTGAGAAAAAAAGGAAATAGACTGGAGGGATGTCAAAGAGGTAGAAGCTACCTGGAGACAGAGCAGAAAACAGTCTGCTGACCTAAATTCACACTATTTTGTCTGCGGTACTTTTTCTCTCTTTCATCTTTTGCCTTATCGCTCCTGGGCCTTTCTCTTCACAACCCCCTATTTCCGTTCTTGTTCCCTCTCTTTCCTTCTCCTTCTCTCACCCCTCCTCCTCTCCCTCCATCCCTCTCCCAACCCCCGCTATGATTTCCCTACTCTCCTTCCTCCTGTTTCTCCCTCTCCCATTTCCTCTCTTCCCACTCTTTCTTGTCTGCTCTTCCTCTCTCTAGCCCTTGTTACACCGCCCTCCCCTTCCTTCCCTCCTCTTCTCTCTTATAAGTAGTTCATACAAAGTCACAAAGGTATTAAGTGCAACGGATAGAAACCCTGAAGGTTGATAACTGAATAAAGGCTTCCTGGAGAAGGTCTGATTTCAGCAGAGACAAGCAGGAAGCCAGGGAGGGCCGGAATACTGTGAAATAACCTGTGCTTCAGGAAGGCAACCCTGCTGACCCCACTGCTGGCACCAGGACGTTCCAGAAAAACTTCAGTGAGTTCAAAATGAGACCCAGAAAGAGGGAGGGAGGGAGGGAGGGAGAGAGAGAGAGAGAGAGAGAGAGAGAGAGAGAGAGAGAGAGAGAGAGACTGAGAGAAGTTAAGCCCTTCACCTTTATACTGTCTAGACTCTACATTCCTCCCCTTTGAGGGAAATGGATCATTTTGCTATATTCTAGCCCAAGGCCCTATTTCCCACTCACTAGGGTGTTTAATGAGATGTCTCACTGGCAGTGACTTGGCTGTCCCATGTGCCTGTCCTTTTACTAACCTGAGAAGGAAGTGCTCCCCCACCAGGTGACATGAATTCCCTCTCTCCTCTCCTCTGCCTCTCCCCCGTCTCTTTCTGTCACTATCTCCTCCTAACTGCACCAGTATGGTCTCTACTTGTCCAACGAGTCTAGAGAGCAGGGGAAGTGGAGGAATTGGTGGCAGGAACAAAAAGGCTGAGGGAGACAACAAAAGAGATAAATGGGAGCCATGCCAGAGAGGTAGAACCTATGCTGAGATATAGACCACCCCACAGTCCAGTGACTTGAACTCAGTGCAGCCTGTCAGGAGGTTATTTTCTCTCTCTCTCTCTCTCCCTCCCTCTCACCATCTCTCTCTCTCTCTCTCTCTCTCTCCTGCCATCCCACTACCTGACCTTTCCCTTCACAACCCACTATTTCCCCTCTTGCTCCCTCTCTTTCCTTCTCTCTGTCTCCCTTGCCCTCCCTTCTCCTTCTCTCACCCCTCCTGCAATCCCTCCTTCCCTCGCCCAACCCCTACCATCATTTCCCTATTCTCCTTCCTCCTATTTCTCCCTCTCCTATTTCCTCTCTTCCCACTCTTTCTTGCCTGCTCTTCCTCCCTCTACCCCTTTGCTCACCCCCGTCCCCTTCCTTCCCTCCTCTTCTCTCTTATGACTAGTTCTTATAACGTCACAAAGGTAGAAAGTGTAATGGATAGAGACCCTGAAGACTGATAACAGTCAAGACAGACTTCCTGTAGGAGGTCAGAGACAGTGACAGAGACAGAGACAGAGGGATACAGACAGAGACAGACAGAGAGATATAGAGACAGAAACACAGAGAGACAAAGAGAAAGAGAGAGACAGACACAGGCACAGAGGCAGGGACAGAGACAGATAGAAGAGGTCAAGCCCATTGGCTCTGGGATCACTCAGACTCTGTCCTCTCCCTTGTGTTGGGAAAAACTAACCCTTTTGCAAGACCCCATCCCAGGGCCCCTTTCCCACTCACCAGGGGGTTTCACTCAGAGATCTCCTGCTGGCAATGACTTGGCTGTCCCATCTGCCTGGTCTTCCCTTAACCTGAGAAGGGGGTACACCCAGGCCTGGAGATGTGAATTCAATGAGCCCTGTCCAATTCCTCACTTCTCTCTCCTCCTCCTGTCTCCCCTGCTTCCTTCCTCTACCTCTCTCTCTCTCTTTCACTTTCCCCCTCTCTTTTCCTTCCTTTGCCCCCTTTGCTGCTTCCTCCTCTCATTCCCTCTGTCATTTACACATGAGAGTTATACAAGGTCACAACTGTAGTAAGTTCCAACCATAGTAACTCCACCAAAGAGTTTCCTGTAGGAGGTCAGATTTTAGGAGGCACCTGAACTCACAGATTGTACGATTAATCTGGCCTAACCTGTGCTTAGTGACACTAACCATCTTTCCCCTGCCTTTGTGACCAGCACCTGGATGTGCTCTAGGGTCAGGAGGGAGAGAGGGGGGTAGAGGGGGAAAGGGGGAGAGAGGGACAGAAAGAGACAGAGAGAGAGAGAGAGAGAGAGAGAGAGAGAGAGAGAGAGAGAGAGAGGAGAGAGAGAAAGAGATCCAGAGCAAAGGTGAGAGACAGGGAGCTTGGAGAAAGAGACAGAGAGAGAGGGACAGAGAGTGGGAGGAAGAGAGACAGAGAGAGACAGAGAGACTGAGGGGAGAGAGACATAGAGAGAGAGAAAGAGAGAGAGAGAGACAGACAGAGACAGAGAGAGTGTGTGTGTGTGTGTGTGAGAGAGAGAGAGAGAGAGAGAGAGAGAGAGAGAGAGAGAGAGATCCAGAGCAAAGGTGAGAGACAGAGAGAAGGAGAGACAGGGAGCTTGGAGAAAGAGACAGAGAGAGAGAGGGACAGAGAGTGGGAGGAAGAGAGACAGAGACAGAGAGACTGAGGGGAGAGAGACAGAGACAGGGACAGAGAGAGAGAGAGAGAGAGAGAGAGAGAGAGAGAGAGAGAGAGAGAGAGAAAGACTGAGAGAAGTTAAGCCCTTCACCTTTATACTGTCTAGACTCTACATTCCTCCCCTTTGAGGGAAATGGATCATTTTGCTATATTCTAGCCCAAGGCCCTATTTCCCACTCACTAGGGTGTTTAATGAGATGTCTCACTGGCAGTGACTTGGCTGTCCCATGTGCCTGTCCTTTTACTAACCTGAGAAGGAAGTGCTCCCCCACCAGGTGACATGAATTCCCTCTCTCCTCTCCTCTGCCTCTCCCCTGTCTCTTTCTGTCACTATCTCCTCCTAACTGCACCAGTATGGTCTCTACTTGTCCAACGAGTCTAGAGAGCAGGGGAAGTGGAGGAATTGGTGGCAGGAACAAAAAGGCTGAGGGAGACAACAAAAGAGATAAATGGGAGCCATGCCAGAGAGGTAGAACCTATGCTGAGATATAGACCACCCCACAGTCCAGTGACTTGAACTCAGTGCAGCCTGTCAGGAGGTTATTTTCTCTCTCTCTCTCTCTCCCTCCCTCTCACCATCTCTCTCTCTCTCTCTCTCTCTCTCCTGCCATCCCACTACCTGACCTTTCCCTTCACAACCCACTATTTCCCCTCTTGCTCCCTCTCTTTCCTTCTCTCTGTCTCCCTTGCCCTCCCTTCTCCTTCTCTCACCCCTCCTGCAATCCCTCCTTCCCTCGCCCAACCCCTACCATCATTTCCCTATTCTCCTTCCTCCTATTTCTCCCTCTCCTATTTCCTCTCTTCCCACTCTTTCTTGCCTGCTCTTCCTCCCTCTACCCCTTTGCTCACCCCCGTCCCCTTCCTTCCCTCCTCTTCTCTCTTATGACTAGTTCTTATAACGTCACAAAGGTAGAAAGTGTAATGGATAGAGACCCTGAAGACTGATAACAGTCAAGACAGACTTCCTGTAGGAGGTCAGAGACAGTGACAGAGACAGAGACAGAGGGATACAGACAGAGACAGACAGAGAGATATAGAGACAGAAACACAGAGAGACAAAGAGAAAGAGAGAGACAGACACAGGCACAGAGGCAGGGACAGAGACAGATAGAAGAGGTCAAGCCCATTGGCTCTGGGATCACTCAGACTCTGTCCTCTCCCTTGTGTTGGGAAAAACTAACCCTTTTGCAAGACCCCATCCCAGGGCCCCTTTCCCACTCACCAGGGGGTTTCACTCAGAGATCTCCTGCTGGCAATGACTTGGCTGTCCCATCTGCCTGGTCTTCCCTTAACCTGAGAAGGGGGTACACCCAGGCCTGGAGATGTGAATTCAATGAGCCCTGTCCAATTCCTCACTTCTCTCTCTTCCTCCTGTCTCCCCTGCTTCCTTCCTCTACCTCTCTCTCTTTCACTTTCCCCCTCTCTTTTCCTTCCTTTGCCCCCTTTGCTGCTTCCTCCTCTCATTCCCTCTGTCATTTACACATGAGAGTTATACAAGGTCACAACTGTAGTAAGTTCCAACCATAGTAACTCCACCAAAGAGTTTCCTGTAGGAGGTCAGATTTTAGGAGGCACCTGAACTCACAGATTGTATGATTAATCTGGCCTAACCTGTGCTTAGTGACACTAACCATCTTTCCCCTGCCTTTGTGACCAGCACCTGGATGTGCTCTAGGGTCAGGAGGGAGAGAGGGGGGTAGAGGGGGAAAGGGGGAGAGAGGGACAGAAAGAGACATAGAGAGAGAGAGAGAGAGAGAGAGAGAGAGAGAGAGAGAGAGAGAGAGAGAGAGAAGAGAGAGAAAGACAACCAGAGCAAAGGTGAGAGACAGAGAGAAGAAGAGACAGGGAACTTGGAGAATGAGACAGAGAGAGAGAGAGAGAGAGAGAGAGAGAGAGAGAGAGAGAGAGAGAGACAGAGACAGAGACAGAGACAGAGAGAGAGAGACAGAGAGTGGGAGGAAGAGAGACAGAGAGAGACAGAGAGACTGAGGGGAGAGCGACAGAGACAGGCACATAGAGAGAGAGACAGAGAGAGAGAGAGAGAGAGAGAGAGAGAGAGAGAGAGAGAGAGAGACTGAGAGAAGTTAAGCCCTTCACCTTTATACTGTCTAGACTCTACATTCCTCCCCTTTGAGGGAAATGGATCATTTTGCTATATTCTAGCCCCAGGCCCTATTCCCCACTCACTAGGGTGTTTAATGAGATGTCTCACTGGCAGTGACTTGGCTGTCCCATGTGCCTGTCCTTTTACTAACCTGAGAAGGAAGTGCTCCCCCACCAGGTGACATGAATTCCCTCTCTCCTCTCCTCTGTCTCTCCCCCTCTCTGTCACTATCTCCTCCTAACTGCACCAGTATGGTCTCTACTTGTCCAACGAGTCTAGAGAGCAGGGGAAGTGGAGGAATTGGTGGCAGGAACATAAAGGCTGAGAGAGAGAACAAAAAGAGATAAATGGGAGCCATGCCAGAGAGGTAGAACCTATGCTGAGATATAGACCACCCCACAGTCTAGTGACTTGAACTCAGTGCAGCCTTTCAGGAGTTTACTTTCTCTCTGTCTCTCTCCCTCCTGCCTTCCCACTACCCGGACTTTCTCTTCACAACCCCCTATTTCCCCTCTTGCTCCCTCTCTTTGCTTCTCTCTGTCTCCCTTGCCCTCCCTTCTCCTTCTCTCACCCTTCCTGCAATCCCTCCTCTCCCTCCTTCCTTGTCCCAACACCCACCATCATTTCCCTACTCTACTTCCTCCTATTTCTCTCTCTCCTATTTCCTCTCTTCCCACTCTTTCCCACTCTTTCTTGCCTGCTCTTCCTCCCTCTACACCTTCACTCACCCCTGTCCCCTTCCTTCCCTCCTCTTCTCTCTTATAAGTAGTTCATACAAAGTCACAAAGGTAGAAAGTGCAATGGATAGAAACCCTGAATTCTGCTAACAATGAAGACAGGCTTACTGGAGAAGGTCAGAGACAGAGACAGAAGGACAGGGACAGAGACAGACAGAGAGAGAAAGAGAGACAGAGAGAGAGTCGGAAGCAGTGAGAGACACAGAAACAGAGAGAGACAGAGAGAGACACAGAGGCAGAGACAGATAAAAGAGGTCAAGCCCATTGTCTCTGGGCTTACTCAGACTCTGTCCTCTCCCTTGTGTTGGGAAAAACTAACCATTTTGCAAGACCCTATCCCAGGGCCCTGTTTCCCACTCACCAGGTGGTTTCAGTCAGAGATCTCCTGCTGGCAATGACTTGGCTGTCCCATCTGCCTGGTCTTCCACTAACCTGATTAGGGAGTACACCCTGGCCTGCAGATGTGAATTCAATGAGCCCTGTCCAGTTCTTTCATTCTCTCAGCCTCTCCTCTCTCCCTTCCTCTACCTCTCTCTCTTCCACTTTTCTCCCTCTCTTTCCCCTCCTTTGCCCCCTTTTCTGCTTCCTCCTTCCTTTCCCTCTGACACTTACACAGGAGAGTTATACAAGCTCACAGCTGTAGTAAGTTCCATCCATAGTAACGCCAATGAAGAATTTCCTGGAGGAGGTCAGATTTTAGGGGGCACTTGAAGTCACAGATTGTAGGATTAATCTGGCCTAACCTGTGCTTAGTGCCACTAACTATCTTCACCTTGCCTTTGTGACCAGCACCTGGATGTGCTGTAAGGTCAGGAGGGAGAGAGGGGGGTAGAGGAAGAAAGGGGGTGAGAGAAAGGGGGGAGAGTGAAAGAGGATGGGAGAGAAAGAGGGAAAGAGAGAAAGATGGGGAAGGGAAAGAGTGGGAGAGGGAAAGTGGGGAAAGGTAGTGGGAGAGAATGACAGAAAGAGACATATAGATAGAGAGAGAGATGAGAGAGAGAAAGAGAGAGCAAAGGTGAGAGACAGAGCGAGAGAAAGAGAGAGAGGGAGCTGGTAGAAAGAGACAGAGATGGAGAGGGACAGATAGTAGGAGGAAGAGAGATGGAGAGAGACAGAGAGACTGAGGGAGGAGTGAGAGACAGAGAGAGAGACACACACACACACAGAGTGAGAGAAAGAAGTTAAGCCCTTCAGCTTTATACTGTCTAGACTCTACATTTCTCCCCTTTGAGGGAAATGGATCATTTTGCTATATTCTAGCCCAAGGCCCTATTTCCCACTCACTAGGGTGTTTACTGAGATGTCTCACTGGCAGTGACTTGGCTGTCCCATGTGCCTGTTCTTTCATTAATGTGATGAGGAGGTCCTAACTTTCTCTCCCTCTCCCATCTCTTCCCCCTTCTCTCTCTTCCTTGCTCTTTGCTTCAGTCCCTTCTACTTTTCCCTCTGCCTCTCACATATGTGGCTTATACAAGGTCCTAATGGTAGTAGTTGCATAGATCTTAAGACTGATGTAATGTTTTCCATGGGAGGTCACATGGAAGAAGGAACTGAAGCCACAGAGTGTATGATACCTTTAGCTTCAACCATGCTTAGTGATGGTAACTATTCTCACACTCCCTTTGTGTCCAGTACTTGAATGTGTTCTAGACTCTAGGGAGAAGGAGAAGTCATGCCATGCCCACTGGCATATACTGTCCAGACTCTTTAGTCTTCCTCTTTTAGGAAAATGGGTCCTTTTGCTGTTTTCTAGTTTCATGGCCCTCAATTCCACTCACATTTCTCTCCCTCTTTCTTCCCCCTCACACTTTTTTTCTAGACTCTCTCCCACTGACCATTATTTCCATCGCTCCCACTCACCTATGCTCTTCCCCTGCCCTCACTCTCATGTATGTGACTCACACAAGTTCTCAAAAATAGTAAAATGCATAGATAGGACTGATAATAACATTGATGTAACGTTTCTCTTTAGAAATTCAGATTGTCCCAGGGACTCTGGTAAATTCAGTTCACCCAGGCTGGACGCGTGACTTGAATTCACAGTGTCCTTTCATGTGCTCTCTTTCTCTGTCTCCCTCTTCTCCCTCCATCTTTCCCTTACTCTTCCCCTTCTCTTTCCTCTTTCCCTCCCTTTCTTCCCTCCTCACTCTCTCTTGTCCCCTTTTGATTCTAGGTTCCCCACTTCCCTCCCTCTCTTTGTTCCATTCCCTCTTCCCCCTTCTTCCCTTCCTACAAACATTTCCATCTTCCTTCTTCTCTTTTTCACTCTTTCCCTCATCTCCTTTACTTTCCTGTCTTGATCATCATCTTTCTGTATCTCACTGTCTCCACATTATGCCTTCCCTGCAGGTATGGGGAATGGACAGGAAGGGAAGGAGCATCATAAAGGGAGTAGAATGAAAACTGAGGAGATTTCTGTGAGCTGTATTCTGGAGGTAGCACGTACAGGAGCTGTTCAGTGGACAGGAGAGGTATCAGACCAGAGGAACGGTGTCCCACAAACATAAATGGGGAAGTCTGGAAGAGCAAATTTTAGGGCAAAGAGAGTGTGCCTGATTTAAGACCCATAACTAGTACTCATTTCAGCTGCACATATACTCAAATTGGAACAATACAGAGATGATTAGCATGGCCCCTAGATGATATGAAAATTTGTGAAGCTTTCCATATTTTTTAAGAACTCAAAAATTAAAAAAAAATTAATGTTAAAACATTGTGTTTATATGTAATTAGGCAAATTTTTTTCAAAAGAAAAAAAGAGCAAAAAAGGCCACAGAACTGGAGATTATTTTAATCATAAGGGATCTTCCTCATCATTTGGTTCAATGTCTCTTATTTTACAGAAAAGGAAACTGAGGCCCAGAAAGAGAAAGTACCACATACAAGGTCAGAAAGGTAGTAAGTGGCATGGTTAATAAGACTGAGGCCTAATAATAACAGTGAAGAAAAACTTCTTAGGTGATTAGATTTTGCCATAGACCTGCAGGAAGCCAGTGAGGGCCAGGATACTATGGAGGGAGCTGTGCTTAAGGAAGCCAATTATGCTGATCCCAGGACTTTCCAGAACTCCTTTAATGTGTTCTAGAATCCTGAGATTGATCAATCTATCTCTCTGTCTAGAGAGAAAAGTCAAGCCCACTGGTTTATAGTGTCTAGACTCTAATGTCTTCCCTATTTTAGGAAAAATAGGTCATATGCAGTATTCTAACCCAGGGCCACTTTTCCCACTCACCAGGGTGTTTCACTAATATGTCTCACTGGCAGTGACTTTGCTGTCCCATCTACTCTGAGAAGTTTACCCAGGTCTGGTTGCTTAAAGTCAGTCTGTCTGTCTGTCTGTCTTACTCCTCCCCTCCTGCCCACCTCCCCACTCTCCCTCTTTCTCCTTCTCCCCCTTTTTTCTTTCCCACCTTTCTTCCCTGGCTGTGTCACTCTCCTTTTTATATTTTTACTACTTCCTTTTTCTCCATAGTTAACCAGAGTGGCAGAAACATAAAGACAGTGGGAGAGAAAAAATGGAGAGATGTTAGTCATGTTCTTAAGTAGGAAAAAGTTAACCGAGCAGATGGAGACTAGATCAGTGAGGGTCCCAGAAACATCAATCAGGAAGTCACGAAGAGCAAATTGGTGTGTATGATGGTGTGTTTAGTTCTGGACACAGGATAAAACATTATCGTAGTCATAAGGAATCTTCCCAATCATAAGTCAATATTCATTTGGTTCAATGTCCTTCATTTTACAGAAAAAGAAAGAGGCTCAGAAAGAGGAAATTACCAGCATGTGATATAAATACACTGATTGCACACCATTTAAAAACAAGAAAAGTCACTTTTACCATGAAAGGCCACAAATGCCTCCTCCCAGGTTGACCTCACTCTCAGGGCTTTTATGATGTCACCCATTGTGACCTTTTCTCTGGTTCTGTTTATTGAGGGAGCCTGAGCTGGTGTTCACAAACCCACCTTGTCCCTGCTGGGGACTGGAGCTAGGGCCTCCACAAGCAGCTCCCCCTAGCCAGAGGTGACATCAGCCTCACTGAGTCCTTAGACTGACCACGTATTTTCTTATTAGTACTCATGGTCTTCTCTTTGTTTCAGCCCCTTCTGGCTTAAAGATTTGACATCTCACTGCTGAATCTCCTGGGTATCTACGGACGTGATTTACAACTATCTGCACATCTTTTCTGTTCGTGTTTCCAACCTCTTCCAAACGAACATAGGACAGATGCCCATCCTGGCCCAAAATGTCTATTCTCAGGTACTTATCCCTACCCTGTGGGCCCTGTGGCAGGCACTACTTATTATGATGAAGACCTGTGCTGTGACATTTATTACTATTGTGCTTCCCATAGCTCGTGGTTTCACTAGATACCTGAGCCACGTGCGATTAATGTTAATACTTTTTTGTACTTTATTTATTTTTATTTTTTAGTTTATATCCTTCATTTCCACAAGATTTTGAGTTACAAATTTTCTCCCCATTTTTCCCCTACCTACCACTCCAAAACAGTGATCCCACTGAATATCCCCTCCCCCAATCTGCTCTCTCCCATATCATCCCCCATCCTCCCTGCAACTTTCTAGTAGGGCAAGATGGATCTCTATGCCCCAGTGCCTGTATATCTTATTTCCCAGTTACATGTAAAATAACAACAACAACAACAACAACAACAATAATAATAATAATAATAATAATATACTTTTAAACATTTAATTTTAAACCTTTGAATTACTTTCCCTACCTCCCTTGTCACCACCTTTACTGGGAAGATAAGTATTTCAATATAGGTTGTACATGTGTAGCTATGCAAAACATTTTACAGTTACTTGTAAATTAATAATAATAATAATATATACATATATATATATATTTTTTAAACATTTGATTTTAAAACTATGGATTCCAGATTCTTTCCTTTCCTCCCTTGTCACCCACCATCACTGGGAAGATAAGCAATTCAATATTGGTTGTATATCTGTAGCTATGCAAAACATTTCCATAGTGGATAAATTGTGAAAGACTGACTATATTTCCCTCCCTCCTATCCCACCTCCCACTTGTTCTGTTCTCTACTTTGACCCTGTCCCTTTTCAAAAGTGGGTGCTTCTAACTCCCCGCCCCAGTCTGCCCTCCCTTCCATCATCCCTCTTCTCATCCCCTTCCCCCCTACCCTCCCTAATCCAAATTCAAAGAGAATAAGGTTGACTCACCCTTTTGTCTTCCTGTTCTTCTCCTCCATTGTAACTATTTTCCCTTGCCTCTTCTATACGAGATAGTTTACCCCATTCTGTCTTTCCCCACCTCCTTTCATTATATTCCTCTCTCACCTCTTAATTTCACCTCTTAAGTATCATCCCTTCCTATTAAATTGGTCCTGTGCCCTCTATGTATACCTGTACACATATATACACACACTCACATATATATTCATACATCCATACATGTTCCTATATAGACATATGTGTGTGTGTGTGTGTGTACACATTTCTGTTCCCTTCAACTATTCTCATACTGAGAAAAGTTTCATCAGTTACAATTATCGTTTTTCCATTAGGAATGTAAACAGTTCAACTTTGATAAGTTCCTTATGATTTCTTTTCCCTGTTTAACCTTCTCATGCTTCTGTTACTTCTTGTATCTGAATGTCAAATTTTCTATTCAACTCTGGTTTTTTCATCAAGAATGCTTGAAAGTCCTCTATTCCACCGAATGCCCATATTTCCCCCTGAAACATGATACTCAGTTTTGCTGGGTAGGTGATTCTTGGTTTTAATCCCAGCTCCTTTGACCTCCAGAATATCTTATTCCAGGCCCCTCGATCCCTCAGCTGCCAGATCCTGTGTTATCCTGATTGTGTTTCCACAGTATTCAAATTGTTTCTTCCTGGCTGCTTGTAATATTTTCTCCTTGATCTGGAAATACTGGAACCTGGCTATAATATTCCTAGGAGTTTTCTTTTTGGGATCTTTTTCAGGAGGTGATCGTTGCTGTACTGACCCCTTCCTTCCAGCCTGCCAGGGAGTCCTCAGCGGGAGGTTAGCTTCTAAGTGTCATTTTGTGGGTTCTGTAGCTCCAAAGTTTGTCTAGTAATTTTTTACATGAATTGGAGGAGGTGGAAGCAGGAGGTGTGCGGAAGTCCTGTTTCTATTCCTCCATCTGTACTCTGCCCCCCCTAATGTCAATACTTAATGGGATGCAATGGGCCTATTATGACCTGGTCTTCTTTCAGCAGGAAAACAGTTATGAAGTAGTCCTAAAGGCCATTCTATACATTCTACTCTTCACCTTGATCATGATACATCTGTGCAGGCTCTGGGCTAGGATACACCGTGGCGCCAGGATATTGAGACAATTATGGCAAATGTGGTTCTGGGGAAGAAATGTTCATCTGTGGCTCAGAAGCCCCAGGTATCGTCAACACAACCTAGAAGGTGTCAGACTACGGTGGCGGAGGCCTTCTCCTCCAACTTGGGAAGCCCAGCCAAACTTCCGAGTCAACCGACCAGCATCCAATTTTCTACGGTTTCAAGTGAACCCCGCTGAACCTCATTTCCCAAGTCTCCCAAATTACAACATCTGGCAGAGGCCACAGCAGGAGTGGGAGCGGGAGAATCAGCAGCAGCGGGAGCATTAGCAGTGGGAGCAACAACAGCAGCAGCATTACTATCGTCGTCAGCATCACCATTACCGCCACCATCATCAGGAACACACACCTGAGCCAGATACTTTCCACCAGAGCCCTCCTCACACTTATCCCATCACTAACACCTTCCAGGTTCTAAACATCAGAACCAGGTACCATAGCATTCACACACAACCATGGATACCATGGATAGGTATTAGAGTGAAGAGGGGGCAGGCTGTACAGTCACCAAGGCAGGCCCTCTACCAGCAATTCAGAAACATCTGTGTACTCACCATCATCATGTTCTCTGTGTACTGCATATACATGTACCTTCAAGTCATCGAATAAAGTGACTGCGTATACATGTACCTTCAAGTCATCGAATAAAGTGACTGCATATACATGTACCCTCAAGTTATCGAATAAAGTGACCCCATGTGAAACGGCTCTAAGACTCCCTATGGTGTTGATTTTCTTAGTTAGAGGCTGCTCGAGTTCCCCACTTGACTTCCCAAGGACCCACCCTTTCAATCCCAAATGAAAAGCCATCTAGTCCAGGAAGCCTTCCCTGAATGGGCCCTGCTAGTAACGAAAAATGTTCTTTCACACCTCACATTGGGTTTTGAATTTGCTCTAGACAATTATTGGAAAGAAGGAGGGAGTAGAGTGGGTATGATAGTTGTCAGAGGAATCTCTTTTTTAGCAGTGAAAGTTCAGAGGAGAAGAGAGATTGGAGGGGGGAGGAGCCTCCTGCTGGGGAGGGGGACCCAGGAAAAGATTCATGGAGGAAGGGGCGCAAACTGGGCATAGGGTGACACACCGTAAAATGGACCCTTCCCAGATCTAGAATATGTTCAAGGTTACATGACGTAGGAAATGGGAGAATGGGAGGGAGCCCAGGAGTGTTTCCCCAAAATAAACACCAGCTAGGTTAGGCTGCCTGGGTTCTGATGCCTAGACTTCTTTCTGTTATTGATGCTTTGACTTGATCCCCAAAGGCCAGATGCTTAAGACTCTGAGGTGCCTAATTTCAGTCCTACTCCTGTTGTTCTAGCCTGGCTTGGCTCCCATCTCTACATCATCCCCACAAGTCCTATGGTGTGTGTGTGGGGCAGGGTGCAGAAGAGGGGGTAGCAGGGCCTACACACTCATGACAACTAGAGAGTAGTTCCATCGAACAGTACCCTTCCTTTTGCATAACTTCATAGAATATCAACATTGACTTTAAACCTGGAAACCAAGGGAGACCTTTGAGTCTAGGGCCTAACTAGGCAGCCCTATCTATCCCCTTTGTCTGTTTGGTGACCACTCTCAGCTAGGTCTGAAGCCTAATAGGAAGGAAGTGGGCTTTTCCAAAGGCCAAATTTAGGCTCCCAGATTCAGACTATGTCTCCTGAGTCCCATCCATATGGTGGCAGTCAGCCCTGGCAAGATGTGGAGCTTGAGCCCAGTACCAGGTTTACTTTCCCTGTGCCTGGAATACCCCCCCCCTCCGAACTCCCCTCTCCTTTTCACAGTCGTCCTCCTCTTCCTCCTCCAAACCTCTCAAAGGTGCCACCCTTGCTCTCATACTTCCCCGTTCTCTCCCCACCAGGTGTTCTTTCCCCCTCAATTAAGTATTCCTAGAGTATATTGGTCCCTCCAATTGCCCCATCACTTCCTACTTTCATATAATATTCTGCTACCCTATCTGTGTGCATGTGCTGTTTGTCCCCATCCCCTCCCCGGGGAAGATGACAAGCCTGAGGTGAACTTAGCCTAAGATGGTATGTGTGAAAGCATTTTCCTAAGCACAGGCCCTGAACTCTCATGATGAGGGGTAGAGGTGGGGGTTGGGGGGTTGTTACTGTAGATATCTTTAAAGACAAGAAAGGTAGTTGGGACTGGCAGAGGGTAAGGATCCTTTAGGGAATGGGCACTACATACCCCCTAGTGCAGCTGGTTGGCACAGAGAGTTAGCATTTAATGAATATTTTCATTGAATTGAACTGGATGGGGTACAGTGGAAAGTAAAGGGGGGAGAGATCAGTTTTACTTCCCCTTCCCCTCCAGCTGAGGTTCCCTTCTGGGTCTAGGGCCTAAGATTCTGTTTTGCCCCACTCTAATTTTTTTAAATTAAATTTTATGTTTATTTTTAGCTTACATTATTCGTTTCCACAAGATTTTGAATTACAAATTTTCTCCCTGTCTTTCCCCTACCCACCATCCCAAAACAGCAATCCCACTATATACCCCCTCCCCCAACACCCTGCTTTTTTATGTCATTGACTTCCTGGCTCTGTTCTCTTTTTTAGTGCTGCCCTGAGAGGCAGAGAGGTCTGCAAAGAAACCCACACTTTAAGGTTCTAATTCTGCTTAGTCCTGGCCCCCCCCTGCTCTGACCCTTCCCCCTGATTCCTATTCTTACCTGGTAAGACAGTTTAACTGCCAGACTTCTAAAGATCCTTCTGCTTAGTCATATAATGTTTAAGCTGGAAGACAATTCAGGGTTTCATCAAATGGCCCATCATTTTGTAGTTAGGGAAACTGAGTCAGTCAAGGCCTTATATAGTCAAGCAAAGTACCTCTCCATACACACAGTGCTACTGTATCAAAGATGGACTTTGAATGTAGCCCTTACTCCTCAGTGTAATCTGGCCCTGAGTAGGTTCCATTTGGGATTCTGTGCCAGCAAGTTTAGAAGCTACTGAGGGGGTCATCTCCCAGCTAACAAAATCTAGGCACTTCTTGCTAATCCATCCCACT
The DNA here is from genome assembly GCA_011680675.1 of Gymnobelideus leadbeateri. Lineage (NCBI taxonomy): Eukaryota > Metazoa > Chordata > Mammalia > Diprotodontia > Petauridae > Gymnobelideus > Gymnobelideus leadbeateri. Next base: position 180,620 of record WOXC01008075.1, read on the forward strand.
GCCATTGCTTGCCACACTGTGCTTCCTGAATAAATATAGTGACTTTTTAAAACAGAAAACCCTACTTCCCACCCCCTCCTGCCACACACAGACACCTTTATTTTAGGTTTAAGCACATGACTTGGCTGACTGACTTAACCACTAACCTTAAGGGGGTTTGGAGGACTATCTTGATCTCCTTTAAAAACAAAACAAAGCAAAACAAAAAACAAGGGGGACTGACTAAAATGAAGACAGACCAAAGGAATGTCACTCCAAAGAGTAGAATACTATGAACTAGCTTTAAATCTCCAATGAGAAAACATCAAGTGATTTTAAGGCCACAGTAGTTGCCAAGCACAGGGTGGGGATGGTGCCAGGGACTGCCTGGGATGGATCTGTCATTAGAATCTGTGGCCATTACAAAATTCTGAGGATGAGAGAGGGAATGCTTGATTCAAAAGTGAGAAAACCATCCTGTTGTGTGAACCATCAGCCTCTATGGACATCAGGCAGTCACCCATCTTCAGTGTCCAACCAGAGGTGGTTTCTGTCCTTAGATGGGGCCTGGACCTGCCCTAGGTAAGCTGCATAGCTTTCTGTCCTAGGAGAGGGCTATTATACTTAGAGGCTCTGACATACTTTCAAAGCCAAGATGCATCTCTCCCTATCAGTCAGAGGATTTCTCACTTACAGCACAAGTTACTGGGGTGTTACAGCCCCAGATGTAGATCTGTTCCTTTGGGCACCTCATAGGAGATAATCCTGCAAAGAGAGGGATTTTGCAGCCAGCAGAAGTATATGTGGAAATAAGTATAATGTAAAAGCAAAAGCCATCAATAAAATTCATCTAAAAAAAAGGTAGGACCCTGGTGGATGAGAACATCAACATGAACAACTGGCTTTTTCCTAAGGCAGCTTTGAAAGTTTTCTCCTAAAACCTTAATCCATGAGCAGAAAGTGTTTTTTAATTTACAGTCTGTTTTTTCCCTTTTTTAGGAAAATAAACGGGAAAACAATTTTAATCAGAAAATTTAACTGCCAACTGAATAACTTAAAAAAGTGAAAGATTAAACATTTCATGACAACCCTAAAAGCAAGTGCAATCTCTATTTCCTATATATATACTTTCTACTTCTTATATGATACGATTATAATAATAACAGAATGGTGGTAAATCCTGATCTTGAGGGAAATCTCCCATGCATTTTACCATTATCTCTGAGGGGACTTCAATCCATGAACAACCTACTCATTTTACATTTGAGGAAACTGAGGTCCAAAGAGGTGAGTGAAGTGATTGCCTAATTCACATAGCTTCTAAGAGGCAAAGGGAGGGGCAGGGCAGAAGAGATCTACACTAAAGACATTCCATTTAGTCAAGGCCTTCTTGAAGTACTGGGTAGATACCTCCAAAGTCCTTCCAAATTATATCACTAGGGTTTTTCAGATGCATTCATTGTTAGGAAGGGCATGTAAAGATGCCTGGCAATGGATGTTTGGGGAAAGGCTGTGCCAGTGTGTAAGTGACCGGGACTGATCTGAAGTCAAAGAAGGCAGAAACGAGAGGGGCAGAGTGTGAGAGGAAGCATCCATTTACTAGCATGAGGAAAAAAAGCTGTAACATCACTCATTTCAGTAATTCATTATCAACTGAGCAGCATGCTAACGATCTGAAATCAACCTTTGTCTGCTATGAAAAGTTTGGATACTGAGAAACCCAAAGTGAAGGGGCTCAAGCACTTCCTCCAACCAGAAGGGTGACTGAGGCCCCCAGGGATTTCTGATGCCCCAGAAGCTGGCAACTATTTCACAGACTGCTTGGGTCTTGCTTGTTTCAGATCCTTTGGGAGAGAAATCAAAATGCTTTGCCTGAAGGCATGTCGCTGTGGGTGGCTTCCTATAACCGCTCCATCTTTACAATCAGTTTCTGTATAGTGTGGTCTATAGGCCTCAAGCCAGCAGGGAGCTCTTCCAATGGATGGTACAGGAGTCCTGTGGGTATGCTGTCGTAGATGTACCACATCCTGGCCTTCCTCTGTGCCACTGTCACCTGGGTCTGGGAGTAGATGAGGAAGCCCTGAGCTAGTTCCAGCTCTACTCAGGAGAGCCCAAGGGTCTCATTTTGGTTTTGTCACTTACATTTACAAGGTGTCCCTGAAGGGCCTCTGTCTAATTTTAATTCTCAAAAATGACTACATATGCATATGAATAAAAACCCCGTTAAAAAACATCACTGTGGACCAAAGTTGCATTTGTTTCAAAATCAAGATGGTGTCACACCCCATCCTAGTATGTTTCTCTCAAGAATATCCAGAAAGTCAAGGTGGGGTCTAGTTGAATTTCCTGGCATTCCAAGTTTTCAGTTATCATGCTTTGTTTAATTAGATTAGGTCAAAGAAGAGGATTGCTCATCCCCTTTGCTCCCTAATTACCACTACAGACTAGTACAAGAAAGCCATGGGTGGGCCTTGAGGTGGGGTGGGGAACCTGTGGCTTTCTAGGTCCTAGGGTGTGGCCTTTTGACTGAGTCCAAGTTTTATAGAACAAATCCTTTTATGAAGGAAATTTGTTCTGTGAAGTTTAGATTCAATCAAAGGGTCTTGAGGACCTAGAGGGCCACATGTGGCCTTAAGGTTGCAGGTTCCTCCACCCCTCGCCTAGACTATGTCAGATACCCTTGTGCTCCCTTGCGGCCAGGGGGAGAAGTGATAAATGAGTTATGGACTTGTCAGTCATGGCCAAAGAAAGAATGACTGCAGAATTTGAAGGGGCAGTATGGCATGCATACTAGAAGGCCCACTGGTTCTAAGCTATCAAGAGGCTTTAGTTTGAGCCTTGACTGAGTTATGACTAAGAGATCATGGCCATGCAACTTTTGGTACTCTCTCTGAGTCTCATTTTCCTCCTTTGAGACAACTTCCAGAAGTAGTAATTTTGTTGGTGGGGTGGGGACCCTCCCATCATGAAGACTGTTAACCCCCTTTATGACTTAGTAGAAAGTCTAGGAGAGTGACTGTAGATGAAAATTCACCCTATGGAGCCAACTCCCAACATAGCTGGGGCTCAGATAAGACATTCCATCACTGGGTTTGTCCTAGAAACCTGTCTGAGCTTGCACTCCACTGTCCAGACCTTGAAAATATGATCTGGTTAGAAGGCACCTCTGTACAACAGAGTTCCATTTATACAACAGATCAAACAGTAACATTCAATACTTCTCACCCCTGCTCCATCACTGAAATTTATGAGACTTTCTTTTGAGCCTTGCTTGGTCTCATGTGTAAAAAAGGCAGAAGAATTTCACCTTCCTTGCCTAAGGGAATCCCATTTGTGAAGTACTTCAGCAACCTTAAAGGGTTACAGAAATGGGAGCTGTTATGATCAAGAGGTAAGGACACCCAATTGCAGCAGATTACTTTCAAGTATGGCCCCGCCCCACCACACCCCACCCCCTGCCCTAGCTTCTTAGTTGGGAGGAGTTTCCTCTTCCTTCTTTACTTTCCTACCCCAAGCTCTCATAAAATAACTCAATTCTCTCCCATAGTTGAGGTCAGTAACTGTTCCAATGTGAGGATCTTTGAATTGCTTCTCTAGGCCTATTTCATCTGTGGACTACACCTAACAGAGGGCAGAAGTAGTGACTAAATCCTATGCCCAGACTGACTGCCTGGTCTTGAGGATACTTGATCCCAGCCAGGCCATCTAATCTTCCAGCTAAACAGAGCATGAAACCTGGAATCAGGAAGACTGAAATTTAAATCTTGTCTCAGATACTAACTGGCTCAGTGACCCTGGGAAAATCACTTAGCCTCTGCCTGCCTCAATTTCCTCAACTAGAGAATGGAGGTAATAATGGTATCTATCCCTCAGAGTAGGAGAACCTTAAAGCACTTTATGCTAGCTATTATCACTATTATTATTGTTATCTTATCGATACAAGGCCAATGCTAATGATTTATCACTATGCCATCAGTGGAACAGAGTGCCTGGGGAGGCTGGATACAGGTGTGCTACCATGAGATTTCTAGCAAAGGCTCATTTAGCCACTTATCACATACGTTAGAGTGAAGATTCTTTTTCAGGTATGGCTTTTTTGGACCGGATGGATGCCAAGGGCCCTGCCAGATCTAAAATTCTGTGATTCAGTTCCATCTCTACCCAGAGTAGGCAGAATACTAAAGCAGTCAAGTCTAATGTCTCTAAATATAAGGTTCAAATATCAGAGAGCCACAATCTCTCTTTTTTGTCCTGGTATCATCTAGAACTGTTCTGAGAATTTTGATTATCCACACTCTTCACTTGAATTTCTACAGTCCTGTTTTCCCTTCTGACCTTGTGTCATTTTCTACCTTAATATTCTGCAAATGAACTTGTACACTATACCAGCATTGGTGATGTCCATGGTAGCCAGCTCCTCCCCAGCTCTTAAAGAAGGCTGGCTACTAATTGCTGAAGTTATAATTTCATGACAATATTTCTAGTAATCCGAAAATATGTAACTAGAGTGATCCTTTCTATGATAATGCAATAAAAAGTACTCAACTTGGACAAAAATAAAATCTTAGGAAGTTTTATGAATATTGTAAGCTGGGAGTTCTATAAAAAAAAATCCATTTTCCAAAAATTTTCTTCACAAACAGTTTAAGATTTCCCAATTCCAACTGCAGGCAGCTGAAGGTTTTACCATTCTTCTCAGCTGCTCTTCAGTATACCCTGATATACAGAATTACCTTTCAACCATTTTCCAATAGAGCTGCCCATCTCCCCTCAGTCTTTTGCCATTACCACTTGCAGTTTTAATAATTCAAATATAACAATCAGACTATCAATGAAAGCAGTAGCCTTTGGAAACCAGTCTCAAGTGAAGTCTGTACTTTGGAACTCTAGAGCAGGGCTCCTTAAACCTTTTCACTCATGACCCCTTCAGCACTTCTTAAACTGTAGGTTGTGACCCCATATGGGTCTAGAACATTTCTTAGGTCTCCAAATAATAGTATTCTTTTTCTCTCCATAAAGACAGTGAGTATAAGGTACAGGGGAGAGATCACTGGCCCCTAATAAGTATACCAGACTACGTTCATTTGTACCCCTTTTTCAGTAGTACCATGGAGCATATATACTGGGCATACCACTGGCAAACTGCTGGCAATAATCATCAATCAACAAAGATTATTTGGTGCTTATAATTTTCTAGGCACTATACTAAGTACTAGGGACACAAGAATGGAAGAGCTCCATCCCAGAAAGAGTTTATATTCTAATGACAGAGACACTAAGTGTGTGTGCCTATGTGTGTTTGGGAGAGGCTGAGACTGAGATGTCTATGTGACATTAGAATAAGGACATATGTAGGAATAAATGTCTGCAGGGATGCCGGTGCACATGTGTGTCTCTATGGTTGTCTGTTGGGCCTGATTCAGTCTGGCTAACAGTTCTTGGCTAGCCTACTCTACAAGTCAGAGATCAATAATTATGTGTCCACTGATTATCCTTTCCAATCTCTTCTGATCCCCATACTATTATTAGTCTAGTTAAGATTTTTGAAAGTGCTAGTTTTGACCAAAGATGATGCTGAATTATTCACTTTAGGATAGGAAGGCTACTAGGGGGGCTGCTGTCATGTGAATAGGGGTTCCCATCATCCTCTTGGATGCTCCAGTTTCTCAGGTTTCCAGAGAATTCCCCTGCTGGTTTTTGGGACCACTTTGTGACTCTGCACATAGAAGAATTCTGTTTCAGGGTTTCCAAAGCAACCTAACAGATGCCTTTGGGGCCAGTGCCTAGTGATGAGAGACTAGCTGAAGAAATAGTATGTAGGCCATGAAGACTCTGGGCTCAGATAGCTAAAGCAATATATTGGTGGGCGACACCAATATAGAGTCTCTGCCTAAGCACAGGGGATAATAACTGCACACCACCTAATCCCCTGCACCTTAAATTGGTTAAATTTGCTGGGGAATAAAGAGTCTTATGGGGTTTGGGTATCCAGCTCCCCTAAATGTTCTGGGGAGTACTTATTTATTCTGATAATTTGCAAATGATTCAAGTATATTTGAAAAGAAGAGGGATGTGGTTATATGTGTTTACATATACCATAGCAAACATACTGTTTATTTGCTATAGTATACAATGAATATCTCTTTCTTTCTTTGTATAGTATATACACCATAACCTATTCTGACACAATTCATCATATAGCTACACACACACACACACACACACACACACACACACACATACATTTTTGTGTGTATGCCTATACATGAGTGTGCCATAACAAGGGGTATACATGCATGCCATGACATGTAAACACATACCATATGTATAATAACTTACATATATAGGCATAAATCAAAACATGTGTCTATGGGTGCCATTATCCACACAAACATATGTGTAAAGATATGAGGCAACATGCATAGTGAACAGATAATCAGGAAGGTGGGTTCACATCCCACCTGATACATATTAGCTGTGTGACCTGGGCAGGTAACTTAATGTGTCAGTGCTCCAGGCCAGAGGTGTCAAATGTGGCCCACGGCACTTCCCAGATTAAAATATCACCAGGAAATCTTTAACAAAAGAAATACAAAGACAACAGAACATAGATAACGTTACCATGTGGTTTTCTAAGTCAATATGTGGCCTGCAGGCTTCTTTCTGCATGGTTTAGTAGCCTCTGTTTGTATCTGAGTTTGACTCCACTGGGTTAGGCCATGCTTGAAGACTGAGTGAGAGAGAGGGTACCAAGTACAGGGCTTAGAGGGAGTTTTTTATTGGAAAGTACCTGCCTACACTGATGAAATCATAGATGCAGTCCAAAGTATACATACAGAATATAGCTATATCTTGGTTGTATACACATGTGTATGGCCATGTATGTGCCATAACATATATTGACATGGATATACCAATCCATCAACAAGCATTTATTGAAATGTGCCAGGTACTGGGCATATATACACAAAAATGGAATAATCTCAACCCTCAAGAATCTTCTTTTTTCTCCCGGGGGAAACAACACGTGCCCATACATGTATATACAAAATCATACAATACTTTTGGAAGGGTGGTCTTGTAGCAAGAGGGCTTAGGAAAGGCTTCATAAAGAAGGTGGCACTGGAGTTAAATTTTGAAAGAAACAAAATTTTAAGAGGCAAAGGTGAAAAGGGTCAGAATTCTAGGCAGGGGACATGGAGATGGAACATAGAATGTCACAGAATGTATGAAGGGCCATAGTGTGCAGGAAGCCTGAAAGGTTGGGTGGAACCAGTTTGGGAAGGGCATTACATATCAGAGGATTTTGGATCTGGTTCTAGGGGCAATAGGGAGCCAGTGAAGGTGATTGAGTGGGAAGATGATAAGGGCAGGTCTGTGCTTCAGGAATACTTTGGTGGCGACATGGAAGGATATCTGTATATGCATAAACATATACATTTGTGTGTATAGGCAATGACATAATTATTGTAATTTGCCCAGGCACAGAGCTAGGAAATGTAAATAGAGTCTTTAGGAGAAGAAGGCATAGTGTAGTGGATAGAGGACTGCCCTTCCATTTAGAAAGACTTGGATTCCAATTATGCCCTGGACACATTACATACTCTGGGTAAGTCTTGGGTAAGACACTTGGCTTCCCTGGTTCTCAATTCTATAGAAGTGCCTTCTAGCACTAGGAGGATCTAAAGATAGATAAGAAAGAGAAGATTTCTCAAAAGAAATGGATATTTTTATGATAATGATTCAAGGCCAGATAACTTCCAACAGAAATTACAGAAGGGTTACCTTAAAGGAGTTTTTCAGCGTCTGCACCACACCCCCTCGTTGTCAAGATCAGGGTGCTGACCCTGGCCTTCCACCTTATAACCAGTGGGAGTCTACTGCCTGTTATGTGGCCTCTCACAATTCTGCTGTCAAATTCTCCATGGCCAAGAAAGATGGGCCTCTCACTCCTCTTCCTGCTCATAAAGCCCCCTCCTCTTCTTCCCTCATCAAGGAAAGATGCCTGTGTAAAGACCTGTGCATATCACAGCAGGAGATGGGGAAAACAGGACCTAGCAAATATGTGGCAAAACATTCATTACAATCAGTTAGGTAGGAGGAATTATACACCAAAAGCTCACTACCTTTCCTAAACTAACATTACAAATTTCCATCCTACAAATTTAGACCTCCAAACAGAACGCAAGCTGTGGAAGCCCCCAAGCAAGGCTTGGCTAGCTTTTAGCAGATCACTGCCCTTTACACCATCTCCAAACCAGCCAAACTCCAAAGGGAGTTTTCCAAAGGGAAATATATGCATAGATACATACACGTGTACATGGAATATATCTGTTTAGATGCATTATACCCATTTAATATACACATAGCACAAATGCTCTTACTTCTCAGATCCTCAGTCTATTTAATTCTGATTTACTTTTTCCATGCTATCTCATGTATCCATACATATATCTGTACTTATACATACACATTTTGAGTACAATAGGCATGTATTTGTATGTATACACATAGATACACAGATTATAAAGACACAAAGATATTTATGATTAACTCAGAACCCAATTCTTTTTTTTTTAATTTTCTTTATTTTTTTAATTGATTAAACAAATGCTTTATTAACTTCTGGTTTACATCATTCATTTCCACCAGATTATGAGTTACATTTTTCCCCCATTTTTTCCCTACCCACCACCCCAGAATAGCAGTCCCACTAGATATCCCCTCATCCAATCTGCTCTCTCCCATATCTTCTCCCATACCCCCTTCGACTTTGCCATTAGGGCAAGGTGAATCTCTGAGCCCCACTGCCTGGACATCTTATGAAACATTTAATTTTAAAACTTTGATTTTCAGATCCATTCCCCTTCTCCCTTGTCACCCACTCCCTCTGAGAAGATAAGCAATTCAGTATGTGTTGTACATGTATATCTATGCAAAATATTACCATAGTAGATATATTGTAAAAGACTGCTTATATTTCCCTCCCACCTGTCTCACCTCCCACCTGGTCCATTCCCTACTTAGATCCTGTCCCTCTTTGATAGTGGGTACTTCTAACCTCCCCTCTCCCCAGAATGCCTTCCCCTCCATCATCCACCCCTCTCATCCCCCTTTCCCCTACTCAGGAGAGTGAGTGACGGTAAGATATTCCATTTAGTATGTATGTGATTCTCTCCTTGAGCCAACTTCAATGAGAATATGCTTTTGCCTTTTTGCCTTCCTGTTCTTCCCCTCCCCTGCAACTACTTCCCCTTGCCTCTTCTACATGAGATAGTTTGCCCTACCCTGTCTCTCTCCATCTCCTCTTGCCACTTTCCTCTTTCACCTCTTGACTTCACCCCTTAAGAATGATCCCTTCCGGGGCGGCTAGGTGGCGCAGTGAGTAAGAGCGCTGGCCTCGGAGTTGGGATGACCCGAGATCGAATCCGGCCTCAGAAAATGAGCACCCACACACAAATAATGACTAGCCGTGTAACCTTGAGCAAGTTACTTAACCCCAATTGCTTAATAAAAAAAAAAAAAGAATGATCCCTTCCTTGGGGCGGCTAGGTGGCGCAGCGAGCAGAGAGCCAGCCCCGGAGCCCGAAGGACCCGAGCTCGGATCCAGCCCCAGACACCCAACACACAAACAAAAACCCAGCCACGTGAACCTGGGCAAGTCACCCAACCCCAATTGCCCTCCAAAAAAAAATAATAATCATCCCTTCTCATCAAATTCAACCTGTGCCCTCTATCCATGGATACCTGTGAACATATGCCATGTACCCTTCTTCAATTATTTTCACAATGAGAAAGGTTTCATCAAACACAGTTATTGTTTTTCCATGTAGGACTGTAAATAGTCTAACTTTGATTAGTTCCTTTTGATTTCTTTTCCTTGATTACCTTCTCAAGCATCTCTTGCTTCTTGTGTCTGAATGTCAAATTTTCTATTTAACTCTGGTTTTCTCATCAAGAATGCTTGAAAGTCCTCTATTCCACTGAATGACCATATTTTCCCCTGAAACAAGATACTCAGTTTTGCTGGGTAGGTGACCCTTGGGTTCATTCCCAGCTCTTTTGCCTTCTGGAATATCATATTCCATGCCCTTCTATCCTTCAATGTAGAAGCTGCCAGGTCCTGGGCTATTCTGATTGTGTTTCCACAATATTGAAATTGTTTCTTCCTGGCTGCTTGGAGTATTATCTCCTTGATCTGGGGATTCTGGAACCTGGCTATAATATTCCTGGGAGTTTTCTTTTGGGGATCTTTTTCAGGAGGTGATCTGTGGATTCTTTCAACTTCTATTTTGTCCTCTGGGTCTAAAACATCAGGGCAATTTTCCTTGAGAATTTCTTGAAGGATGATTTCTAGGTTCTTTCTTTGATCATGGCTTTCAGGTAGTCCAATAATTTTTAAACTGTCTCTCCTGGATCTATTTTCCAGGTCAGTGGTTTTTCCCATGAGATATTTCACATTGCCTTCTATTCTTTCATTTGTTTGGATCTGTTTACTAGTATCTTGATTTCTCATAAAGTCACTAGCTTCCATTTGCTCCAGTCTAACTGTGAAGGAATGAATCTCCTCAGTGAGCTTTTGAGATTCTTTTTCCATCTGGCAAATTCGACTTTTTAAGGCATCCTTCTCCTCATTGCCTTTCTGAGCCTCTTTTGCCATTTGAGTTAGTCTATTTTTTAAGGTGTTATTTCCTCAGTCAGGCTGTTGACTGTCATTTCATACTTTTCTTGCATCTTTTTCATTTCTCTTCCCCAATTTTCCCCCACTTCTCTTATCTGCTTCTTAAGGTCCTCTATGGCCTGTAGCCAGCTTGTATTTTCATTTGGGGCTTTTGGTGCAGGAGTTCTGACCTCACAGTCCTCCTCCATGCTTTGAGCCTTTTTGCCCCTAAAATAGGAGTCCAATGTTGAACTTTTCTGTTTATTTTGTTTCGTTTGCCTAGGCATATTGCCACTTAATTACTTGATTTTTGGGTTTGTTGCCACAGTAGGACTCTGCCACCAGACAGGGGAGCTTCCGCCCAAATGTGGGGTCTTCACAACTTCCGCCAGTTGGGTGGCCTCTGTAAAGCCTCCACCCACTCTGGCAAGTTGGATACCCACCCCAAACTTCCCCCCCCCAGACCACAATCCAGATCCAGGCAGCTGAAAGCAAAAGTGATTAACCCCTAGACTGATTGCTGGATCTTCCTACAGTTCGCAGACCAGGAGCTACAGCCACTGCTGATGCTGCAAAATGGCTTCTGTGCAGCAGTTTCTTCAGCAGCTTTTTGCCCCCAGGGGAAGAAGCCACGTGTTCCCCAAATACTGGTCCCAAAGTCCATAGGGCACTAACCTCTCACTTTGTCCTAGGCATATCTGTGCTGATAATTCTGGAATCACCACAATTGCTGGTGTTCTGGGGTTCCACCAGCCGGCTGAAGGCCTGGCCACCCTGGGGCTAAAACCGCCGCGGACCTGGGCTCGCTCTGCGGGCTGCACTGTCGGTTCCCAGCTCACTGGGCTGCCTACTCTCAGAGCGCTGCGCTGGCTGCTCCCTGCAGGGCTGCTGGGCTGTCCTCAGCAGGAGGTTAGCTTCTCTGTGCTGTTCTGTGGGTGCTGTGGCTCCAGAAGTTGTTAGGAGCTCCCTTTCACATTGTTTGAAATTTGTGTGGGGCAGAGAACATTGGAAATGCTGTTTCTACTCTGCCATCTTGGCTCCGCCCCCAGAACCCAATTCTTGTATTAATTACAAAAAGCAATTATTATATTTACCTGTATAACAGCGCATAAAACAGTAAGCAAAAAAAAATTAAAAATAAAAATCACTAGTAAGCTAGTGGCCTGTCCTAAGATCATTTGTATCTGAATTTCACCGAAACTAGCAAGAAATGGGATGATGATAGTAACAGCTTCCAGTCACATACACAGGCCTGTAAAATGTTTCCTCTACATGTATTTATTTGATCCCTCACAACCCCACTGATATAATTATTTGTGAGTAGGGAAAGTTATACAAGAGCTCTAATTACCCCCTTGTGATGCAATGTCACTTTTTAGCACATGATATGATAGGCTTAATGAGGAAGAATAGCATTTCAGTTAGGAGGCTGGTTGTGAATTTGCCCTGGAAGCAAAATATCCAGAGGATGGCAAGACCAGGTGGCCCAGACAATGGTGGGTCATGTCTGAGAAGAAAGAAGACTCTGGCTACAAAGGAAGAAAAATTCTTCTTGCTGTCCAAAGGCCTTTTCAGACATTGACTTAAGGCCCAGACGTGCCTGTGCTGGATGAGTGACCAGAAGGAAAAGAATCATATTCTCATTTTCAAAGGAAGCCACGAGAGGAACATTGAGAGCAGAGCAACCAAGAGATAAGCAACTGTTGGAGCAATTTGTATTGTTACCTGTGCTCTGATGGGGCCACTGAGGGGATGATTCCTTACTTTGCTTTTTTTCCTTCACTTCCTCACAAAAAAGGGTGCTGAGAATTCTTAAAAATAACAAACCTAAATCCGACTCAGTAACATTAATACTTGTTATTATTTAGAGTAATTGCAAAGTGTTTTTTTTTTATATATAATAGATTATTTTACTGGAGCTTCACAAGAACACTGGGAGGAGGTGATGATCCCCATTTTACAGATGAAGAAACTGAGGCTGAAAGAGGTCCACTGTTTGCCTAGAATCACAAAGTTCATGTCTGAGGCAGGATTCAAACCTAGATCTGTCTAGATCTAGCTGGACTGTATGACTAGAAGAGGGGATAGAAACAATTAGAATGACCAATAGATTCACAGGTGTCTTGCCTCCTGAGGTGCATTTTCCTTACCTATGTTGATCATGATAGTGACATTCACAAGGTGTCTGGGCCCTATTGGTGGTGCATTTTTTTAAAGACACTAGCTCCCTTTGCCTTCATGAGTATGAAATGTTAGCACCACAACTACTGCTGTTCCCCAGAAATACTTCAGGACAGAGCAAGGATTTACCGGGCTTCTCTCCCTCTTGGGGACCAAAACAGACCATCAAGAGACTGAGGCTGGCAGAGCTCACTGGCACAGGTATTCTGGTTTCCTGTCTTGTCCTTCTGATGCTTTGTTTCCTAGCGATTAGCTCTGTAGAGTTCTGCTCAAGGACTAGGCAGTTCTGATTCAATTCCTTGAGATTTAGAACTGGATTCATCTGTTGCTTTCTTGAGATGCAACAGCATATTAAGACATTTTAATTGTTATTCTGCATCTGTTTTCTCCTATTTTATGGTGAAGATTTAATAAAAATGACCAGACTTGGAATCAGAAAGACCTGGGTTCAAGTCTCGAATCTGCCACTGCAATGTGCCTTTGGATGACTCATTTCTCTTGAAGCTTCAGAGTCCACCTCCGTTAAGTGGGAACAGAAATACATGTACCAAAGAAAGTGAGTCTCAGAGAAGCTGAAATTGCTGCAGGAATCTCCCAGCCAGATGCTCTGGGGCCAGGAGTCAAAGCCTGGCCTTCTAACTGACTTCAGGACCAGGCACCTTCGACCTCTATGCTGCAGTTCATAATTCTGCCATCATATTCTCTTTGGCCTAGAATGGTGAATCCCTGATCCCTTTCCTACTGATAAGAAGGGGGCACAAGCGTCTCTGACACACCTTTATGTCCATTATTTTCCTGAACTCATGTGCTCTGGGAAGCACAGGCACCTTGTCACATCATTATTGTCAATAACAGCTACTCACATTTATCTGCCACTCTGCAATTCACAAAAATGCAGTAGAAATATCTATCACTCCCATTTAACAGAGGAAGAAACTGAGTCTCAGAGAGGTGAAATCATCTCCTCTAAATCACACAGAAAATAAGTGTTGGAACAGGATTTAAACCAGGTCTCTCTAATGCCAAATCCAGTAATCCTTTCAAATCACTGATGTTTACTGTCTTTACATGTTACAAAAGCTTTCATATTTCCCAAAAATTGCTATTTAAGAATACAAAATTATAGTAGATTAGTCTAATTCTACTACTTCTGCAGGAACAGAGCCAGGGCTGCACATTCCTTAAGTCTAATTCTGCATGGCTTACTGATAATAAACAAGCAATGGTACCCACAACAAGGAAATGAGGTCATGTGCCAATAAGCTCTGCCCAGCCATTCAGTTTCTCCACCCTCTGTTCTGGCCCCTGTGAAGTATAGCAGCATACATGATAGCACCAGGAAATCTTAGTTCTGTCTAGAACTACAGCCTAGGTCTGAGCATCAGCAGTAGGTGGGAGTAGTGACATTTTCTACTCAGGAGGGTAAAGGGAGATCGGGGCATTTTTCAAATGCACCAATAGTGCCCAAGTACCTTTTTAAAACACCCATCATGAACAAGTTGCCCAAATTTTCCTGAGCCAAGTGGTCCTGCCAAGTTCAGTGGGTATTTACTTAATTGGAGGGCAAATTCAGAACACGAATCCCAAACAAAATATTATCCTTCATTACTAAGCCAATAATAATATGTGCTAAGTAACATTTCATAGCAAGCTGGAAATTACGTGGGACTCTCATACTTGTCTGTTTCCTACTATCTGTCCATTCACTAATTACAACAGAGTTCTAAGGATCGAATAAAAACATATATGAAACACTTATCAAATTTATATAGCTACAAGCTACTGGTAATTTTACATTTGTAAGAAATCAGCTCTGGGATTTTTGTGGAAACTTTTTTATCAGCTAATTTGCATGAGAAAAATGCTTCTCTCTACCTAGTGAAAAGAAGTGGCCTAAGGCCCCAAGTCACTTACCAGTCAGGATGGAGAATTCATGGGGCAAGAAGGAATGATAACAGATAGCCAGAGGGTATACATGGAAAGTTAAAGAAACAGATCCTTACTGGCAACCTCTGAAGGATTTACTGCAACATACAAATAAGAATCACACAGGATGAGATGGAGATGGGCTGTGAGCTGCCCTGGTGGATGGAATATCACCACCAGTAGGCTCATTAACACCAAGTATTTCTGCCTATGTCACTAAAATGGCAGTGAAGATCAGCAAAAACCGTGAAATATACAGAGATAAATCGGTTCCATTTAAGTCTTTGTCCATAAAAACATTCATTTCAATTAAGAAGAATTCCTCCCAGTTTTTATGGCAATGGGGATACATAATTAGACATGGCCAGAGGCTCCATTTCTATGGGCAAAGAAAAATAGGTTTTGGATGATTATGAAGCTCATGCAGGCCCACAGTCTCTTCCTCTTATTCATTGGGTTAAATATTTGTCTTGAGCTTGACCTAGCCAGACTGGCCATTTCCATGAATTAGGTTCATTCTGTTTTACTTGTTCAACATTCTGCTCACATTGGCTGTATATACATAGCCCAAGATTATCAACATTTACCAAATGCTGTGAGAACCAGTGCTTTTCTTCTGTTTGATAACAGATTTTGCCCATGGGCTAGAATGCTGGAGACAGGAGAGTAGGCAGGCTCTGGAAGCAGAAAGGCCAGTCCAGTCTGGGTTAAGGGTGGGGTTGTCCTTTTATGTTCCATTACCTTAGGCCTGGAAGAAGGGCAGAAAACCAGAGAGCCAGTAGAACAGGCTCTGTCCCTCCCACCCAAAAGGACAGAATGAAGCTAATGATTGTGATCAATCAGATGGATAAGTTTCCACTGACTTCAAAGATAAAAAGAAGAATTAAATTAAATCTTTGAGACATCACAAAAAGTAAGTTACATAAGAATAAAAAATAAATATTGCTTCAGAATACCAAGCCATTAATTTTATTTATTGTCCAAAGTGGGCCCAGGTTGTTTTGGATTCAAGTAACTGTTTTTTGTGATTGTTTCTTTAATGTTACTAGGCCTAGTTTTTTGGGGAAAAACTCACATACTGTCAAGCTTTCCTCAACTAGTCCCTATAAGGATTATTTGGTTTTTATGAAGTAGCTTGGATAAAACCCCCAAACACAGGTCTGAAACCCATACATCTTTGCCCTGAGGCTTTATAGTATTCGGCCTGGTGACCACAGTCCAGTTTCTAGCCCTGGTTCTTTATTCAAAACCACAAATCTGGGCTAGCAGTTTTATGTTGCTTTTTTCATTTCTTTTCCCCAGTGCCAAGAAGATTGGTTAAGGCAACAAAATCCAAATCAAGAATCTTTAACCATAAACCCTTTCCTATGTAACATCTGTCAAATGAAGATGGTTTATTTGGCCTTGAAATTGTAGGTGTTCCTGTCTAAGTTAAATCATTTCTGCAAGCTAGTTTTGAGAAAGAAATTACTTATGTTGGGCAAACTACCTTCAGTAAATTGAATAAAGAGAGAAAAAGACAGAGAGATAGAGAGATGACAGAGACAATGACAGAGAGAAAAAGAGAATGTTTGAGAGATTTCCTTATTGATTTATATTAGTATAGGCAGGAAATGCCAAAAAGTCATGCCATATTTCCCTGGCACTTCATGGATACATTATTGTGACTAAATTTTTCTCCATTCCATTACGACTCCTAATAGGAACAACCTAGATAGATAAGGCACTTGAGGGTTTCTTGTGAGGGCCAAAATACTCATTTGGACACAGATCTCTCAACATAAAAGTCATCTTTATCAGTGAGAACACTGGTTAAGAGTTTGTGTGCCAAGACAACTCCACCAGAGCTTGTTGCGACCTTTGACCCAACACATTTCTTCTTAACTTCTTGCTCATATGGAGAACAATTAAAAGAGGGTTATGTACATAGTATAGGCACTCAATCAGTGATATAGATTGCTTGAAAAAAGCCGACCTCTAATAAAATTGTGAATCTACTGACTAATTTGTCAATTTGGGATAAATACATCATGATAGCAGAGAAAAAAGATGTTACCCTAAAAATGTGTTAGGGTATGAAGTCCTTATGTTTTCATATTAATTATGATCAAAATTATTGCCTTCAATAAATGATCACTGAAATTTCCATGAAGAAATCTGAGGTCTGAATGTGTTGCATCAGAATGATGAATATGAACAAGAAGGTACATATCTAAAGACTTTCCTTTAATTACTCTTAAAATGATTAGAAACAGCTGGCTTACTTTGGCTTCCATCCTCCCTCTGTGATGTCATAGGCTGTTAGGCGACTGTCCAGAGTGTTGACAGGGAGACAGTTCTAAATGTCTGATGACTATGAGCTGGGGGTTTGAACCTAGCTCAGTCTAGCAGAGCACAGATTGTGGGTAGCGAGGAACCCAGGATCTCTCATTCCCCATCCATCAGTCAAAGGGGTAGGCACCATGGATCCCGATCCTTGGGAATCATCAGCTGCCTCACAGTTAGTGCTCCTGGCCTATTGCTTGTTCCAGATGCTCTGGGCGAAACTCAACGTCTTATTGCTATGTATTGCTGTGAACATGACTCATCTGGCCTCCCAGTATTTCTTTTTTTTTTCCTTTTTTTTTAAACAAATGCTTTATTAACTTCTGTTTTACATCATTCATTTCCGTCAGATTTTGAGTTACAATCATTTTCCCCCCATTATTCCCCTACCCAACCTCCCAGAATAGTACTCCCCCAAGATATCGCTTCCTCCAATCTGCTCTCTCCCATACCTTCTCCCATACCCCCATCGACTTTTCCATTAGAGGAACGTGAGTCTTTGCATCCCAATGCCTGCACATCTTATCTCCCTATTACAAGCAAAAGAGTATTAATAATAGTATTTATATATATTTGAAACATTTAATGTTACGACCTCAAATTACAGATCCATTTCCTTCCTCCCTTGTTGCCCATTCCCTCTTGGGAGATAAGTAATTCAGTATATGTTGTACATGTCTAGCTATGCAAAACATTATCATAGTAGATATATTGTACAAGGCTGCTTATAATTCCCTCCCACTCATCCCACCCCCCACCTGGTCCATTCCCTACATGATCCTGTCCCTCTTTTATAGTGGGTACTTCCAACCTCCCCTCACCCCAAGGATGCCCTCCCATCCATCATCCCTCCTCCCATCCCCTTCCCCCTATCCTGCTACAGGTTGAGATATCCCATTTAGTATGTATGTCATTTTCTCCCTGAACCAAATTCAATGGGAATGTGGTTTTGTCTTTTTAGCCTTCCTTATTCTCCCCCTCCTTTGCAACCACTTCCCCTTGCTTCTTCTACATGGGATAGTTTACCCTACCCTGTCTCTCCCCATCTCCTCTTGCCACTTTCCTCTCTCACCTCATAATTTCATCCCTTGAGTATTCTCCCTTCCCAACAAATTCAACCTATGCCCTCTATCCATATATAACTGTAACCATATACACACACATTCACATATGTATTCATATGACCACACCCCCTTCTTCCATTATTTTCATAGTGAGAAAGATATCATCAGTCACAGTTATTGCTTTTCCATATAGGAATGTAAATAGTTCAACTTTGATAAGTTCCTTTTGATTTCTTTTCCCTGATTACCTTCTCAGGCATCTCTTCCTTCTTGTGTCTGGGTATCAAATTTTCTATTCAATTCTGGTTTTTTCCTCAAGAATGCTTGAAAGTCCTCTATTCCACTTAATGACCATATTTTCCCCTGAAACAAAATACTCAGTTTTGCTGGGTAGGTGACCCTTGGGTTCATTCCCAGTTCTTTTGCCCTCTGGAATATCATATTCCATGCCCTTCGATCCCTCAGTGTAGAAGCTGCCAGGTCCTGGGCTATTCTGATTGTGTTTCCACAATATTGAAATTGTTTCTTCCTGGCTGCTTGTAGTATTTTCTCCTTGATCTGGGGATTCTGGAACCTGGCTATAATATTCTTGGGAGTTTTCTTTTTGGGATCTTTTTCAGGAGGTGATCAGTGGATTCTTTCAACCTCTATTTTGCCCTCTGGATCTAAAACATCAGGGCAGTTTTCCTTGAGAATTTCTTGAAGGGTGATTTCTAGGTTCTTTCCTTGATCATGGCTTTCAGGTAGTCCAATAATTTTTAAACTGTCTCTCCTGGATCTATTTTCCAGGTCAGTGGTTTTTCCCATGAGATATTTCACATTGCCTCTACTCTTTCATTTGTTTGGATCTGCTTAACAGCATCTTGATTTCTCATAAAGTCATTAGCTTCCATTTGCTCCAGTCTAACTCTGAAGGAATGAATCTCCTCAGTGAACTTTTGAGATTCTTTTTCCATCTGGCAAATTCGACTTTTTAAGGCATTCTTCTCCTCATTGCCCTTTTGGGCCTCCTTTGCCATTTGAGTTAGTCTATTTTTTAAGGTGTTGTTTTCCTCAGTTAGGCTGTTGACCCTCATTTCATACTTTTCCTGCATCCTTCTCATTTCTCTTTCCAATTTTTCCTCCACTTCTCTTATTTGATTTTTAAAGTCCTTCTTAAGGTCCTCTATGGCCTGCAACCCGCTCATGTTTTCCCCTGGGGCTTTTGGAGCAGGACTTCTGACCTCACAGTCCTTTTCCTGCTCTATGCCCCCAAAATAGGAGTCTAGGGTTGCATTTTTCTGTTTCCTTTGCCTTGGCATGTTGCCACTTAATTGCTTGACTTTTGGGCTTGTTGGCACACTATGGCTTTAAGGCCAGCTAGAGGAATTTTCGTCCCGAACGTGTGGGGGGCAACTTCCGTTTCTGGCAAGCTGTAAACCCACCCACGACTTCCACCCTAGATCACAATCCAGATCCAGGGAGGTTAAAGCAAGAGCGATTACCCCCCAAGACTGATCGATGGATCTCCCTACAAATTTGCAGGCTGGGAGCGGGAGCTGCCTCTGAAAACTACAAAATGGCGTTTGTCCTCAGCGGCTTCTAGCCCCCAGGGGAGGGAGCCGACGCATTCCCTAATACCAGTCCCAAAGTCCATAGGACACTAACCTCTTACTTTGTCCTAGGCAAGTCTATGTTGATAATTCTGGAGTCACCACAGCTCCTGGTGTTCTGGGGTTCCTCCAGCTGGCTGCTGGCTCTGCCACCCTGGGGCTAAAACCTCGGCTCATGCGGACCTGGGCTCGGCTCGGCTCCTGCGCTCTGCGCTCTGCACGCTGCCAGGTCGCAGACCACTGTGCTGGTCCTTCCTGCAGGGCTGCTGGGCTGTCCTCAGCGGGAAGTTATCTTCTCTGTGTCGTTCTGTGGGTGCTGGGGCTCCAGAAGTTGTTCAGAGTCCCCTTTTACATAGTTTGGAGGGAATCTGGGGCAGAGTGGCTTGGATGAGCTGTTTCTACTCCGCCATCTTGGCTCCGCCCCCCCAGTATTTCACTAATATGGTAGATTTTTCCACTTCTTATGGCATAAAAGGTTGCAGGCAGGCAGGCAGCTGATCCATATACTGCCCCAGAAGTTCCCAGTGGAGCAACTGGTTCCCACACACCAGGCTCTGTGGGATGCCCTGGGTCTTGGAAGAACTTGGTCTCTAGGCATTCTCTATTTGGTACTCAATTCAGCCCAGAGAAATGTCCAGAGTCTGCTGAATGAACTCACGAATGAACTAGGCAAGGCTTTATATCATGCAGCTCGGTGGACTCACTGTGGCCTAGCCATCGCCTGCCAGAATGCCTATCAGGTCATGTTGAGGACTGTCATCCTTCAGCTCCACTCTGCCCTGTTTTTGGGCTGCCCAGAGAGGCTCTGCACAGCCATCTCTCAAGGAATAGAGACTGCAAGGGCCTTCCAGTTTCTGGAGCACTCCACACGACAACAACCTGGCTGCAGCTCCATGAAAGAGAAGAATGAAGTTCCTGCTTATGCTTGCCTTGGCAGACGTGCCCATCTGAAGCGGCGCTTCCAGAGGTCCGACCTGTCCAACTTTCGTGGACACTCCTCCACTTATCGTATCCCAGCACCACCTGCTAGTATGGAGCAAGGCAACTGCCATTTTTTTACTCCAGGAGTGCCTCTCAACACTGGGTTCCACAACAGCAAAAAGGAGATGGAGAAGAAAACAAAGAAGAATAAGGATGAAAAGGAGAAGGAGAAGGAAGAAGAAAAGGGGAAGAAAAAGAAGAATGTGGAAAAAAAAGAGGAGGAAAAGAAAGAGAAAAAGGAGGAAGAGAAAGTAGAAGAGGAAAAGGGAGGAGAGAAGGAAGTCAAGGAGAAAAGGGAGAAAGAAAAGGTAGAAAAGGAGGAGAGGAAGGAGGTAGTAAAAGAGCAAGTGAAGGTAGAAGACAAGAAGACCAAAAGGAAGGCAGAAAAGAAGACAGAATTGAAAGAGGAGGAGGAGGTAGAAAAGGAGGAAGAGAAAAAGCAAAAGGTGGGAAAGAAGAAGGAAAAGGCAGGAGGGAAAGCGAAGAAGAAGAAGAAGAAGAAGAAGAAGAAGAAGGAGGAGGAGGAGGAGGAGGAGGAGGAGGAGGAGGAGGAGGAGGAGGAAGCAGAAGATAAGGACAAGGCAGAAAAGAAGGAAAGGAAAACCTCAGCTGCACAGCAGGACCTGGCTGAAAGGATGAAAAGCCTCAGTGAATTCATCTCCTTTGTCTATTTGTATGCCTTGTTCCTCTTCACGCAATAAAGTAAACCAGTAGTGAAATTACTCAATCCCAGTGGCTTTTTTTTTGTCCTTGGGGAGGGAAGGAGTCTAGTATTTCTTAGATTAGGGGAATTCAAACTATTTCTAACTTATACACTAACCCCAGAACTTTTGAAATTCTTCCCAATGAATGCTCTTTTCTAAAGAAATACTACATACCAAGAAGTTCAGAGTGCCAAAGAAAAGTTTCTGTGGCCTGGAGATTTGTTAGGCAGTCTGGGGATCAACTAACACGTCTTAAATACCTACTTTGTACTACTGGGCTACAAAGAAGGGTAGAAACAATGCTGGCCCTCAAGGAACTTATATTCTAATGAGATCTGTAACTGACCTTATCCTGAGCCCGCCTGCTGTACAAGGGGCAGGCCAATAAGAAAAGACACTCTATTTTAAAGTCTAAGATGGGAAAGAAAAAAGTAGCTCAAATTGTAGACACAAAGGCATGCCTTGAGAAACAGTCTTGTTTCCTGGCACAGAATTTGGTCCCTGGAAGGGCGCTGTGCATGGGCCAGTTAGAGCAGAAGTCAGTTCATCAGTCTGCCCCAATTCCCTTTATTTTCTCTTTCTCCCTGGGGGGCTATGTTCCCACCAGGCACATCCAGCTAGTAAGGGTCTGAGACAAAATTTGAACTCAGGTCTTCCTGTTTCCAAATTTGATATTCTATTCACTGTGCTACCTAGCTGTATGTGAATAAAAAGGCTATAAGAATAAACAGCTTAGAGTCAGCCTGAAACCCAGAGCCAAAAATATATGTGGGGACACAAATTAAATGAGCCTGTATCTAAAAAATCCAGACACTTTTTTAAAAAAACAGGGCTTACAGATTGCAGATATGCTATATTTGAATAATGAAGCTTTTAAAACACAAAGACTCAACAGTAACTATTTCATGATGAAACCTGATCAATGATACTATTCTGGGAAATGAGAATGCCAGAAAGGATAGAGGACATCTGTGATTACAGTTGCCTCATATCACTTACAGGGACTCAAGCGATTATCAATTTCCAGAAAAGAAAATGTTATGTCTATCAAAACAAGGAGGGAGGGGGAGAATGAAACACAGTCATTTTCTGTTTCTCCAAAGTACAAATGCCACAAGTTCCTATTAGGCAACCAAAGAGTGTTCTTGATGATGGGGAAATGTGAGGTTAGATATTCCAAGTTGGGGTGGGGGCATGGGGAGGGCTACCTGCAAAAGAGTCTCCTGCCTTGGGCTGCATGCTTGCAAAGGCATCTTTTGACTCCTGGATTCTGATTCCCTAAAATTAAAAGTGACTAGAATGCGACATCCCCATTAATATCCACAATGGCTGATACTCTATAATGTGTTACCCCTTACAAATCATACAGCCTTTGATGCCAAGATTACTGAGCAGAATCCAACCTATTCCAGAAAGGAACCACCAGAATCATGCATCTTAAGTGAGAAATGGGTGCCCATGTTGCCTCTCCAGTGAGGGGAGCCTCACCCCTACCTTCTGAGACAGCAGCTCAGGAGATGGCATTAAGCCTCCCTCAGTGTGGACTTGTGATGGTAATTCTTGCATTCAAGTAGAAGACTGAACATTTATTGCCATCATATGATGCAACCCAACCAAGCAGTTGGCAAGTCAGAGTAAGTGGGAATTGCTGACTGGAGTTTCATCTGCCCTCTTCTTCACTTCCCCACTTTTTCAACACTTTCAAAAAGCCGAACAATTTTTAAAAAAGTAAATGTTCAAACTGTTGTTCACATGCAATTGAGAAAAAGAAGAAGATAAAAATTAAATGTAAAAAAGAAAAGAAACCAGTAGAAACCCTGTGGTTGAGAACCAATTCTAAATGATGCCTTGCAAAGGCTTTCTTGCTAATTAGAATAATTTTCCTTCTGCCCTTTCATGAGCTCCTGCCTTCCTACCTACCTTTTCCTATTGCGTTCCCACTGTGGATAAGGGAGGGCTCTCTCTTCTTCTGTTCTCATTGTTACAGAACAGAGAAACCAGTTTGTGGCTAAGCCTGGAGTGGAATGGAAACTGTCCACCCCAGCCAGATCCCAGATGTTCATTTTCTGTGCTCTGGCTAATTTTCTCCTGCTCCACCAAAAGGGCTTTGATCATTTTGTCATTCTTGCTGTCATCAGTGATGTTAAATTGGAACAGAAATGGAACCTGCTAAACCATTCACAGGGATCCCTGAGGGCTGGATATCGACTGGGTTTGCAAATGTGACATCATCAACATTTTACTGTATTTTTCTTTTTGTTCAGTATTTCCCAATGACATTTGAATGTGGTTCAGTTGCACTCAGCAGTGTTGTGGGCAGCATGCAACGTTGGACCCCTTCTCTCTGATCATCACCATCACAGCCAGCATTTATAAAGCATGTTAAGGTTTGCTAAGTACTTTACAATTATCATGGTGTTTTACCATCACAACACTGGCAGGAGGTACAAGCTACTGTGATCCCCATTTTACAGATGAGGACACTGAGGTAGACAAGGTTTGATGATTCGGTCTTTCAAAGTGACCTGTCAGACTTCTCCAGGACTGTAACAGGGGACAAATGGCTCAGACCACCTTTATGGGGTGAGGCAGGTCTCTTGGGCTATTACAAAACACTTGAGGCCCGCCATCTGTATAAGTGGGAAAAACAGAGCCTACAAGAACAAACCTTGAAAAGGGCCAAAACACACACACAAGTGCACACTAACCCACACTCACATCCAACCACAAAGAGGCACATACTCACAAACACACGTATACCCATGACCACAGATAGACAGTATACATGGTCACATACAGAAATGTACATATTCATGATCATAGATGGGCAGACACACACACTCAAACATATCCAAAGGCACAGAGAGACCCACATGCACAACACACAGAAAATCACAATCATTAACATGGATAGGCAGACACACACTGGACCACTGAAGGGAGTGTGCGCGCACACACACACACACACACACATACACACAAACCTATGACCAAAGATGAGAAGACATACCAACAGGATAACTGATGGGCAGACACATATACAAAGTTACAGAAGGGCATGAACATAATCCTAATCACACATGCACAAGTGAAGGACACACAAAAACTATACAAATTAATTCCCATAGTTGTCCCATACATGACCACTGACAGAAATATATGCACACACAGATAGTCAAATACACAGCAATACTCACAAGCACAATAAGAAGCATACACACAAAAACAAAACACATTCACGACTACAGATGGGCAGACATACAAACACAGCCACAGATGGGAAGACACAGACCTCCTCCCCCACACACAGAGGAGTCATTGAAGGACACACAGACAGACACACAACAAAACAGAAACAATCACTGCCATTGCTGGGGAGCCACACACATAGTCAGATATACACATATACACACAGATTAGCAAACACACACTAACACAGTCACACACGACTACACAAACAACACACACTCACAACCATGGGTAGACAGACAAAAGGGCCACTTACAGGCAGACACACAGACACAACCACAGATGAGCAAACACAAAACAAATACAAGCCATTAAAGGGCACACACACACACACATACACAGACACACAACAAAACAAAAATATTCTCTCCCACTGCTGGGGAGCCATATTCCTTTCCAGTGATGGACACATACATACACAAAATGACAGATTGGTTAACACACATCCACATTCACAAACACAGACACTGAAAGACACACACATGTGCAACACATGCACTCAAAATCAAAGACGGCCACAAAACACACAAAGAAAGATGGGCAGATGCACAAACACACACATGTCACTGAAGGCACAAAAACACAGACATACAACTAGACCAATACATTCACTCCCATTGCTGAGGAGCTACATTCAGGGTCATTGATGGAAACATTTTACACATATACACCATCACAGATGGAGAAACACAAACCCACACTCACAACCACAGACACCGAGGGACACACAAACATACACACACAGTATATATACTGAAAACCATAGATGGGGAGATTGAAAAAGAGGGCCACTTAAGGGGAGACACACAAAACCACAGATGGGCAGACAGAACCACACAAACAGAAGCCACTCAAGGGCATGTGTACAAAGACACACAACAAAACAAAAACATTCACTCCCATTGCTGGGGCACCACAGGCCTGGCCAGTGATGGACACATCTATACACATACACACGATGACAGATTGGTTAACACACATCCACATTGACAAACACAGCCACTGAAAGACACATACATGCACAACACATGCACTTGCAACCAAAGACTGGAAAAAAACACACAAGGAAAGATGGGTAGATGCACAATCACACACACATATCACTGAAAGTCACACAAAGACACACAACTGCAAAAAGCATTCAGTCTCATGCTTAGGGGCCACATGCATGGCTACTGATGGAAACATTTCTACACATATAAAAAATCACAGATGGGGAAACACACACCCACACTCACAACCACAGTCACTGAGGGACACACACACACACACACAATACATACTTAAAACTATAGAAGGGCATATTGAAAAAGAGGGCCCCTGATGGGCAGACACACACAAGTAAAGACAGGCAGACACACAATACCTCCCCCAACAAAAGTCACTGAAGGGCATGTGCACAAAGAAATATAACAAAACAAAAACATTCACTCCCATTGCTGGAGAGCCACATGCCTGGGCAGTGATGGACACATATATGGACACATACACACAATAACAGACTGGTTGACACACATCCATATTCACAAACACAGCCACTGAAAGACATACAGACACACAACATACGCATTTGCAACCAAAGATGGGCAAAAAACAATGAAGTAAAGATGTGTAGACGTACAACCACACACACGTCACTGAAGGGCACACACACAGACACATAACTACACACATACATTCAGTCCCATGCTTAGTGGCCACATGCATAGCCACTTATGGAAACAATTCTACACATATACACAACCACAGATGGGGAAACACACACGCCCACACTCACAAACACAGCCATGGAAAGACAGACAGACACACACACACACTGAATACATACTCAAAACCATAGATGGGCCGATTGATAAAGATGTCCCCTGATGGGGGGATGCACACAACTAAAGATGGACAGACACACAATGCAACCCCCCCCCCAACAAAAGCCACTCAAGGGCATGTGCGCAAAGATACACAACAAAACAAAAACATTCACTCCCATTGCTCGGGAGCCATATGGCTGGCCAGTGACGGACACATCTATACACATACACACAATGACAGATTGGTTAACACACATCCATATTCACAAACACAGGCACTGAAAGACATACACATGCACAACACATGCACTCAAAACAAAGATGGCCAAAAAACATACAAGGAAAGATGGGTAGATACACAATCATACACACATGTCACTGAACGCACACAAACACAAGCACACAACTACACAAATCCATTCACTTGCATTGCTGAGGAGCTATATGCATGGTCACTGATAGAAAAATTTTACACATATACACAATCACAGATGGGGAAATACCTACCTACACTCACAACCACAGACACTGAGGGACACAAACATACACACACAGAGAATACATACTCAAAACCATAGATGGGCAGATTGATAAAGAGGGCCACTTATGGGCAGACACACAAAACCACTGATGGTCAGACACAAAACCACGCACACAGAAGCCACTTAAGGGCACGTGCAGAAAGACTCAACAAAACAAAAACATTTGCTCCCATTGCTGGGGAGCCACATTCCTCTCTAGTGATGGACAAGTATATACACATACACACAATGACAGATTGGTTAACACACATCCACATTCACAAACACAGCCAC
Organism: Gymnobelideus leadbeateri; assembly: GCA_011680675.1. NCBI lineage: Eukaryota > Metazoa > Chordata > Mammalia > Diprotodontia > Petauridae > Gymnobelideus > Gymnobelideus leadbeateri. The sequence goes on from WOXC01008075.1 coordinate 207,904, forward strand.
TGAAAGACATACACACGCATAACACATGCACTCAAAATCAAAGATGGCCAAAAAATACACAAAAAAAGATGGGTAGATGCACAACCACACACACATGTCACTGAAGGGCACACACACACATAGAACTACACAAATACATTCAGTCCCACGCTTGGGGGCCACATGCATGGCCACTGATGGAAACATTTATACACATATACACTAACACATATGGGCAAACACCCTCACACTCACAACCACAGATACTGAAAGACACACACACACACACACGCTGAATATATACTCTAAATCATAGGTGGGTAGATTGATCAAGAAGGCCCCTGATGGGCAGACACACAACACTCCCACCCACGATACAACCTAGTGAAGGATATTTGTGCAAAGACACACAACAAAACAAAAACATTCACTCCCCTTTTCTGGGGAGCCACATGCATGGCCAGTGATGGACACATATATACACATACATACAATGATATATGGGGAAACACACACCCACACTCACAACCACTACCATCAAAGGACACACATGCACACACTGAACCTGTACTCAAAACCACAGATGGGCAGATTGATAAGTAGGGCCACTGATGGTCAGATGCACACAACCATAGATGGGTAGACACACAATCACACACACATACACACAAGTCACTGAAGGGCATGTGCACAAAGACACACAACTAAACAAAATTATTCACTCCCATGTGTGAGGAGCCACATGCATAACCATAATGGACACATTTATACACATACACAATCATAGATGGGGGAACACAGACCCACAGTCAGAAACTGAGCCACTGAAACACAGATACCACACTCTCACAATAACAGACTATCAGAGAGACAAAGAGGGCCACAGACGGGGGATGTCATACATAAACAACCACAGCTGGGCTAACAGAAAATCACACACACACACACATACAAAAGCCACTGAAGGGCTCTACCCCCCAATCTCAACAAACACATTCATTCCCATTGTGGGGCAGCCACATACACTGCCAGTGATGGACACATATATACACATACATAATCCGAGATTCACAAACACACACCTACCCTCACAAATATAAATAAATAGACAATAAAAAGACACAAAGACACACACAACATACATTAACGGCCATAGATGGACAGAGAGATGAAGAGCGTCAGACACACACACAACCACAAACACAAATACACAAGCCACTGTAGGGTGCCCACACAGACACACAACAAAACAAACACATTCATTCCCATTGGGGGGCAGCCACATTACATGGCCATTGATGGATAGATATACAGTCATACACGTAATCACAGATTAGCAAACACACACCCATACTCACAACCACGGCCACTGAAAGACACACACACAACACACTCTCATGACAATAGATGGGCAGAGAGACAAAGAGAGCCACAGAGAGGCAGACGCACGCACAAACTATCACAGATGGGCAAAAACAAAATCACACAAAAACACACACAAGCCACTGAAGGGCACATGCACACATATACACACCCACTGTGGGGCAGCCACACACATTGCCATTGATACACACATAAATATACATACCCACAATCATAGACTGGTAAACACATATCCAAACTCACAAATAGAGCCACTAAAAGGACACAGACCCACACACCCACATAACACACACACATTAATGGCCAGAGATGAGAAGAGAGTCAAAAAGGGTCACTGATGGGCAGACACACACACAAACAACCATAGATAGGCAGACACAAAACCATACACAAAACCATACACACTGAAGAGTGTGTGTGCATACCCTCCCCGCCCCCCCCCCCCAAAAAAAAAAAACAACTGCATTCATTCCCATTGTGGGGCAGCCACATCCATGGCCACTGATGGGCAGATATATAGTCATACACACAATCACAGATTGGCAATCACACACCTACACTCATAGCCACAGAAGGACACACACGCAGATACATATGGAACACATACTCAAAACCATAGACGGGCAGACACAAAAACACACAGATATACACATAAGCATTTGAGGGCCCCCCACATACAGACACACAACAAAACAAACACATTTACCCCCATGGCTGGGGAGCCACATACATCGCCATTGATGGGTACATATATACACATATACACAATTCCAGATTGGCAAACACACCCACTCTCAAAACACAACACACAAGAGCACAAAAATACAATCATACACAACACACATAGTACCAGAAATGGGCAGACACACAATCACCCACAATTTACTGAAGGGCACATACACACACAAGCAAAACAAACACATTCACTCTTATTGCTGGGCAGATGAACAACCACACACACACATACACACACACAATTCACTGAAGGGCACACACACACACAACAAAACAAAAACATTCACTTCCATTGCTACAGAGCCAAATATGTGACCACTGATGTACACATATTCACAAAGATTGGCAAACACACACCCATACTCACAAATACAGCCAGTGAAACGCATAATAACTGTCACGACCATAGATGGCAGAGAGATAAAGGGTGCCATTGATGGGCAGACACACACAATGACAGATAGGTAGACACATAATCACACACACACAGACAAATCACTGACAGACGCATGCACAAACCCCCTCCTCCCCAAAACAAACACATTCTCCCCTATTGCTGGCCAAGCACATACATTGCCACTGATGTACAGATATATAGATATATACACAATCACAGTTTGGCAAACACACACCCACACTCACAAACACAGCCACTGAAAGGCACATAAACAAACACATACAACACATACTCACAAACATAGATGGGCAGAGAGACAAAGAGGGGCACTGATGGACAGAAAAACACGACAGATTGGCAGACATACAACAACACGCACACAAGTCACTGAAGGGTGCACACAGACATACAACAAAACAGATACATTCATTCCCATCGCTGGGAAGTCACATACATGACCACTGATGGACAGATATATACACATACACACAATGACAGATTGGCAAACATATACACACACTCAAAAACATAGTCACTGAAAGGCACAGAAACACAAACCCAACATATATTCTCAGCAATATATGGGCAGAGAGACAAAGAGGGCCACTGATAAGTGGAAGTACACATACAACCACAGCTGGGAAGACACAAAACTACACACATACAAGCCACTGAAGGATACACACACAGAGACACACAACAAAACAAACATATTCATCCCCATGGCTGGGCAGCCACATACATGACCACTGATGGACAGATATATACACATACACACAATGACAGATGGGCAAACACACACCCATGCTCGGAAACAGAACCACATATGAGCACACCCACAAACACAAGACACACTCACAACCAAAGATGGGTAGACACAAGACTACACACACAAATACAGATACAAACACACACATAAGCACCGAAGGGTTCCCATTAGTGGATACGAATATATTTGGCCATTGATGGACAGATGTGTACATATACACACAATCACAGATTGGGAAACATGCATCCACATTCACAAACAGAGCCACAGATGAGCACACAAACATACATACAACACAGACTCACAACCATAGATAGGTAGACAGACAAAGAGGGCCACTAAGGGGTAGACACACAAACAACCATAGACTGGCAGATACAAAACCACACAAAACACACACACAAGCCACTGAAGGATGAACACACAGACATACAATGAACCAACACATTCAATCCCATTTCTGAGCAGTTACATACATGGCTATTGATGGATAGATACATACACATACACACAATGATATATTGGCACACACTCACAAACAGAGCTACTGATGAGCATACAAACACAAATACATACACAATACACACTCATAACCATAGATGGGCAGACCAATAGGCAGAAACACACATAACCACAGATGGCAGGCACAAAATCACACATGCAAGCCACTGAAGGGCACACACATATATAAGGATACACACAGACACACACACTCAATACACTGTCACAACCACAGATGGGCAGACACAAACAGGGCCACTGATGGGTAGATACAGACACACAACCATGGATGGGCAGACACAAAATACTTTCATTCTCATTTCTGGCTAGGTGCATACACGGCCATTGATGGACAGACATATACACATATACACAACTACAGACTAGTAAACACACACTCACAAACACAGGCACTGAAAGGCACACAAACACACACACACAACACCCACTCACTGCCATCACAGATGGGCAGACACAAACATACAATTACAGAAGGGCAGAGACAAAACTCCACACATGGAAGCACTAAAGGTCAAATAAACACACAAAACGAACATATTAATTCTCATTGCTGGGTAGGCACATACATGGCCACTGATAGATATACACATAGAACAATCACAGACTGGCAGACACACATCCACACTCACAAACACAGCCACAGATGGGCACACACACAACACACACTCACAACCATAGATGGTCAGAAAAAGAGGGTCACTGATGGGCAGACACATATAACTACAGATGGGGAGATACAAAATAACACACTAAAGGGCACATACAGACACACACCCACATACCCAATATACTTTCATTCATTACCACAGGTGGACAGACACACAAATAGGGTCACTGACAGGTAGATACACACTCTCGACCAAAGGTGGGCAGTCAGAAAATTACACACATACAGAAGCCACAGAAGGACGTGCTTGCACATATAAAGACACACAACAAAACACTATTTCATTCTCATTGCTGGCCAGGTGCATACGTGGCCACTGACAGACAGACATATACACATACTCCCAACCACAGATAGCAAACACACATCTACACTCACAAACACAGTCACTAAAGGGCAAGCGCGCACACAGACACACAGACACACCACATGCACAACTACAGATGGGCAGAAGGAGGGCCACTAACAGGCAGACACCCCCCCACAGAACCACAGATGGGCGGACACTAAACTACACACACACACACACACACACACACACACACACATACACACCATCACCACCACTACCACCACCAAGACAGAGGCACAAAGAAATACACACAGATGGGCAGACACAAACCCAGTCACATTCACAATGACAACAGAGGAATACACAAACAAAAACATATACATTCACACACTTACACTCACATAAATGACCACAGATGGGCAGACACGCACCAGTAGTAACCAACAGGAACACTTACACACAAAAACAACAGAATGGCATAAATAAACACATTTATGACTAGAGCTGGGCTTACACACACATGACTGCTGATGAGCAGACACACACAGAACCATAGATGGGCAGGTACATACAACAGAGAGGCACACACACATTCATGACCATAGATGGACACACACGTACATATACACACTCCTAACCACAGGTAGGTACACACACACACACACACACACAAGCACTGACAGGGAAATACATGTAGAGTCACAGATGGGCAGGCACACACCCACACCCATACCCACATTCACACAAAACCACAGTCAAGCAGATAGACATATTCAAGCACCTAGGTTTAACAAGCCAGAATGCCACAAATCCACAGCCACAATTAGAAAGCAATACACAAAACCACATTCAAGGAAAAGAAGGCAGACCAGGAGAGATAAACCACCCACCACAGACAATCATATATAAATAAAATCACAGTCAGAGAGAAAGACAGAAACCACAGAGACATACGAACAAACACACAGCCACAAACACACAATAATACAGAGCTACACGTGCACAATCAGTCACAGAAACAGAGATAGAGCAAGCCAGAAACACACAGCCAGTCACAGACAGAGACAGCCCCACATAACCCAAATCCTGCCCGTCACGGCAACAGCCCAATGCTAACACAGAGACAAGCACAGGCAACAGGCCAATTCAGTGTCCTTTGCTAGATATCCCTTCATATTGCACCCACCAATTATGGATGCCCTCCAAGGTTCTGTTTGGGGCTCTCCTGTCTCATAGCAGTGGTTCTTAACCTGGAGTACACAGATCCCTTTGGGGCTCCTGGGGACATTTTAGGGGAGGTCTGTAAATGCTGACAAGATCAAAATTACAACCTTATTTTCACTCCCCTCCTATGGAAATGTAATATTTCCTTCATTTCTGTTGTTGATGTTTTAATAGACACAAAGAGTCCCAGTGACAGATCAAGTCTAGGTCTCTTGTTGTTTGTCCTTTGTTTTTGAAGAGGACCAGTGACGGCACTGATGACGTCTTGACCTGCCCATGAATTGGATTTAAATGAGGCCGAGCTATGCGGAGTCCTTAGCCTCACTCTCTCTTCCAGAATCACTGGCATCTAGTGGCAAGACAAAAATGAGGACTGGCCATTGATGGCCCAGGTTGCAGTGGCTGACCTCAGCATCTTCCATGTTTGACAAGCTCTAAGTACTCCACAGGGCCAGCTTCAGCCACTTTCTCAGCCGTTAGAACAAATTGTTCTTATCCACTCATTCTGCCAGGGAAAATTTCACGTGCTTGGGGCAGATATCTCCTAATTCACTGATGGCTTTGAGGCCTGTTGGTTACTCTCAATCTGGTTTTTAACCTAGATGGTTTTCTGGGGGTGTGCCTACTGCTCATGCTACAGTTTCTTTTTTCTTTTTTTTTAAACAAATGCTTTATTAACTTCTGGTTTACATCATTCATTTCCACCAGATTTTGAGTTACAATTTTTTCCCCATTTTCCCCCTACCCACCATCCCAGAATAGCAGTCCCACTAGATATCCCCTCATCCAATCTGCTCTCTCCCATATCTTCTCCCATACCACCTTCGACTTTTCCATGAGAGCAAGGTGAATCTCTGTTCCCCAATGCCTACACATCTTATCTCCCAATTACATGCAAAATAGTATTAATAACAGTATTAATATATAGTATATATATTAATTAATTAATAACAGTATTCATATATATTTGAAACATTTAATTTTAAAACCTCGAATTTCAGATCCATTCCCTTCCTCCCTTGCGACCCATTTCCTCTGGGAAGATAAGTAATTCAGTATGTGTTGTACATGTATAGCTATGCAAAACATTACTACAGTAGATATACTGTAAAAGGCTGCTTCTAATTCCCTCCCACCAATCCCACCCCCGACCTGGTCCATTCCCTACTTTGATCCTGTCCCTCTTCAATAGTGGGTACTTCCAACCTCCCTTCCCCCCAAAATGCCCTCCCGTCCATCATCCCCCTTCCACCTACTCTGCTGCAGGATGAGATATACCGTTTAGTATGTATGTCATTCTCTCCCTGAGCCAAATTCAATGAGAATATGGTTTTGCCTTTTCCCCTTCCTGTTCTTCCCCTCCCCTGCAGCCACATCCCCTTGCTTCTTCTACATGAGATAGTTTACCCTACCCTGTCTCTCCCCATCTCCTCTTGCCACTTTCCTCTCTCACCTCATAATTTCACCCCTTAAGTATCATCCCTTCACAACAAATTCAACCTATGCTCTCTATCCATGTATAACTGTAAACATATACACACATATTCACATATATATTCATATGCCCATATACCCTTCTTCCATTATTTTCATGCTGAGAAAGGTTTCATCAGTCACAATTATTGTTTTTCTATATAGGAATGTAGGTCAACTTTGATAAGTTCCTTTTGATTTCTTTTCACTGATTACCTTCTCAGGCATCTCTTGCTTCTTGTGACTAGATGTCAAACTGTTTTTTTTCCTCAAGAATGCTTGAAAGTCCTCTATTCCACTGAATGACCATATTTTCCCCTGAAACAAAATACTCAGTTTTGCTGGGTAGGTGATTCTTGGTTTTAATCCCAGGTCCTCTGCCCTCTGGAATATCATATTCCATGCCCTTCAATCCCTCAGTGTAGAAGCTGCCAGGTCCTGGGCTATTCTGATTGTGTTTCCACAATACTGAAATTGTTTCTTCCTGGCTGCTTGGAGTATTTTCTCCTTGATCTTGGAATTCTGGAACCTGGCTATAATATTCCTGGGAGTTTTCTTTTTGGGATCTTTTTCAGGAGGTGATCTGTGGATTCTTTCAACCTCTATTTTGCCCTCTGGGTCTAAAACATCAGGGCAATTTTCCTTGAGAATTTCTTGAAGGATGATTTCTAGGTTCTTTCTTTGATCATGGCTTTCAGGTAGTCCAATAATTTTTAAATTATCTCTCCTGGATCTATTTTCCAGGTCAGTGGTTTTTCCCATGAGATATTTCACATTGCCTTCTATTCTTTCATTTGTTTGGATCTGTTTAACAGCATCTTGATTTCTCATAAAGTCATTAGCTTCCATTTGTTCTAGTCTAACTCTGAAGGAATGAATGTCCTCAGTGAGCTTTTGAGATTCTTTTTCCATCTGGCAAATTCGGCTTTTTAAGGCATTCTTCTCCTCATTGCCCTTTTGGGCCTCCTTTGCTAGTCTATTTTTTAAGGTGTTATTTTCCTCAGTCAGGCTGTTGACCCTCATTTCATACTTTTCCTGCATCCTTCTCATTTCTCTTCCCAATTTTTCCTCCACTTCTCTTATTTGGTTTTTGAAGTCCTTCTTAAGGTCCTCTATGGCCTGTAACCCACTCATATTTTCCTTTGGGGCTTTTGGAGCAGGATTTCTGACCTGACAGTCCTCCTCCTGTTCCATGCTTCCATCCTCTTTGCCCCCAAAATAGGAGTCTAATGTTGCGTTTTTCTGTTTATTTTGTTTCTTTTGCCTAGGAATGTTGCCACTTAATTACTTGACTTTTGGGCTTGTTGCCACAGTAGGACTCTGCCAGCAGACGGGAGCTTCTGTCCCGAATGTTGGGGTCTTCACAACTTCTGGTTCTGGCAAGTTGGATGCCCACCCCAGACCTCCCCCCCCCCAGATCACAATCCAGGTCCAAGCAGGTTAAAGCAAGAATGATTAACCTCCAAGACTGATCACTGGATCTCCCTACAGTTCGCAGGCCAGGGGCTGGAGCTGCCACTGAAACTGCAAAATGGCGTGTCTCCTGAGCGGCTTCTAGGCCCCAGGGGAGGAAGCCGACATGTTCCCCAAATACTGGTCCCAAAGTCCATAGGGCACTAACCTCTCACTTTGTCCTAGGCATGTCTGTGATGATAATTCTGGAATCACCCCAGCTGCTGGAGTTCTGGGGTCCCTCTGCCTGGCCGCCCTGGGGCTAAAATCACGGCTCAAGTGGGCCTGGGCTCAGTTCCTAGAGCGCTGCACTGTTGGTTCCCAGAATGCTGTGCTGTTGGCTCCCAGAGCGCTGTGCTGGCTGCTCCCTGCAGGGCTGCTGGGCTGTCCTCAGAGGGAGGTTAGCTTCTCTGTGTTGTTCTGTGGGTGCTAGGGCTCCAGGAGTTGTTCAGAGTTCCCTTTTACATGGTTTGGAGGTGATCTGGGGGGAGAGCACCTCGGATGTGCTGTTTCTACTCCGCCATCTTGGCTCCTCATGCTACAGTTTCTTAAAGCCACAGGTGAGAGTTGGGTGACAGGTAGACACCAAAGGTGAATGAGCAGCCCTGAAAAGAGTTTTGACAAGTCATCACCCCAATGGTGCTAAGACCTTTCCAAATACCCCATATACCCCCAGATCACCAAACTGTCAGAAAGGTCCATGGCAGAAAAGAGGGTGAAAGCCTTGTTCTCTGTTTTCTCATTTGGAGACTTCATCCATTTCTGTGGGCTCAGTCATCAACCTTATGCTAATGATTCTCAGCTCTGTTTATTTTGCTCTCCTCTGAGCTCTGGGTCCCTGTTACCAACTGCCTGTTGGATATTCTGAGATGGATATTCCATAGATACCTCAAACTCAACATGTCCAAAACAGACCTCATTATCTTTCCCCCCAAATTCTCCCCATTTCTGAACATTCCTTATCCTATTGAGAGCATCACCAACCTTCCTGTCACTCAGTCTTATCCTCAATTCTTCACTTGCCTCACTCAACATATCCAATTTGCTGCTGATCCTACTTTTGCAACACCATTAATTCCATCAACACAGCCATCACCCTAATACGGACCCTCAGCACCTCATTCCTGGACCACTGAAATTCCCTTCTGGTTGGTTTCCCTGCATTGTTCTTCCCTATACCAAAGTGTGGGAAATGACCCACATGATTCAACATCAAACCCTCTGGTTGGCAATGAAAGCACTTCTTCCCCCGGCCTTCTCTTCCTTTTTCCAGCCTTCACCAGGATACCTTTCGCAAGCCTCTCAGTGGCTCATGCCTTTTATCAACACTGTAGAGAACATGGATATAGAGTTATTAGCATGGTGTTTCCCTCATTCAAACATGAGCCCCTTGAAGGCAGTTTCTTTCTGTCCTCCTTTGTGGCCCTATCACTTAGCACAGGATCAGGCAATACAAGAAGGGCTTAATAAATGCCTGCCGACTACTGACAGCCAGCTGCATGAATCTCCAAAACACTTGAGGGCCACAGCAGAGTAACTTGTCCAGGTTCACAGTGAGTGTCTGAAGCTGGGTTTGAACTTGAGTTACCCCAACTTCAGGCTCAGTCCTCTATCCACAGGGCCACCTTGATGCCTCCATCACAGTCCTCTATGGGGGTAAAGACACGGCTGCAGATAGATGGGAATGGACCAAGAATTACATATCACACAGAAAGACACAGTCCCAGAGTCCCAGGAACTGAATGAGACACAACCCCAGAGGGCCAAAGATAGGCCCAGACTGACGGACAGACAGATAGATACAGACCCAGAGGCCGAAGGACAGACTGAGACCAATGGGCAAACAGAGACACTGAGCCCCACCAAGAGATCTTGAACAGATTCATAGTGAGAGCCCAACAAAAGTCTAAGATTGAGAGACTTAGGCCCAGAACCTCAGGCCACACTAGAATTGACTCAGGGGAAAGACCAAGACTGACAGATACAGCCATACAGGCAAAGAGATAGAAGGAGACTTAGAGATAGGGTACCAAAGACAGTCATACAAATAGAAACAGAAACACATCCACAGAGACCCCAAAATAGACAAAGACTGAACCAGAGACAAAGAGCTAATGCCCCAGGGTCAGAGCAAGCACAGAACCAGGTGCCCAGTAACAAAGAGACAGACAGACACAGCCCACAGACACATCAAAACATGCAGGAAGACAGACACTTGCCCAGAGTCCCAGTAACAGACCAAGCCTGGCAAGAAGATAGACATAGACATATAAGCCAGGAAGAGACCAAGATTCAGGGATCCAGTGAAAGATAGGAGAGACAAGCCACAGACACAGTCCCAGGAAGTCAAGTAAAAGATCGAACCTAACAGAGAGCAAGACTCAGAATCCCAGGGACAGACCCAAACTGAATGAAGGACACAGAACCTGAGCTCCAGTGACACAATGACTACCCACAGACAGACCCAGAGTCAGTCAGAGCCATGGAGACAGAATAAGTTTGGCAAACACAGAGACACAGACCCACCTAGAGGTCAAGAGACACACCAAGGCCATCAGGAAGGCAAGCCCAGGTCCAGGGCCCCAGCAACAGAACGACTGACAAGAGAATTACACACACACACACACACACACACACACACACACACACACACACACACAGCTTGAGACTGACAGGCAGATACAGACACACAGCAACAGACAGATCGAGAATGACACACAGACATCAACATAAAACTACAGGGACCAGGAGTGACAGACACGAAGCCACAGAGACATCTGGGAATGACACAGATACACAGAAGGCCTGAGAGTGACAGAGTGAAACATCCAGAGACCCAACAGAAGTGACAGACACAGACACCGAGCCACGGAAACATCATGAGAATGACAGACAGACACAAAGAGCCATAGCATCCAGACAAAAAACCAGGATGAAAGACACAGACACCAATCCCCAGGCATGGAGCAAGCCTGACAGACACAGCCCCAGGCTTCAGTGACAGCCCAAGAATGAAAGACAAACAGAGCCAGACCCAGAGACTCAGGGACTCAGAGACTCAGAGACCAGGGAACCCAGGGACCCAAGGACCAAAGCAAGCCTAAGAGACAAAGAACCCCAGACCCCGAGTTCCACTGAAAGACAAAGATAGACCAGAGACACACAACTCAAGAGACAGACAGAATGAGACTTGCTGACAGGGATACAGATGCAGGCTGACAATGATACACACACAGATACACATGTGTGTGTGTGTGCACACACACAGTCAGAGACTAACTGGGGATGACAGAAAGACTGAGACTAAATGAAAAAATAGGCCTGAAAAGCCCCAGAACCCCAACACTGACTTGAGACAGACTGTGGCTAGCCCCAGAATGACAGACAAACACACAGCAAGCCAGGGGCAGACCCAGTGAGAAGTTCAGTGATATACAGGCCAGGACTTATGGACTGACAGACAGACGGATACAGAAGACTAAGAGATAGACAATGACCCAATACCCCAGGGACAGACCCATGAAGGACACTAGCAATAGTGACTGAACCTCAGTAACATTTGACAGACAGGCACAGAGTCAGTCAGAACATTAGAGACAGAGCAAGATTGATGAACACACAGAGGGATATAGACCTGGAGGTCCAGAGACACCAAGCTGCCAGGAAGGCAGGCACGGCCCCATGGCCCTCCTACCCAAGAGTGACTGAAAGACAGACACAGAGCCCACAGCCCTGGAGACACACCAAGACTGAAAGACAGGCAGATTCAGACTCAGATCCTAGGGTCAGACCAGGCCTGACTTCATATATCCCTGCCCCACAGACATGTGACCCAGAGCTCCACTGACTGACCAGTAATGACAGACTTAGAGCCCTAGAGACAAAGAACAACAGACAGGCACAGACTCCAAGCTCCAGGGGCAGACTGAGGCTGACACAGATGGAAAAAATCAGACCCAGAACACCAAGATACACCAGGACTGAGAGACAGACAGATTCAGAGCCCTGAGGACAGACTGATCAAGACTGATGGACAGATGGTCTCAAACACAGACCCAGGGAACCTGCAACACACCAAACTGATGAATGCACAGACACAGTCCTAGGGAGACCAAAAATAAGAGACCCAGACCACAAGCCTGAAAGATCAAGACAGACACACAAAGACTGATGTGCACGTGTGTACACACACACATACATACACACACACACTACCATATCCACAGCTATTGACCATGACTAATGCACACACACGATTCACACACAGACCAAGACTAATGCACATACATGATCCACACAAAGACCAACCAAGACTGACACACACACACACACACACACATCTACCCAGACTGATGTGCATGTGTGCACACACACAAAGAGTAATACATACATATCCATACACACAGCTCAAGACTGATGTGCACATACACACACACACAAATGCACAGAGACCAACCAAAACTGATAATGCGCATACATGCGCACGCACACACACACACACATACACACACACACACACACACACACACACACACACACACACACCAAGACCGTCCAAAACTGATGAACAAAGACTAAGAGCCTCAGCTCCAAGAATACGTGTGTGCCACTCCTGTTTAGGCACACTGGGGTTCTCAGGATCTCGTGTCTGGTTTTGGTCTTTCTCTGGGGTTCTGTCTGCTTAAGTTCATGTATATTTACATACATATTCCACACATGTGTGTGTGTCTATGTGTATACACATATAAACATATATATGCACACAGAGTAGCTCCTGTTGTCCATCAAGAGTTTTCTATCAGAAGGCCAAAGCATCCAGGGCAGGACAGCAGAGGAAGGGGTTGAAATGTGACTTGGTTGTGTGGGCAATGTGTCTTTTCACACCTTTCCACCAAGTGTAACTCCTCTCCAAATACTGTATTTTTTGGACAGAAATCCTCTCCTGCAGCTTTCTTAGAAGCTGCCCCCTCCCCCCAAGGGGTTGAGTACTGCTTTCTTAAACTGTGGAACACAGGTACCCTGTAAATGTCATCTTTATTTTAAATGGGACCCCTCCACCTGCTTTCAGCACAGCTGGGGCTCATGGGCCCACTATCTTATCTCACTGGGCTACTCCAGAGATGTGAAGAGGCAGGCTTATATCATTAGGTCAAGGGAATACCAGAGCTGGGGCTAGAATTTAGTCTTAAGAAAAGTGCCTGAGGCTCAGAGGGGACTTAAGTGCTCCTGGATCCCAGTCATGAATCTAGTAGAATTCTTACTGTGGTAAGTGAAGAAGTTGAGACAATATAGTCAGAGAAAGGCATTCCCATTCCTCCCTCCCATTGCCCAGGATTTGGGGAGAAAAGATCATATTGTCCAGCAGAGAGAAATACACAAACCCAGGTTGCTCTGGCTGCTTGAGGGTGAGGGGATGGTCAGAGTCAACTGAGACTTTCTAAATATGGGGGAGCCCTAGGTAGAGGGCTACCTCCTTCTCTGTACTATTCACTGGCTCATTTCCTTAATTGGGGGGTCCCCAAGACCTCATTCTCTTCTCCCTCTTTTTCTCCCCAACTATAATCTCATTTATATTCATTCCAATAGATTCATGGGTCACCCCCGATACAAATGAGTAACTCAACTACAACCCCACCAACACGAGTTCCTTAACTGTTACTCCAATCCATCCATGAGTACCTCCACTGGCCCCCCACCTTCTATATATGGTGAGGGCCTCAACTGTTACCCCATTCCATACATAAAAGGGTTCAACTGCTACCCCAATAAACTTGTAGTCCCCTCAACTGTTATCCCAATACACAAGTGCCTCAACTGTGACCAGAAAATACATATGATGCCTCAGCTGTCACTCTGATAAATACAAAAGTGTCTGTCAAAGTTTTACTGATCCTTCAAAGTCTAATTTAAAGGGTACTTTATTTGTTGTGTCTATTTGTGTAGTCTGATGTGAGCAGTCCCATACTTTCTCCCCCTGAAGTCTAGTCCCAATTTAGGTTCAGCCTTCCCCCCAGGCTCTGGCTATTTTGGGAATCCTGACCCTCTCCTCACCCCCATCCCCATCCCACTTTCCCACCAGAAAGGCACAAAATACTAGATAAATCGGAGAGGTCAGAAGGAGTCAGGGAAGACTTCCTGGAAGAAGTGACATTAGAGTTGGGATTAAGAAGACAGTAAGGAATGAAACCAAATCAGCTACACACATCAAGAAAGAACACCAGCACAAGTATACTGCTGGAGCTGTGTCACCCTGGGGCCTCTTTATTTTCTGATCTAATTGAAGAGGTAAGCTACAAAGATACAGACTATGGTGACAGTGACACAAGTATTCTTGACTTGCTATTCAAGGGCCTGTGTTGATGGCAAAGAGGGAGTCTCCCTCTTCCTCTTGATGCCGAGCTGGGGTCTGGTGGTCAAGGGACAAGGGACCTCCTGCTGTGACAATGCAGCAGCACCTGGCTCCTTTTCTGTTATTCATGTAAATTGCCAAGAAGTGGAGTTTGTCAAATTCCAAGATTAAGGTGCCCAGCCTCCAGAAGTGCTGTCTTGGAGGGGTACTCTGGCCAGATTGGATAGTAATACAGGCCTCAAAGATGATTGTGAGGGAGCTGGAATTCAATTGTAACCTGGCACTTGCCGAGAGGTGGAAGCCTCTTGCGGTCCATGACCCCTGGTACATGACAATATGGAGTCTGTTCAGGTAACTCAGGAATGCAGAGGGAAAAAAGCTGCTGTAAAATGACCCTCAAGAATGCCTCATAGCTAGTCTCATGCTGGAAGATGATATGGCCATAATAAGTCCACCAAGGCCTGTTGCTTGGTGGATGGCTTGGTGATATTGGCTCAGGCCTTGGATGCCTCAGTAGCCTCAAGATGTAACCACGGGCCCAGGGGAAAGGTGGAACAAAGCTTTGGAAGTAGGCTTGTACCACACACAGCATCTGCCACAAAGTCTGCCGGGTAGGGACCATTTTCCAGCTCACTATGAGGATCAGCTCCTGGCCTGATTGGCCAGAACGCTGCAGGATGAAGAAATGGACCACAGGGACAGGCAGGTAATTTACCATGGTTGCTGGTTGTAGTGAAGTTTGAGGATAGTATTCAGATATTCACTCAACTGGTCTTGAAGAAGAAACAGACAGGCGTGTATGAATGATGTGAAGATGTAAGGCAGCTTTCAAGCCACAGGGCTCAGGTTCTTGGTGGCATTATGCCTTTAGCTGGTAAGATGGGGAAATGAGCTTCACTTTGGGCCTACTCAATGCCCAAGCTTTTGACCCCTGACAGGCACAAGACTGAACTGAAGCCCCTAGCTCATACCTTTAAATAAGACTGGCCCAACAGAAGGCCTGATAACCTTAACATCAGGAGAACTCTAGGGCAACCCAGTGTGTTGGGGAAAACTGTACCTAATATGGCGATAAATAACCTATCTTCAGTGTAGAGTACATGTGACACTGTCAGTGACCATCTTTGTGACCACATGCAGATCCTTCATTTTTTTCTGAGCCTCAGTTCCCTCATCTAATAAAATATGCTTTTAATGGATGATCTTTAGGGGCTCTTCCAATTATGATTTGATGATTTTATCCCACTAGACATTTCCAAAGCTAAGCTTCACCCACTCATGTCTGACCTTCACAACAAGCATGTGATAGGTACAATAGTTCTTACTTTCTCCATTTACAGGTGAGGAAACAAAATCTGGGGATGGGGTAGGGGAGGGAAGGGACTTGACTCCAGGATCACATCACTAATGGGTGTCTGAAGCAGGATTCAACTCCATTCAAGGTCTCTCCAGGCTCTGAGTTCAGGATGTAGCCCAATAAGCAATGCTGGCCCTATCTTTTAACCTTAGAAAGACCACACCAATATTTCCTTGTCAAAATCTCACTCTTAATGTTCAGCACAACAAATCTCTTGGTGGTATTCCATATGTAGGGTAAATAATTTGGGAAAGGTCTAGAGGAGCACAGCAAGAAGAACTGCACTGGATGAGAAGATGATGTGACTGGTAGTGCCCCAACTCAGTGGACAAGCTCCTATCATCTTCTCCTAACCACTTAACAAACTGGTAGGGCAGAGCTACGATGAAAATAAAACTCTTCTGCCAAAGTGGCTTCCTTCCTTCCCCAGTGCACTTTCCTCTTACTCTTCCCTCCCCCACCATGGTCACTCAAAGGTCCATCCCATGGTGACCACCCTTCAGCAGGTAGGGATTTTGTAACCAAAGACAATACCTTCAGAGAGCAGCTACAGAAAATTAGCCTCATGGAACTCTCTGTCATATTATACAGCAGTCCTGGTTTAACTGATATTCAAGTATTTTCTTATATTCCGCCCTGATTGGTCAGCTACAACTCAGGAGAAGCAACTGGGACCTGGGAGGGGCCAGAAATAGGTCTGGAGGGGTTTCGGCTGGTTTCTGGAGTCATCCATACTGCCACCAGAATCACACTTCCAGTTCTTCTCTTTAGAGGAGATATCTCACTCAGCAGCTCATCACCCTCTTCTCCTGTTATCTTTGTTTTTCTTTTCTGGTCCTTACCTAATTGCATGCTGTATATCTCTTTCCTTTTCTATCTCAAAGGACATCCACCCACCTACTCATTCCTTTGAGGCCTTGGATTTCTATACCTCAATGACTGCCTCATATTCCTCCCACCTTATTATTTGCTAACAAAGATAAGTTTGCTGTCACTGGAAACGAAGCTCGAGCAGAGACAAAGGACCTCAGGGCTGCTTTTTCTTCACTGCCTTTCCAATTTGGAAACATGTTGACTTTGACAATAGGGTGCAATGAAGACAAAGAAAGTCATCCTCACTGCAGGAAGAAGAGACTGCATAGACAATAAGCAAGGCTTGACCCGTTATGCCTCACCTCTCTGACTGTATCCCCCTGATCAGAATGTTAATGGCATGTAATTAAAATGAACTCAATCTAAGCTTCTCAGGCAAGTTAATATCTTGGACAATACAAATAACCAGCAGCTCCTCCTCCTATAGGCTATGAGGAAGGAGCTGAGAGTGTTCCCTTGGCAATAACTAAGTTGGGGATGACCACCAAATTCTAGGGGAATGTGGTCGTTTTTGTAAAGATAGTTTAAACCCACACTCTAAAAGAGATGCAAACCAGGGCCTCACCTCTGAAAGTACACGGAAAATCACAGACATTCAGCACTGATGAACAAGACAAGTAATTAACAGCTAAGGTGATGTTTATGACTAATCTGAGGAAAAGCCTAAGAAAATAGAACTCCAGCTCAGACCAGCTGAGTGCCATCACCCCAGCATCTCAAGTGCAAAAACAGTCCTAAGTAAGAAAAATAACAAGAAAGTAACAGCATTAAAAAAAATGTTTTTGGTTTTTATCTGACCTGTGACCAGGAAGCATTCCTGAGTGTTTTGTGAGCTGAGTGAGGGGAATGAAGGGAATCCAGCACAACCTATTGCATCGTCCTCTCTCTTCTGAATTTCTTCATTCAAATGGGTCCATTCTCTCCCAAAGCCAAAACTTCCAAGAGATGATCTGTCTGGAACACTGAGAGTGGTTGGAGCAGAAGCAACCTTCCTCATTATGGGGTGGTGCTATCACACATCCAAGGAACCAGAGGCATCCAGGGAGTCACATCACTACAAAGGAACCATACTTGTTTTTAATTCTTTTTCCAATAAAACTTGAGTCTGGAAATAAAGTCTACAGTTGAGGCTTAGAGCATGGTGCCTGGCACACAGTAAGCACTATGTAAATATCAGATAGAGTACCCTCTGAGGGTTTCACATACTGCTGTCATGGCTTTTCTAGAGGAGGGTGATGGAATTCCTCCTTTGGAAATGGTTTCTGAGCCATCCCACATACCTCCCCCACAACAAAAGCAGGCTATATCTGAGTAACACCATGACTTCTTAAAATTGGATCATTCCAAATATTCACCAGATTAGGTGAATGACAATGAATTAGATGACAATGACTGACTGTTTCTCAAGGTCAAATCTCCATTCCTGGGAAAAGTCCCATCAGGAGGAAAAATCAAATGGAATGGAATGAACATTCTGAGAGCAGTTACCAAGGAGGAGCACCCTAGACAGTAGGAGCAAAGACTAGAGTGTGTGCACAGCACCTCAGGGGGACACTCTGCAAGGTCATTAAAAACTCCTTTTTTTAAAAAAAAAGTAAAGTGCTTTACAGTCACACCACTTTGGAGACAAGGATATGAAGGGAGGTCATGGGAAAGAGGCAGGGGTGGTGGAGTTGGGGAGAGACATGGTTGTTGTTGCTGCTGCTAAAAAACGAAAGCTGACATTTCTATGCACTTTAAGGTTACAAAGCACTTGGCACACTACAAAGAGCACTGGACTTGGGGTCAGGAAGGCATGAATTCAAATTCTGCCTCAGATACTTAATAATTGTATGGCCCTAGGCAGGTCACTTAACATCACTGAGCCTCAGTTTCCTCATCTGTAAAATGGGGAAAATAGTAGCATCAGCTTTACAAGGTTGTAGTGAAGGCCAAATTTGATATTATATGTAAAGCATTTCACAACACTTAAAGCACCATATAAATGCTAGTTATTATTATCATTATTGCTGATAATGATAATGTCTATTATTATCTCCATGTTACAGATGAAAAAACTGAGGCTCAGTTAAGTTTTTTGCCCATAGCCACACAGCTAGGAAGTGTCTGAGGCTGCATTAAAGCCCAACCCTTGCTGGCTCTAAGAACTTTATATACTGTGTCACAATGATCTCAAGATACTGGGTTTTGTGCCTAAATTGTTTTTGTCCCCCAACTGACATATTTGTCTTCTTGAATTAATTACTGTATTTTGAATTTCTTCTATTTCACTTTTCCTTATGTTATTACAGCATTTTCTCTTCACCTAGTTTTAAAAGAACATCCTCTTTTTTAAGGGGGAGAGGTGGCAATTTACCTACAAATACCCATAAATATGTCAAAGACCTGTGATTTAACCAACACAGCTGTAATCAGAATGGAATTCATAGTTTTTAAGAGTTGTCCAGTTGAGGAAGACCCGTATGTACAAAAATATTTAAAGCAGCTCTTTTTGTGGTGGCAAAGAATTGGAAATCAAGGGGATGCCCATCAATTGGGGAATGGCTAAAGAAGCTGTGGTATATGAATGTGCTATAAGAAATAAGGGACAGACAGACTTCATAATAACCTGGAGAGACTTATATAAACTGATGTTGAGTGAGGAGAGCAGAACCAGGAGAACACTGTACACAATTACAGACATTGTATTGTATTGTTTTGTTTTTTTTTTAAGCAACTGGGGTTAAGTAACTTGCTCAAGGTTACACGGCTAGTAATTATTTATGTGTGGGTGCTCATTTTCTGAGGCCGGATCTGATCTCGGGTCATCCCAACTCTGAGGCCGGCGCTCTTACTCACTGTGCCACCTAGCTGCCCCTTTAGGGCAATTGGGGTTAAGTAACTTGCCCAAGGTTACATGGCTAGGTTTTTTTTGTTTGTGTGGATTAAGTGTCTGAGGCCGGATCCGAACTCAGGTCCTTCTGACTCCAGGGCCGGCGCTCTATTCACTGCGCCACCTAGCCGCCCCTAGACATTGTATGTATCTGTGACAACTACCCTTGATAGACTGGGCTCCTCTCAGCAATGTAAGCTTATGAGAAAACTTCAAAAGACTCATGATGGAAAGAGATGTCCACATCCAGAGAAAGAGCTGCAGAGTCTGAATGCAGATTGAAGCAAACAACTTGCTCTCTTTCTTTTTCTTGTTTGGTTTTGTTTCCTCTTTCCCATTGCTCATTTCATTGGTTATAATCCTTCTTTACAACCTGACTAATGTTTAATGTGAAGGTATTTGTACATCCTATGCCTGACTACATGCCACCATGGGGGGGCAAGAAGGAGAGGGAAAAGATTTGAAACTCAAGGGATTGTGGAATTGAATGATGTAAACTAAAAGTAAACTAATTAATTAATTAAAAAAAAGAATTGCCCAGTTTAGAGTGGTTAAGTGACTTACCCAGGGAGATAACACAATGATAACAACAACAATTATAAATTATTATCATCACTTGATAATTCAATAAATAAATTGTTCTGGAATCAGTGCACCAATGCAAACACAACAAACACATGGGTCACAACTACCTGGAAACAACATTAATCTGCAAAAATTTAAGAACAATATTTTAAGAGACATCACATACCAAATAATTATCATAATTTATAAACTACATGGAATGAAAAGGTCTCAAAACATAGAGACCAAGCAAAGAAATCCAAATCAGGTGTGGAAAGGATTAGTCATTTATCATTCTTGTCATTCTCTCTGATCCTAGAGTTATCTCAACAAAGCCTCCAAAGAGCTTAAAGAAAATGAGCTCACATTCCAATGCCTTTATCCCATTGTAAAGAGCAATCTTTGGTGTGTTTGCAGAATACTAAAGATAAATATACAAATATATATATATATATATAAATAATAGCAACTTATCCCAGTTGCTATTTTTAACTAAATGCCATTGAAAAAGAGAACAAGATAATAACAAATATTATTACAAAGAGCTTTAAGGTTTGCAAAGCACTGCATATAATAAATATTATACATATATATCATATACATATATGCACACAATATTATTGGATCCTCATAACAGTACTGGGAGGTAAGTACTATTCTCATTTATAGATGAGGAAACTGAGACTCAGTGAGCTCAGGGTCACACAGCTCCTAAGGATATGAAGTGTGATGAGAATCCAGGTCTTCTTTCTCCAGCTCCAGTGCTGTTCCCTCTACATCTTGCTACTTCACAATATGCCTCATCATATGCACTTAACATAATTAACTAAACACAATTAGAATTAAAGGCAACTTTACAGAGTCACCATCATGCTTGTTAAAGTGGCTGATTTATCCTAAGCTCTTTAGAAAGATCTCAATGTCTTTCATAAAAGTTTAAAATCCGTGGGGCGGCTAGGTGGCACAGTGAGTAGAGCGCTGGCCCTGGAGTCAGAAGGACCTGAGTTCAGATCCGGCCTCAGACACTTAACACACACAAACAAAAACCTAGCTGTGTGACCTTGGGCAAGTTACTTAACCCCAATTGCCCTCCAAAAAGCAAAAAAAAAAAAAAAAGTTTAAAATCCTACCATGTTGTCACTTTTTCCATTCAGTAGGTTACATAGAACATTATTTCTAATCCAGCCACTGTCTATTCCAGACATACACACTGGATATTAGGGGAGAACATCTTTTCAGTCCTACCCACAGATAGCAATCACTGTCAGTCATGTGTTCCTCTGCAAGAGAGAACTAGCTTTCTGAGAAAAGGAATGCTTTAGTGGGAAATGGGAAACAGGAGTTAATTGCACATCTCAATTGCAGACTCCTAGAAGGAGGCCCACTAAGAACTGGGCCAGCCATCATTCCAGTCCTGAATTACCCTTGCTTGGGATGAAGCAAAGGTACAATATTGTCCTATCAATGACCCAAAATATTCAACAAATCTACATCCAGCTGTAAATAATTCCATTTTGTCAGGTCCCAGAGAAACTGGATCTTTGAAATATTCACCGCGCTTCCCAAATTCACAGTCAAAGATATATCATTTAAAACACAACAAGGAACAACCAGACGCCTTTACAGGTATATTTCAAGAGAGGTAAACTTCTTAAATTCAGAAAAGACCTTTGTGATGATGGTAATAATTTATAGCATTTGAACCGGTCATTTCATCAGGGTAGGAAATTCCAGGTGGGGAAAGTCCTGCCACTGATATAGACGAGCAACACTTCTATGACTTGTGGTCTTGGAAAGTAGCCCAGGGCACTGAGAGGTTAATACTTACCAAGAGTCACAAAGTTAGGATATATAAGAGGCAACCAATGAATCACAATCTTCTGAGCAATGTGCTTTGTAAAACTTAAAGCATTATATAAATGCTAACTATTTTATACAGGCAGGCAGGTGGTATGGTAGTTAGAATGCTGAGTTTAAGATACTTCTTAGCTGTGTGATCCTGGGCAAGTCATTAAACCTCTATTTGACTCAGTTTCTCCATTTGTAAAAGAGGGGTTATAATAATATCTACCTCCTAGGTTTGTTGTTGTGAGGATAAGATGAGATGATCCTGGCAAAGTACTTAGCCTGGTGCCTAGCACAGATAAGGCACGGAATCAATGCCTGTTCCCTTCCCATTATCTCAAAGCAGTTAGGTGCCATAGTGGGTAGACCACTGAGCTTAAAATTGGGAAGACCCGAGTTCTTCTCTAGCCTAAGACACTTCCTACCTGTGTGATCCTAGTCAATGAAACTCTGTTTGCCTTGGTTTCTTTATCTGTAAAATAGGGATAATAACATCACTACCCTCACAGGGTAGTTGTTTTGAGGATCAGATAAGATGACTTTTGGAAGCTGCTTAGCACAGAATAATGTATTATTCGGTTATTATTATTTTTACTGTATTCTATATATATGTTAGCTACAACAATGGCTACTACCACTTAACCTAATTTCCTTTAGTTTCTTCATCTGTAAAACAGGGATAATAACAGGACCTTATTCCCAAGGTTGTTGTGAGACCCAAAGGAGGTATCTGTAAGGCACCTAGCACAGTGTCTAACACACCATAAGTGCTACATAAATGCTATCATTATTACTACTGTATCAGAAGTAAATGCTTGTTGCTGCTGCTGCTGCTACTACTTAACCTCATAACCTCATATCCTTCAGTTTCCTTATCTATAAAATGAGGATGATAATAGCCCCTACCTCCCCACCATGGACTGTTGTGAGGATTAAGTGAGATAGTATTTGTGGAAAGCACTTTGAAAACTTTCAAGGTGTATATAAACGTGAGCTATGATATCACGTTGCCTATCTGTGATTGAATTATTTTTTAATTTAATTTTTAATTACATTATAATTAGGAGGGCAGTGTGTACCGCAGAAAGAGAACTGCACTAAAGGAGGAGACTTGGGGTGTAATTGCAGCTCTGTTACTAATTAGCAATGTCATCATGGGCCATCACTTGCCCATTTTAGGCCTCAGTTTCCTTCTCTGTAAAATGAGCAAAGTTGGGACTAGATGATCTCTGAGGTCACTATTGACTCCAGTAGTCAGTCAATTGCTCTAATACACATACACACACACAGAGACACAGACACAGACAGACAGACAGACAGACAGACAGACACACACACACACACACACACACACACACTCTCTCCATCCCTAACCCTACTTAGATTTAAAAGGCTGTTATTTTTTTGATCCATACCTAGGATTTCACTGAGGGGAAGGGGAGCAGAGACATAGGAAACTTCCAATGTAGATCATCTTTTCAGGGATATAGATCAACAACTCTTGCACAATTTATAATTTTTAGTTGTTGCTTAGGATGTTGAGAGTTTAAGTGACTTATCCAGGGACAAACAATTTCTATGTGTTGGAAGCAGAGCTTATCCATAACTCCAGGGGGGAGGGGGACTCTCTCTCCACTATTCTATATTGTTTCTTTTTTTTAAACAAATGCTTTATTAACTTCTGGTTTACATCATTCATTTCCACCAGATTTTAAGTTACAATAGTTTCCCCCATTTTTCCCCTACCCACCACCCCAGAATAGCAGTCCCACAGGATATCGCCTCATCCCATCTGCTCTCTCCCATATCTTCTCCCATAACCCCTTGGACTTTACCATTAGGGCAAGGTGAATCTCTGTGCCCCAATGCCTGCACATCTTACCTCCCAATTACATGCAAAATAGTATTAACAATAGTGTTTATATATATATTTGAAACATTTAATTTAAAAACTTCGAATTCCAGATCCATTCCCTTGCTCCTTTGTCACCTACTCCCTCTGGGAAGATAAGCAATTCAGTATGTGTTGTACATGTATAGCTATGCAAAACATTACCATAGTAGATATACTATAAAAGGCTGCTTCTAATTCCCTCCCACCCATCCCACCCCCCACCTGGTCCATTCCCTACTCTGATCCTGTCTCTCTTCAAAAGTGGATACCTCCAACCTCCCCTCCCCCCAGAATGCCCTCCCTTCCATCATCCCCCTTCTCATCCCCCTTCCCCCTACTCTCCTCCAGGGTTAGATATCCCATTTAGTATGTATGTGATTCTCTCCCTGAGCCAAATTCAATGAGAATATGGTTTTGCCTTTTTGCCTTCCTGTTCTTCCCTCCCCTGCAAACACTTCCCCTTGCCACTTCTACATGAGATAGTTTACCCCACCCTGTCTCTCCCCATCTCCTCTTGCCACATTCCTCTCCCACCTCTTAACTTCACCCCTTAAGAATCATCCCTTCCCATCAAATTCAACCTGTGCCATCTATCCATGTATACCTGTAAATATATATACACATATTCACATATGTATTCATATTCCCATATACCCTTCTTCAATTATTTTCATAATGAGAAAGGCTTCATCAGTCACAGTTATTGTTTTTCCATATAGGAATGTAAACAGTTCAACTCTGATAAGTTCCTTTTGATTCCTTTTCCCTGATTACCTTCTTAAGCATCTCTTGCTTCTTGTGTCTGAATGTCAAATTTTCTATTCAACTCTGGTTTTTTCCTCAAGAATGCTTGAAAGTCCTCTATTCCACCGAATGACCATATTTTCCCCTGAAACAAAATACTCAGTTTGGCTGGGTAGGTGATTCTTGGTTTTAATCCCAGGTCCTCTGCCCTCTGGAATATCATATTCCATGCCCTTCAATCCCTCAGTGTAGAAGCTGCCAGGTCCTACACTATTCTGATTATGTTTCTACAATATTCAAATTGTTTTTTCCTGGCTGCTTGTAGTATTTTCTCCTTGATCTGGGAATTCTGGAACCTGGCTATAATATTCCTAGGAATTTTCTTTTGGGGATCTTTTTCAGGAGTTCATTGGTTGATTCTTTCAACCTCTATTTCGCCCTCTGGGTCTAAAACATCAGGGCAATTTTCCTTGAGAATTTCTTGAAGGATGATTTCTAGGTTCTTTCTTTGATCATGGCTTTCAGGTAGTCCAATAATTTTTAAATTATCTCTCCTGGATCTATTTTCCAGGTCAGTGGTTTTGCCCATGAGATATTTCACATTGCCTTCTAATCTTTCATTTGTTTGGATCTGTTTAACAGCATCTTGATTTCTCATAATGTCACTCGCTTCCATTTGCTCCAGTCTAACTCTGAAGGAATGAATGTCCTCAGTGAGCTTTTGAGATTCTTTTTCCATCTGAAAAATTTGGCTTTTTAAGGCATTCTTCTCCTCATTGCCCTTTTGAGCCTCCTTTGCCATTTGAGTTAGTCTGTTTTGTAAGGTGTTATTTTCCTCAGTCAGGCTGTTGACTCTCATTTCATACTTTTCCTGCATCCTTCTCATTTCTCTTCCCAATTTTCCTCCACTTCTCTTACTTGGTTTTTAAAACCCTTCTTAAGGTCCTCTATGGCCTGTAACCCGCTCATATTTTCCTTTGGGGCTTTTGGAGCAGGATTTCTGACCTCATGGTCCTCCTCCTGTTCCATGCTTCCATCCTCTTTGCCTCCAAAATAGGAGTCTAATGTTGTGTTTTTATGTTTTGTTTCCTTTCCCTAGGCATGTTGCCACTTAATTACTTGACTTTTGGGCTTGTTGCCATAGTAGGACTCTGTCACCAGACAGGGGAGCTTCTGTCCCAAATGTTGGGGTCTTCTCAATTGCTGGAGGTATTAGTTGGGTGGCCTCTGTGAAGCCTCCACACACTCTGGAAAGCTGGACACATACCCCAAGACATCCACCCCAGACCACAATCCAGATCCAGTGAGGTTAAAGCAAGAGCAATTACCCCCCAAGACTGATTGCTGGATCCCTTTACATTTCGCAGGCCAGGAGCTGAAGCTGCAACTGAAGCTGCAAAATGGTGGCCGTGCCGAGTCTCCTCAGCAGTTTCTCACCCCCAGGGGAGAGTTCCCAAATACTGGTCCCAAAGTCCATAGGGCACTAACCTCTCACTTTGTCCTAGGCATATCTGTGTTGATAATTCTAGAATTGCCACAGCTGCTGGTGTTCTGGGGTCGCTCCAGCTGGCTGCTAGTCTGGCTGCCCTGGGGCTAAAACCACAACTCACACAGGCCTGGGCTCTGCTCCCAGAGCACTGTGCTGTTGGCTCCCAGGCTCCCTGCAAGGCTGCCAGGCTGTCCTCCGTGGGAGGTTAGCTTAACTGTGTCGTTCTGTGGGTGCTGGAGCTCCAGAAGTTATTCAGAGTCCCCTTTTACATGATTTTGAAGTGGTGTAGTCTGGAGCACTGTGGAAGTGCTGTTGCTACTCTGCCATCTTCTATACTGTTTCTTAAATATACGTAGTCTTTATAAAAGTGAAAAATAGATATAAATAAACTTTAAAAATTAAAATGAATCAGGAAGGAAAATGTTGGCCCTTGAACAGAAGAAGTCAGCTTGAAAGTGTGTTCTGGTCTCTGACTGAGAAAAGAAAAGCCTGAGAGAAATGGAGAAGGGGGAAATGCAGAAAGAGGCTGTAAAGAAAATGAGAGGAATATTAGTAAGGGATAAACAAGGGATTAGTTAGCTGTTCACTGGGATGACAAGAAAGTCTATTCAGTCTCCTTAAGATTGAGAGTCTTTCAAAAGGGTAAAACAAATTGTCAGTGTTGAGGTTCTAAGATCCCCAGACTTCTGTTTGCTTCTTGTCAGAAAGGAGTAGAGCTAGGATGAGTGAGACTTCGGCAAGATCCTGATGGTGACATTGAAAGCTGAAATGGCCATAGGGGCTTTAGATATTATTGTTGTTGTTTTATAGATTCAAAAAGATCCTAGAGATCATATAATTCAACCTCCTTATTTTACAGATGAGGGAAGTGCCACTTAGAGAGTTAAGTGACTTGCCAAGGTCACAGAGTCAGTTTATGGACTTCTACCCTCAGAATTAGTATTTTTTTCACTGTACCCCATTACATCTATTTTGGTAAATTGATATTTAGATTGGGTATTTAGTATTTGGGACTGAAATAGGCATGATATTTAGGCTGTCAAATGAATCTGTGATCTCACTGATTCAGAAGGTTCCCTCTCCCATCCCCTGCCCATCATGTAGTCTACAACTCATCTATACCTGCCTATGTATAATTCTTATTATTCCCCTCTCATAATTTACTATAAGGGGGCCAGCTAGAGGGCTCTCCTATTATCCCTCAACAGCAAAAGGATGTCTGTGGAACACTATGGTTCTCCATCTGTGAGCTCTCCCCTTCCTCACATAAGCAGCCCATCTCACAAACCCCTGAGGATGTCTTTCACTCCTTCTCCCACTCACCATGTGCCTCTCTAGTGCTTTCTGTGGGACATTCATTTTTAGTTCTTGGGAAACTGCTGTATTCTATATCTTGTTGCCATACAGCAACGTTGGTAGAACTTTAGTATTAAAAAGTTTAGGGTTGGTAAAGGAGCCTTGCAATTCCCCAGTGGCAACTAGGCAGCACTGATGTGGATAAGAGTGCCGGGCAAAGTCAGAAAGACCTAAATTCAAATCCATCCTCAGACACCAAATGTATGATCTGGGGTAAGCCAGGTTAACTTCTGCCTCAGTTTCCTCACCTATAAAAGAGGGATAATAACAGCATCTACCTTCCAGGGCATACTATGAAAACCAAATGAAATAATAATTATAAAGTGCTTAGCATAGTGTCTAGCACATAGTAGGTGCTTAATAAATTCTTATTTCCTTTCTTTCTTCGCTTTCCCCCCTCCCCTCAAGGTCCATTTAGGCTGCTCTCCTTCTCTTCAATGTGCATCTGTATGACCTGTTCTGGATACATATATAAATGAATAAACTTACAAGATATCTACCCAAATACACATTAGGCAATAGACATTCTTCATCCACTTGGTATTTCTTCTTATGAACAGGTCAGATTCCCTTGAACAATTTGAAATCACTTTCAGGAGGCTTTGCATATGATAAGCCTTGAAATTGATTAAGTTTTTATTTCCAAACTGACAACATCTTGACATTGATTTGGCTTCTCAGAAAATCAATTCCCAGGCCTCTTTGTCACAGTTACTCAGAGAAAGTACTCACCCAGCGGCATTATTACCAGAAAGACTTATGGTATCATCCTTATTCAGATTTTAACAGATTTGGGTTGTCATATTAAAAAGATATAAAATACATAAGACATAATATAACTATACAAGATACAAAAAAGATGAAATCAGCATCAGGGTGGGGTAAGTAAGGTGCTTAGATCTCTAAGTCAGGGATTTCAGAAAAAAAGATCCCACAATTTCTTTATATTTTATGGCTTGTTAATCTCCTACCTGAAGTTACCAAAGAATAGTCTTGGTAGACATACTAGGTATACTGGTAACATGGTCATCACTGCAAAATATGTGAAAGCAAAACCCAGACTTTGGATTCATTGACACTCCAGAAGATACAGGTCATTAGCTGTAATCACCACCAGCTTCCTCCATGATCCTTGACCTCCCTGCCCCAGAGTGGTCTCTCTCCTGGGTCCCTATTCATACTCTCAGTGTGTATAATAATAATGCTGCTGCCAACAAGCCCACTAACACAGATAATGACAGTTGCATAATTTCAAATGACTTTTCAAGAATGTTTTCCATTTTTATAGCTTGACTCCATTAATCTCTCTGACCCCAGATTTTAAAAAACATGTTTTAAAATAACCTTTTGTTCTTTCTTTTTCCAGTTGTGTTTCCTTTTTCCTGTCTTCTTCAGTCTCTCTCCTTGGAAGGTCTAATTGGCATCATCTTCTTTTCACCTCCTTTGCTATTCCTATTACTGTAATTAAAAAAATATCAAATAAAGTTTTATTGACATTCAAAACATTTATCAGGGGGCGGCTAGGTGGCGCAGTGAGTAAGAGCGCTGGCCTCGGAGTTGGGATGACCCGAGATCAAATCCAGCCTCAGAAAATGAGCACCCACACACAAATAATGACTAGCCGTGTAACCCTGAGCAAGTTACTTAACCCCAATTGCTTAAAAATAAAACATTTATCAGGCCTCTTTTTAAAAGTAATCTTCTTTCTGAGTTAGTTCTAATTCCTAATATCTCTAGATTGATTCAAAAGAATCACTGAATAGACTGGATTACATTTGGGAAATTGATCACGGTTTTAATGACTCCAAGCAGCTTCCTGGCATCAAACTCAACTTTTAGACACAAATATTATCTTCTGGGTGATGCTATATGGTGAATATTTAGATGCAAAATCCCACAAACAGAGTTTTAGCCAGTACCTATGTACTGGCTTAAAAAAAAACCCCACAACTTTTTTTCCTAGCTGTATTTCTCTATATTTGGCTTCCTTTGTAATCCTCTCTATTTTATGTTGTACATTTAAAAGTACTATTCTGTGGGTCTGAAGGGGTGGGGAACCTGTACCCTCAAGGCCACATGTGGCCCTCTGGGTCACAGGTTCTTGATCCCTGGTCTATAGACTTCACCAGACTGCCAAAGGGATCCAGGATACATAAAAGGTTAAGAGGATGGATGTATTAGCATGTAAGTTCCTTTGGCAGCAGCTGTCTTTCTTTTTGCTTGTATTTGTATCCTGGGTGCTTAGCACAGTGCCTAGCTTATACTGCATGCTTAATAAATGAAAGTTCATTTTGAATCAAAGGGACAATGTATTTCAAGTGATGAGTTATGCCCAAGAAATCAAATAGTTAGATGGTATGGTGGGTAATGTGCTGGACTTTAAAGACCTATGTTCATATCCTACCTCAGACATTTACTAATCATGTGACCCTGAGCAAGTCATTTAACCTATGTCTGCCTCAGTTTCCTCATTTATAAAAGGAGGATAATAATAGCACCTACCTCATAGGGTTATTGTTGTAAGGATAAAATAAGGTAATATTTGTAAATTTCTCTGCAAATACAAGAGCACTATATAAATGCTAGTTACTATTATTACTACTACTACTGCTACTAATATTATCAGTCATATGCATGCATGCATGCACACTCACATGTGTGCACACATGCATACACCCCCTGACTCGCACAAATCCATCTTACCAAGGAAAGAAATCGCTACTTCCTTTATTAGTTATATGTAATAATAACTGATATTTAGATAACTCTTTTATTTGACTTTCTCTGGGGTAGGAATTATAGTTTGGTTTTTGTTTGTTTTTTTTTTTTTTTTTTACATTTTAGAGGAAACTGAAACCCAGGAAAATTAAATGACCGTCTGAGGTGACAAAACTATTAAGTGTCAGAGGTGTAATCTGAACCAAGGTCTTTCTGATTCCAAGTCCAGGCCTTTATTCACTAGACCAGGATGTTTCTCAATATAAGATGGTGTCTTTTAATTTGCATTCTGCATCTGGTACATAGTAGAGACCCAGCAGATAGCAACTGATAATGCCATGGTTACCATGGCTGGCGAGCATCAGTAACATCTGAGATTTATAGAAGTCTATTCAATTAGTGGTCAAAGGATACGAACAAAGAATTTTCAAAGTAAAGATTGCCAACAATCAACAACCACGTGAAAGACTCCTAAATCTGGGGTGGGCAAACTACAGCTCATGAACCAAATCCAGCCCATGGCCTATATTTTTTTTTATGGTCCATGAGCTAAGAATGTTTTCTTTTGTTTTCATGTTTTAAAAGTACAATGAAATTTTATATAAAATGTAAAAACTATTCTTAGCTCATAGGCAGTACAAATTTCCCATCCCTGCAATAAGCCACTAATGTTAAGAGAAATGCCAATTAAAATCATTTAGGTTTCACTGCACACCCAGCAAGTAGACAATGACGACAAACGCTGGAAATGGTCAATACCAGAGGGACAAGAGACGGGATACAGAAAGCATTTATTAAGTGCTTATTTTATTTCAAACATTGTGCTAAGCAGTGGGCCAACATAAATGCAAACAGGATAGTTCCTGACATCAAGGAGCTAATGTTCAAATAGAGGAAGACAATGGTGCAGGAAAATAGCAGGGGAAGGGGTACGCCCATATGGCATGCCCTTTGATACAGCATGCCCTTTGAAACGGCATGCCAAGGGTGCAACAGGAAATGTCTTGATGGCCTGGCTCCCAAAAGCCCTCACCTCTCATGGCTGACGGAAGCCCGCAAGAAAGACAAAACCAATCTCCCTTCTTTCACTAAAGATGTGGGGAACTAAATGCTGCATATAGCATTAGATATAGCCAGTGGGTCAAAGGTTTTGATTAGCTATTTGTCTTTGTTACTAGGTGGGATTCATGGGGGGATGGGAGGGGGAGGGTATATCAGGAAATGACTATGATGTAAAAGGAAAAGTCATTAATGAGACTTTTTTTTTTGTTAAAAGCTTGCTTAAACCATTTCTACAAAGCTGGGATATTCAATACAGGAACTTCTTTTCCATTCTATATTCTACTGGGAACCAGCTGTGCCCAACTCCTCACCTCGGAATGTGGGAAGTTTAATAGGAAAATACAGTTACTAGATCGATTCCCAAACGCTGAAACATCCCTTGAACACTCCGGGGCAGCAATATCTATCTCATGCTCACTCACTAGCTAGCAGATTTCCTTTTATTGCCAAAGTGCTAGAATCTACTCCCTTGTCTGTCTTCTATTTGTCTAACAACCTGCCATAGCTTCCCACAATTTCAGGAAATGGGGAAGCATATAATCAACTGAGAAGCAGTAAATTGGAACCCTCTGCTCCAGCTGGGCTCTCATCAATGCCCCCTCCCCCAGCCTCAAGACTAGGTCTGTCACTGCAGTTCTTCATGTGTCTGAAAAAAAAAAATTCTAAATCACTTCCTGATTTTAGATGACCATGGAGAAACAGGCACAATTTTTTTAAGTGAAGAAATTGATTATTTTAACCTCAAAGTGGCTGCTCATTTTTATTGTTAGTTTAGATGCAGTGATGGTACACAAGGTGAAAGCAGGTTAGCAAAGCATGGCCCTCTGTGATTCAGCATACTTGGAGTCAGGAAGACCTGAATTCAAATTCTACCTTAGCCACTAACTGTATGATCTTGGTCAAAGCACTTTCCCCTCTCTGTGCCTCAGTTTCCTCATCTATAAAATGAGGAGGTGGAATTTGATGGACTTTATGTTCTTCTTCACCTTGATATCTATAACCCCGTATTCCTATGACATTGGTTAAAACATTATCCTTCACTATGACTCAGCTTCTTCATCTGTAAAATGAAGGAGCTGGACTCCACAGTTTGCTAAAGTTCTTCCAGCCTTAAGTCTGTCATCCTAGAAGTGGGAATTAGGAGACCAAACTCTGCTACCAATTTGGTGTGGGTGACCTTGGGCAAATGACTTCCCTTCTCTAGGACTCCATTTCCTCCAACTGCCAAGTAAGGCACTTGACTGGACTTCAAGTCCCAAAGTCCTTTCCACTTCTGTGAATTAAGGACATTCTGAAAAGGTCACCAGCTCCAATGCCTTTTTAATTACTAGGGTATCTGCCACACAGAATCCTAGGGATTCCTGTTAAAATGCTATGTAATCAATCAAAAACAGTGAACTTAAGAGGCATTTGGTCAATAAATGCCATTTGTCAAAAGTCAAAGTGTTTTCCCCTAGTCTTAATTCTCAAAACCTCTTCAATAATGGCTCAGTTCAAGGGCCTAGCTAGGGCTGCTTGCTACTGCCTTGGGCCTTGAACCTATAATCTTATCCTTGGATTGAACCTCCAATGAGGGCCCAAGCTCCTAGTGAATTCTAAGGTACTATGTGATGTCAGGGTTATGAACAAAATGGAGACATGTTTTAATCAATTATTTATTTTCTTTGAGGCTTGGCTAACGATGGGAGGTAGGAGTACTTTTCAAAGCAATGGGATGGAATTGATAAATACACTAATTAGCCCCACAACCTCCTCCTGAAGAAGGACATCCAAATTAACTGATGAGGGGAATCAGGCAGTGTGGGAGTACCAACTTAGATGGCCATTTGGGGGAACCAACTCATTTATTAACACAATGGACCAAATGGAGGCCCCAATTCCATCCACTGGGACATTTAGTCATATTTGCAATACCACAGACCAAGTTTAAGCCTCTTAGGCCTGCCAGCAGTAGCTGCAGCCATCTTAGCAACTTTCTGACTAGCCTCACATTGGATGGATCTGCCTTTTCTTTAAGTACCCTGCTTCTGGTGCCAAAAGTTATTGAAAGCAGACCCCTCCACTGACTGCCTGCATAACTAACTCTAGGCACCCAAGATGGGCATCTCACTGCAAAGCTCATCCTCATCCCTCTCTTACATGCTCATCATTAGCGAGGAAGACTACAAGCTACTCAGTGGGAGGGGAGCCCCAGGAGTAACTTTCTCCCTGCCAAAGTTGGCACTTTCACACAGTTCAGCTTCACACATTTGGCTGGATAACTCAGGGCTGCTTCCTACAGCCCCATATCACAGTGGCTCTGTGACACTTTGGGGTGCCAGCATGAGAAAATAGGCAGAAAAGGAAATAGGGTAAAAAGTGGCAGGACTTCCAACCTTTTCCCCCAAGGGACTCAAAGTGAAATCAAGAGGAAGGGAGGGCAATGGCAAATGAAAGTCTGGGTCGGCTTCCTCAGCCTCTAGTCTTCCTTGAGAGGTCTTCTTGTTCATGGCAGAATGCGTCTGGCACGGTATGGTTGTTGTTTCAGTCTATTTTCTCCACTACTGTTATATCAACATTGATTACGACTTACAGGTAATGCCAATACACATACAGAACTGACCAAATTATAGTAAAAAGGTAAAGTTTAGGAAGTGCCAAATGCTCAAAAAAGGCAAAAAATTCTTTACATAGTTGGTAGGATGATGAAAATGACCTTAGGGACAGTCAACCCATACAAAAATCTTTATGAGAATTGTCTAGACCAGGGCTTCTTAAACTTTTCCCACTCAAGACCCCTTCAAGTGCTTCTTAAACAGTGAGGCTGTTATGGGAATGGGTATTTAAGATCTTCCCTGCCCCTTGGCACCTTGATAGGCTTAAGTGACTCTGAGAAGCTTCCTTGATTTGAAAATAAACTCTGCCCCCTAATAGGCTGAATGTGGTTACCTGGAGCCAGTGGCAGGAGGCATGTTTTTTCAGGAATGTCCACACCTTGATAATTTGTGATTAGGCAGTGGGTCAAAAGGGCTGTGACATTCTCTGAGCCAGGAGAAGGCTACATACACCCTGATGTGAGATTTTGTTTTGGGGTTTGCTTTGAGAAGAATTATGTGATTTAACCAGATGAGATTCTGGGAAGCCATTGAGGGCTCCCCCTCAGCTTTGAAAACCCAGATGTTGATGCTTCCCTCTCTGGTAACTGACTAGGTATGGATGTAATGGTCAGGCAGCTGGAAGCCTGTTGCTGATCTGTTTCTCTGTCTGTGTTTTTTGTCTGCTTGTAACCTTTGTATTTTCTGAGGTTTTGAGTGCTGACCTTTTCCCACTGAACTAGGTAAATAACATGTTTGATTAAAGCAAGATTGTTAACCCATTCTGTGTTGCTTTCCTTTAGAAAAGCAGATCTAAGAACCTGTGCTGGCAGTCACCCTGGGTATGCTGGGGTTCTTTATGCTGCTACAGGGGCATGACCCTGGGTCGTGACCCAGAGTTTACAAAGCACTGGTCTAGACTTGCTTTAGTCAGTAGTTGACAAACATGTATGAAGAAGTTACTATGCACCAGATACTAAATATGGGAGATGCAAACAATGGCAAAAATAGTCCTTGCCCTCAAGGAGCTGACAATCTAATGGAGACATCTTGAATGGAGACAACATGGGTAAATAACTAGGGACATATAAGATATCTCTATCTCTATATCTATCTACATCTATAGATATATAACTGTACATGATAGCTTTCTATAGGTGTGTATCGAGAGATAGAGAAATATAGATATATGCAGGGTGTACAAAAAGTTGTAGTATGGTTTTAAGGTTTAATAGCTTAAAACCACTGATATACATTTATCTATGTATAAACACATACAAACAAATATATACAGAAAATAAATGGAAGGAAATCTGAGAGCAGAAGACCCTTAACAGCTGGTGGTAAGGAAAAGCCTCCTGCAAAAGTGTCATTTTAGCTGAGAAATGAGGAAATCTAGGGATTTTGAGAGGCAGAGGTGAAAAGGAAGAGCTTTCCAGGCATACAGGACAGGAAGAACCAAAGCAAAGTTATAAGAGATGGGAGATGGAGTTTCATGGGAAAAGAACAACAAATAAGGCAGTACATATGGATTGTAGAGAGTATAAAAGGGAATAATGTATAAGAAGACTGGAGGGGGGCGGAGCCAAGATGGCAGAGTAGAAACAGCACTTCCAAGGTGCTCTGCACCACACCACTTCCAAACTATGTAAAAGAGGACTCTGAACAACTTCTGGAACCCCAGCACCCACAGAATGACACAGAAAAGCTAACCTCCCACTGAGGACAGCCCAGCAGCCCTGCAGGAAGGGCCAGCACAGTGCTCTGGGAGCCTACAGCCCAGCGGGTGGAGAGCCGAGCCCAGGTCCATGTGAGCCGTGGTTTTAGCCCCAGGGTGGCCAGGTCAGCAGCTAGCTGGAGGGACCACAGAACACCAGCAGCTGTGGCAATTCCAAAAGTAGCAACACAGACATGTCTAGGACAAAGTAAGAGATTAGTGCCTGATGGATTTTGGGGCCAGTATTTGGGGAACACGTCGTCTTCCTCCCCCGAGGGCTAGAAGCTGCTGAGGAGACACTCTCCATTTTGCAGCTTCAGTGGCAGCATCAGCTTCTGGCCTGCGAACTGTAGGGAGATCCAGCGATCAGTCTTGAAGGTTAATCGCTCTTGCTTTAACCTGCTTGGACCTGGATTGCGATCTGGGGGGAGGTCTGGGGTAGATATCCAACTTGGCAGAACCAGAAGTTGTGAAGACCCCAACGTTCGGGACTGAAGCTCCCCTGTCTGGTGGCAGATTCCTACTGTGGCAACAAGCCCAAAAGTAAGGTAATTAAGTGGCAAATGCCTAGGCAAAGGAAACAAAATAAACAGAAAAATGTAACAGACTCCTATTTTGGGGGCAAAGAGGATGGAAGCATGGAACAGGAGGAGGACTGTGAGGTCAGAAATCCTGCTCCAAAAGCCCCAAAGGAAAATATGAGCGGGTTACAGGCCATAGAGGACCTTAAGAAGCAGATAAGAGAAGTGGAGGAAAAATTGGGAAGAGAAATGAGAAGGATGCAGGAAAAGTATGAAATGAGAGTCAACAGCCTCACTGAGGAAAATAACACCCTAAAAATAGACTAACTCAAATGGCAAAGGAGGCCCAAAAGGGCAACGAGGAGAAGAATGCCTTAAAAAGCCAAATTTTTCAGATGGAAAAAGAATCTCAAAAGCTCACTGAGGACATTCATTCCTTCAGAGTTAGACTAGAGCAAATGGAAGCTAATGACTTTATGAGAAATCAAGATGTTGTTAAACAGATCCAAACAAATGAAAGAATAGAAGGCAATGTGAAATATCTCATGGGCAAAACCACTGACCTGGAAAATAGATCCAGGAGAGATAATTTAAAAATTATTGGACTACCTGAAAGCCATGATCAAAGAAAGAACCTAGAAATCACCCTTCAAGAAATTCTCAAGGAAAATTAGACCCAGAGGGCAAAATAGAGGTTGAAAGAATCCACAGATCACCTCCTGAAAAAGATCCCAAAAAGAAAACTCCCAGGAATATTATAGCCAGGTTCCAGAATTCCCAGATCAAGGAGAAAATACTACAAGCAGCCAGGAAGAAACAATTTCAGTATTGTGGAAACACAATCGGAATAGCCCAGGACCTGGCAGCTTCTACATTGAGGGATTGAAGGGCATGGAATACGATATTCCAGAGGGCAAAAGAGCTGGGATTGAAGCCAAGGGGCACCTACCCATCAAAACTGAGTATTTTGTTTCAGGGGGAAATATGGTCATTCAGTGGAATAGAGGATTTTCAAGCATTCTTGAGGAAAAAAAAACAGAGTTTGACATCTAGTCACAAGCAGCAAGAGATGCTTGAGAAGGTAATCAGGGAAAAGAAATCAAAAAGAACTTATAAAAGTTGAACTATTTACATTCCTACATGGAAAAACAAGAATTGTGATTGATGAAACCTTTCTCAGCATGAAAATAATGGAAGAAGGGTATGTGGGCATATGAATACTTATGTGAATGATATGTTTACAGTTATATATGGATAGAGGGCATAGGTTGAATTTGTTGTGAAGGGATGATACTTAAGGGGTGAAATTATGAGGTGAGAGAGGAAAGAGGCAAGAGGAGATGGGGAGAGACAGGGTAGGGTAAACTATCTTATGTAGAAGAGGTAAGGGGAAGTGGCTGCAGGGGAGGGAAGAACAGGAAGGCAAAAAGGCAAAACCATATTCTCACTGAATTTGGCTCAGGGAGAGAATCACATATATATTAAATGGGATATCTCACGCTGCTGAAGAGTAGGGGGAAAGGGGATGAGAAGGGTAATGATGGAGGGGAGGACATTCTCGGGGGAGGGGAGGTTGGAAGCACCCACTATGGAAGAGGTACAGGATCAAAGTAGGGAATAGACCAGGTGGGGGGGTGGGATGGGTGGGAGGGAATTATAAACAGCCTTTTATAATATATCTACTATGGTAATGTTTTGCATAGCTATACATGTACAACAATACTGAATTGCTTATCTTCCCAGAGGGAATGGGTGA
The DNA here is from genome assembly GCA_011680675.1 of Gymnobelideus leadbeateri. NCBI lineage: Eukaryota > Metazoa > Chordata > Mammalia > Diprotodontia > Petauridae > Gymnobelideus > Gymnobelideus leadbeateri. Next base: position 246,487 of record WOXC01008075.1, read on the forward strand.
CAAGGGAGGAAGGGAATGGATCTGAAATTCGAGGTTTTAAAATTAAATGTTTCAAATATATATAAATACTATTAATTCTATTTTACATGTAATTGGGAGATAAGATGTTCAGGCATTGGGGCACAGAGACTCACCTTGTCCTAATGGTAAATTCGAAGGGGGTATGGGAGAAGATATGGGAGAGAGTAGATTAGATGAGGGGACATTTTCTGGGACTGCTATTCTGGGGTGGGGAGTAGGGGAAAAATGGGGAAAATTGTAACTCAAAATCTGGTGGAAATGAATGATGTAAACCAGAAATTAATAAAGTATTTGTTAAAAAAAAGAAGACTGGAAAGGTAGGAAGGGACCACGTCATATTGGGGTTAAGATGTCAAACAAAAGACTTTACATTTGATCACACTGGTAACAGAGAGTCACTAGTTTCTCAAGGTGATGGGTAAATCATAAACATTAGGAAAATCACTTTGGCAATTGTGTAAAGAACAGATTAGAATGGAGAGAAACATGAAGCAGGAAGACATACTAGAAAGCTACTACAATAGTCCAGGAAGGAGTCGAGGAGGGCCTGAACAAGATCGGTGGTTGCATAAATGGAAACAAAAGGATGTATACAAGAAATGTAATAAAGGTAGAAATGACAAAATCTGCAAAGTGAATACAGTTATGGGGTGAGTAAGCATGAGGAGTTGAGAATGACATTAAGGATGTACACCTGGGTGACTGAGAGGACCATGGAACCATTGATAAGGGGAAGGTGACCCTTGCTAAGGGAAGTTTGGAATGGATAAAAACAATGAGTTCTGTTTTGGACATGTTGAATTTGAGATGCTCATGGGACATCCAGTTTGAGATGTCTGATGGGCAGTTAGTGATGGGGAACTGAAGCTCAGGAGAGACTAGAGGAGATGAAAATATAATAATGGAATAAGTCAGCTTTTGCAGATGATTTTCTACAGGAGATCACATCTTTGTCATTACCCAACTGACCGTTATGTGTAGAGAATAGAATATTGTGCTACATCATCAATTGTTTACTTCAGGACTTTAGGGATATGTGACAATTTTGCCATCATGAGTATTATCTTCCCAAAGACAGATTATGACACAACTGCAGATCACAGTTCATACTCTTCAAGGATTTGTATGCTAAAACAATCGATCACTTTATAGCCAATGTGATAACAGGTTTCTCTTACTGTGACCTTGGATGGTCTAGTCCTTGGATGTCAAAAATAAATTCTATCAAAGGGATCTAACTTTAAAGTCTTTCCAGGGTCACCTCCACATTATAATGAGTTATGGAAACAATACTTTATCAGAAGTGGTTGAATCAAAAAACCTCAATCTACTGCCTGTCTCCCTTACTCCTTCATTCTATTTTTTTCTTTTTTTTTTTTAATAAATTTTTTTTCTGGGAATAGCCCCAGGTACTTGCTAAAGGCTCATTTCAACAAGTGCTCTGCCCAGTATGGCTCCTCATGCAAGTAGGAATTCATTAAATATTTATTGTGTGGAGAGCACTGCCTTAAGCGCCACAGGGGAAACCAAAGCAGTTGAAAGTTCAGTCTTTGCCCTCAATAAGGTGATAAACTGGTGGAGCAACCAAAGTTAATGTACAAGAAAAAGCAGGAGTCAAAGCAAATGACAGCTGAAAACATATTAAGTGTTTATCTGGGCCACTATGGCCAAGGCAAAAACAATAATCATTTTGCAATGAGGTTAGTTAGGGAAGGCTTCTAGGAGGTGAGTCTTGGGCATCTGACATAGCTATGAGGAACACTGAAATTAGGAATCATTAAAATGTTGAAGACATTGGAAAATTTATTAGGATGAGTGAGAAGATGAATAATATTAGAGCTAGTACTTAAGGTTTTGTATCTACCTACCCAATTTGGCCATTTTGAACTGGCGAATAGATAAACCCTTCACTATGGGTCATTTAACTGAATTTGCTAGTTACTAGTAATGAAATTTGAAGATCCCTTTGTATTGGCAAGCTGACAGGTACTTGGTGCCTAGTTTCAAATTGAGCCTCTGTTAAAGAAACAGAAGGTAGGGGAGTCAAGATGACAGAGTAGAAACAGGACTTATAGAAACAGGACCTCCATGCAGCTCTGGCTCCCACCACCTCCAATTCATGTAAAAGGGGACTCTGCACATACTTTGGAGCTATAGAACCCACAAAATGACACAAAGAAGCTAACCTCCCACTGAAGACAACCTGGCAGGCTGGTAGGAATCGGCCAGCACATCACTCTGGGAGCCAACCCCAGACCCACATGAGACAGAGTAAATTTTAGCCCCAGGGCGGCCTGACTAGCCAGAGGTTGGAGGGACTCTGGATCACCAGCAGTTGTGGCGTTTCCAGAATTAACAACACAAAGATGCTAAGGACAAAGTGAGAGGTCAGTGTAGCATGGACTTTGGGATGCAGTTGTTGGGAGTGTGTTGGCTTTTGCCCCTGGGGTGAGAAGCTGCTGAGGAGCCACGGCTATGCAGCTGCCCCCCATGTGGCAGATTCAGCTCCTGGCCTGCAGAGTGTAGGGGGACCAAGCAACCAGTCTGAGGGGTAATTGCTCTTGCTTTAACTTACTTGGATCTGGATTGCAGTCTAGGGTGGAGGTCCTGGGGTGTACGACCAGCTAGCCAGAGAGTGTAGAGGCTTCAGAGAGGGCATCCAACTAATACCTTTGGCAGGTGAGAAAACCCCAGCATTTAGGACTGAAGCTCCCCTGTCTGGTGGCACTGTCCTACTGTGGCAAAAAGACCAGGCGTCAAGTTACTGAGTGGTGACAAGAGTATGCAAAGGAAGCAAAATGAACAGAGTATTCCAACCTTACACTCCTACTTTGGCAACAAAAAAGGATCAAAGCATGGAACAGGAGGAAGACAGTGAAGTCAGAACTCCTGCACCAAAAGCTTCAAAGGAAAATACGACATGGTTATGGGCTATAGAGGACCTTAAGAAGCAAATAAGAGAAGTGGAGGAAAAATTGGGAAGAGAAATGAGAATGATTCAAGAAAATTATGAAATGAGAGTCAACAGCCTCACTGAGGAAAATAACACCTTAAAAATAGACTAACTCAAATGGCAAAAGAGGCTCAAAAAGGCAACGAGGAGAAGAATGCCTTAAAAAGCTGAACTTGCCAGATGGAAAAAGAATCTTAAAAGCTCACTGAGGAGAATCATTCCTTCAGAATTAGACTGGAGCAAATGGAAGCTAGTGACTTTATGAGAAATCAAGATGCTGTTAAACAGATCCAAACAAGAGAAAGAATAGAAGGCAATGTGAAATATCTCATGAGAAAAACCACTGACCTGGAAAATAGATCCAGGAGAGATAATTTAAAAATTATTAGACTACCTGAAAGCCATGATCAAAGAAAGAATCTAGAAATCATCCTTCTAGAAATTCTCAAGGAAAACTGCCCTGATGTTTTAGAACTAGAGGGCAAAATAGAGGTTGAAAGAATCCAATGACCTCCTGAAAAAGATCCCCAAAAGAAAACTCCTAGGAACATTATAGCCAGGTTCCGAAATTCCCAGATCAAGGAGAGAATATTACAAGCAGCCAGGAAGAAACAATTTCAATATTGTGGAAACACAATCAGAATAGCACAGGATCTGGCAGCTTCTACACTGAGAGATTAAAGGGCTTGGAATATGATATTCTGGAGGGCAAAGGAGCTGGGATTAAAACCAAGAATCACCTACCCAGCAAAACTGAGTATCATGTTTCCATATGGTCATTCAGTGGAATAGAGGACTTTCAAGTATTCTTGATGAAAAAACCAGAGTTGAATAGAAAATCTGACATTCAGATACAAGAAGCAAAAGAAGCTTGAGAAGGTAAACAGGGAAAAGAAATCATAAGGAACTTATCAAAGTTTTTACAAAAACAAAGTTTTACATTCATACATGGAAAAACAATAATTGTAATTGATGAAACTTTTCTCAGTATGAAAACAGTTGAATAAGGGTATATGGGCATATGAATACATATATGAATGTGTGTATATATGTTTACAGGTATATATGGATAGAGGGCACAGGTTGAATTTAATAGGAAGGTATGATATTTAAAAGGTACAATTAAGAGGTGAGAGAGGAATATAACGAGAGAAGATGGGGAGAAACAGAATAGGGTAAACTATCTCATATAGAAGAGGCAAGGGAAAATGGTTACAATGAAGGGGAAGAACAGGAAGGAAAAAAGGGAAAACCTTATTCTCATTGAATTTGGCTCAGGGAGAGAATGGCATACATACTAAATAGGACATCCCACCCTACAGGAGAGTAGGGGGGAAGGGGACGATGGGGGGGTGATGGAAGGGAGAGCAGCTTGGGGGAGAGGGAAGTTGGAAGCACTCACTTTTGAAAAGGGACAGGATCAAAGTACAGAATAGAACAAGTGGGAGTTGGGATAGCAGGGAGGGAAATATATTCAGTCTTTTACAATATATCTACTATGGTAATGTTCTGCATAGCTACACATGTATAACATATACTGAATTACTTATCTTTCCATTAAGGGTGGATTACAAGGGAGGAAGGGAATGAATCTGGAATTCAAAGTTTTAAAATAAAATCTTAAAAAAAATATAAATACTATTATTAATACTATTTTACATGTTATTGGGAAATAAGATATACAGGCATTGGGGCATAGAGATCCACCATGCCCTACTAGAAAAACTGAAGGGGGTATGGGAGAGAGCAGATTGGAGGAGGGGATATCCTGTGCGACTGCTATTTTGGGGTGGCGGGTAGGGGAAAAACGGGGAAAAATTGTACTAAAAATCTAGCGGAAATGAGTGATATAAACCAGAATTTAATAAAGCATTTGAAAAAACAAACAAACAAAAAAAGAAACAGAAGGTATGATCCCCTGTTGCTGATGTGAAGAGGGTGAAGCTAATACTGTATATAAGGCAGAGCACAAGCTGGAAAGTCAGAATTTCTTGGTGGGCCAAGAGATTGGGGCAAGGAGAGAGAGAATCTCCTAGGGTAAGTATTGTGGAATCAGGGCACCTGCTGCCAGAGAGAGGGAGAGAGGGAGAGAGAGAATTTCTCTCAGCAAGTATCTGGAGGCCAGGCTGCCACTACTGAAGACTAAACTGAGAACTGAGAACTGACACAGAACTTGGACTTGTGTTGGCAAAACTTTCAAGGGCCAGCTGGAGCTGCCGAAGACTGAAGAAGCATGACTGTGGTACTGGTATTTTGTATAAATGTTGTTGTGGCTATGTTAATGTGTATGAATGTTCTTGTGGCTTTCTTAAGCCTTGTCTTCCCAGGATCAGAGACTGTGAAGGATTTGAGATAGACTGGACACTGTGAGCTCCATTGTGGAGCAGGAACTGCACAGAGAGTTGGACAAGGAGCTGGGCACTGTCTGCCTTTGAACTCAGGTGGCAGTTGGTTAGATTTGGGTGTGAGCTGGGACCATGGAAGGAGAACCATGGAAGCTGAAAGCCCTCCCCAAGTCAAGATGAAAAGACCTTTCTGTGGGTAATGAGTAGTGACTGATGAAATTGACTGAGTGGTGACTGATGAAATTATAATTTACTTGTGACCTAGGGGTGGATGGCTTTTGTACTTTCCACTACCCCTTAAGAGGGTACTGAGTAGTGACTATTGAAGTTGTAACTTAATTGTACCCCATGGGTGGAGAACTTTGACTTTTGTACTTTGTGATCGTTAAGGAGACAAGCCTCCTTAAGGATGACTGAATGACTGAGTTACTAAATGATTGTACTCTGTTGAAAACTATGTGACCACTTTGGTGAAAACTATGTGGCCATTTTAGTGATAAGTTGTTGAGTTGTGACATGATGAATGCTGTATTTTGATTTTCTGTGATAAGCCTAAGCATATCTGAATTTTTCTAATGTGACAAAAAAAAGTATTTATCTAAAATCCAAAGTTAGCAGTATCATGTGATGGAGAAATGCAATTTTTTTTCCAATAAATCCAGTGAAAAAAATAACGTTGCCCCATTTTTCTTGCCATGGTTCTAGAAATGCTAGTAATAACAATGAGACAACAGAAAATAAAGGAAAAGGCAAAGAGCAGACAAAATTTATTCCTATTTGATGATGAAATGATGGTTTACATAGAAAATACTATGCAATCAGCAAAGAAACTGATTGAGCAATTATTAACTTCAGTATAGGAGCATGTTTCAAAACCAATCCACAAACACTACCAGTATTTCTATAAATAAAGCAGTAACAAAATCTAGTCAGCAAAAATCAAAAGTGAAGTCCCATACAAAATAACTACAAAATGCATAAGCAATCTGAGAGTCAATATATCAAAAGATGCTTAATACCTGTCTAGTTACAATTATAAATGTTAGTTAAAAGAAAAACAGAACTTAAATAACTGGAAGGGTAGTCACTGCTTATGGCTGGGCCACTGGGCCAGTAAGAATAAAAATTATATTAGCTAAATTATTTTACAGATTTAGTGCTATACCAATCCAGCTTATGGATAGCTAGTGCTATACCAAGCAAGCTCATGAAGTAAATAGAGCACTTGGCCTGGAGTCAAAAAGACCAGAGTTCAATTCTGAGCTAGGATACTTATTAGCTGTAACCTTAGGCAAATCACTTAACCTTTGCCTGCATAAAACTGGAGAAGTAAATGGCAAGAAACTCTGGTATCTTTGCCAAGCTTTCCATGAGGATAGTTGGTCCACAGGAGGGTAATGATTGAATGACTGAGCAGCAACAATCCAACTACCAAAGGCATAATACAAAGAGCTAAACTAAATAATAGCAAAAATCATTTTTAGGAACAAAAGCCCTAAAATTTCAAACCCAATTTCAATTTCAAAGGAAAATAGGAAGAAAGGAGAATAGCACTTTTAGGTTTTGAACTATGTTATAAATCAGTGACAGAAAAACTATTTGATACTGGTTAAAAAACAGAAAAATAGATCTGTAGAAGAGACAACATAAGGGAGAATCAGAAATAAATGAATTCAATAATCTAGTGTATGATAAACCTGAAAGTATAAATTATCCAGGAAAGACCTCCCTATTTGAAAAGAATTGCTGTAAAACTGCAAAGTCCTTTGGTAAAAATTAGGTCTAAGGGGTGGCTAGGTGGCGCAGTGAGTAGAGCACCAGCCCTGGAGTCTGAAGGACCTGAGTTCGGAGCGGGCCTCCGACACTTAATCCATACAAACAAAAACCTAGCAGTGTAACCTTGGGCAAGTTACTTAACCCCAATTGCCCAAAAGGGGGCGGCTAGGTGGCGCAGTGAGTAAGAGCGCTGGCCTCGGAGTTGGGATGACCTGAGATCAGATCCGGCCTCAGAAAATGAGCACCCACGCATAAATAATGACTAGCCGTGTAACCTTGAGCAAGTTACTTAACCCCAATTGCTTAAAAAAAAAAAAAAAGAAAAAACATTAGGTCTAAGCCAGGGGTTCTTAACTTGGGGTCCACGGATTGATTTAAGGGGGTCCACAAACTTGAATGGAGAAAAATACATCTTTATTTTCACTAATCTCTAACTGAAATTCAGTACTTTATTCAATTATGAATGTTTAAAAAAAACCACTATTGAGAAGAGGGACCCATAGACTTCATTAGACTATTATAGGAGTCAATGACATAAAAAGATTACATCTTAGCCCAGATAGGACCATAAGCTCAAAATAAATATATGATTTGATGACTGAAGATAACCATATCCAGAAACTTTCACTTCTCTGGCTAGAGGGTGAAACTGTAACCAAACATGGGATAGAATTAATTACATATGAAGAAAAAACATCATTCTGATCACATGAAACTGAAAAACTTTTATATGAACAAAATTCATGTAACTAGTTAGTATAAGGGAAATGGCTAACTAGAAAAAAAATATTTGTATCCAATATCTCTGATAAGTTCTGATATCAAAGATATATAGACAACTAATGAAAACAAAAATAAGACTAAAAGCTTTTACCCAATAAAAGAGTGGTCAAAAGATATCAATGAACAGTTCTCAAAAGAAGAGTTACAAGCTATTAATAACTATATGCAAGTATAATGAAAATTATTAATAAAAAGAAAAATGTAAATCTCAGCAACTCTGGGATTTCATCTCACATCCAGCAATTTTAGGGGAAAAATATTATGTGAATACTCAATGTTGATAGGGATGAAGAAACAGAGGAAGACTCATGCTTGGCAGAGTAGTGAATTGGCCCAACCATTTTGGAAAGTCATTTGGAATTATGCTAAGAAAGTGACTAAAATGTCTACATCTTTCAACCCAGAGATCCCATTGCTGGCCACAAACCCCCAAAATGGTAAAAAAAAAAAAAAAAGAGAAAAGAAAAGAAAGGACCCACAAATACCAAAATGACTATAACAGCACACAAGAAAGGCCAAGAATCCTTGCTGTCTGATTCCAGGTTGGGTCAGGATGGCCTATAGTCCCTGCTGTGGCCAGGCTGAGGCTGGTGAGTTGCTTGAGTGAGGGAGTTCTGAGCTGCACTAAGACTCAAAATAATCTAGGAGGCCACACTAAGTATGACAGCAATATGGTAACCCCACACACACTTCCAGCCCATGCCAGCAGATTGAGGAATTGCAGAGAAGGTATAAACTAGGGATTGTCCCCATCCAGGACATCTCCATTCCAATAAAATCACAGCCTAGGCCCTATCCCTAAAGAACCAATATTGTAATAGTATTCCTCTAATTCCCATTTTGTTACAAGGGCTATTTATCTACTTTATATTTTTCTCTGATGCCTAATTCAGAATATTATGAGTCCATCCCCTAGCCAAGGGGATTCAAGGACTGGAAGAATTAAACTATCATGAGGTCTCACCCAAATAGAGTTCTTCTCTGTGAATCCTAAGAAGACCAAGCTAAGGTCAGCTCTCAGGGTGAAGGTCTCCCTCCCAAACTCTGTTGCATTGAAGTATTTCATGTGTATCTGTATTTATATATTTTATATACATAGATATATACACACATACATATATATGTATGTATGTTTCATACACATTTGTTATCATCTCCGCTAGAAAAACACTTGTGAGAAGGAACTGTACCATTCTTTGAACTTGCAGCCCCTAGCACCCAGCACAGTGCAGAGAACATCATAGGTACATAATATGTACTCATTGATTGATGGGTTGATTTAAGAGTTTACAGTAATAATTCTTTTTTTTTGGAGGGGGGGAGGCTGGGCAATTGGGATTAAGTGACTTGCCCAAGGTCAAACAGCTAATAAGTGCTAAGTGTCTAACGCCGGATTTGAACTCAGGTCCTCCTAACTCCAGGGCCAGTGTACAGTAATAATTTGTACAGTAATAATTCTACCACTGTTTTCTGGTCAGCCTTTGACTGGGGGAGATTTGGCTTTAGCATTTTGCCACTGGATAATACCATGCCTCTTTTTAAGTTCATTAAATGATTTGTTACTTTAAAAAGTTAAGATATAAGGGAGAAAAAGCAGATATTATTCATGTTTGTAAGATATCACACACACACACACACACACACATATATATATATATACACATATATATGCATGGTGCATGTATGTATACACACATGGATGCGGGAATAAAAACACTATTGGATTCTAAAAAGTGAAATCTTGCTCTAGGGCTGCCTTCAATAATCTTATGCAGCTAGAAAATTACTACCTAGATAATTGGGCTCCACAAAACTGAGTTCAAATGGAATCTCTGAGCCTAATGTCGTTCCCTAATGACTGTTATTAGCTTCATCTTTATCCTCTGAAATATTTCGCTTGTGCTACTTCTTAGGTCTTAGCAATGCACTTTGTCTCCATAGCTCTTTTTAACTCAATGTGAGATGTATTTTATAGCTGTCTGCCCTGAAATGGCTATGACAGGTGGCACTTAGGGAGCACGATGAACATGGTGACTGTTTCAGTGCCCAGGGATGGATTTATTCAGAGGGCTTTTTTTCCCTGAACTTTTATGCCTTGTGAATCACAGATGATTGGAAATTGAATTTGGATGCCAGTCTCAGCAACTGTCATTTTTTCAAAACAATTCAGTCATCCCCCTGTTGTCCCAACTCTGCAGACTATCACTTACCAAGTGGCAATGCCCCAAAACAAGCAGCAGTTTCAGAAATGTCTGCTTGGGGGTATGTTGGATAAACATTTTCCATTGTCAACAAAGATACAACCATAAGCAACATTCATCTTTTTCTTCGTAGAAACATTTTTTAAATGACAACAAAACACCTTATCTATGAGCTGGAAAAAACCAAAACATGTCTATCAATCTCCATGTATCAATTTACATCATGTTGTGTCATATACATATATAATGTAGGGGTGGTACCCAGCAAAACAGAAGTCTGAGATGGGCTGGATGCTGGTCAGGCTGCAGCAGAGCAGAAGATGTCCTAGAAGTCATAGCAGGACTATAATATGAGTGAATCAATCATTGGTATGCTCCCAAGCACCCTTGAATACACACCATGTGGGGTACAAGTGGAAGAAGGAGTGCTGAATTTTAAACAAAGGATCTGAATTCAGAATTCTGGTTCAATACTCATTTCCTGGGTGACCTTGAGCAAGACATTTAACTCATTTTGGCTTCATTGTTTTCATCTGTAAAATGAGGGCACCGTACTAGAGATGATCAATAAATGAGGTCTCTTCCACCCCCCAGTCTATGATCTTAGAAATAATTTGATCTTCACAATAAAGCAGGGAGACAGGTGCTATTATTATCTCCATTTTACAGTGGAAGAAACCAAGGCAGGCAGCAATTAAGTGACTTGCTCAAGGTCATACAGCTAGTGAGTGTCTGAAGCTCAATCTGAACTCAGGCCTTCTGGATTCCAGGCCCAACACTCTTCCCTGCACTACCAAACTGCATGGGATGAACTGTAGTATAGCATGCAAGGATCCAGAAATTATGCATGCTGTCATGTAAAAAACATTGGATTTGTTGTTGAAAGACATGAGTTCAAATCCTAGCTTTGCTCTTTACTACTTGTATGAGCCTGGGCTTTTCATCTCCTCTCAGGGCCTGACCCTGATCAGCATGTTTCTTTGTAAAATGAAGTGAACAGTCTGAGGTCTCTTCCAGCTCTGACACCCAATGACCAAATATCCTCTGTCTCTACTTGGTATGGGTCAGGGCTTCACTCAAATCCCGTCTAGTTTTGGCCTTTGTCTCTGATTTTTCATGCTCTTAGGTGAATGAATATCCAGATGAAATGAAGCAGGGTGTGACCCTGCAGCCATCAGAGCACCAAAAAAGCAAGGCCAGAGCCAAGCCCGGTGAGGCCACAGCATAAACCTTAGAGAAACCTGCGGGCTACAGCCCTGGTAGCAGAGCCACCCAGGATCGGCAGGATTCCCCAAGGCTATCCTGAGCTCTCTTCTCTCTCCCTCTCTCAGAGATATCATCAGCTCCCAGCTCTAAGGGGGTGAGTCCCAGATTCTGTAGATCTAGCCCCTAGCACCACCAATTATCTATTAGACATTTCCAAGTGGACATTCCAGAAGCACCACAGAATCTCCATCAAAGGCACGGCCAATCTTCCCTCTCCCCGAGTTAGAATCTTGGCATCATCCTCTACTTCTCACGCTCCATGTGTCCAGTCAGCTGCCAGCTTTGCCAATGTCTACCTTGATGACATCTCTCATGAATGATGCTTTTTTTGCATCATATATAGCCACTGATACAAACACTATCTCATTTGAGCCTCACAACTCTGGAAGATAGGTGCTACTAATATCCCAATTTTACAGATGAGGAAACTGAAGCTGGTACAGGTTAAGTGACTTACCAGGGTCATGCAATTAACAAATATCTGAAGCTGAATTTGAACCCAGGATATCTTGACTCCAAGTCCAATACTCTACTATCTAGCTGCCACCAGATTATTCCAACAGTCTCTTAATTGGTCTTTCCCCACTATAAATCATCATTCACACTACAGTTAAAGTGATTTTCCTTAAGCAGAGATTTATCATGTCATATCCCTACTCAATAAACTCCAGTGGCTCCCTGTTGCCCTTAAAGCCCTTTACAACCAAAGCCAAGCTCTCTTTCCAGCCTCAGTGGACTTTACTGTTCCACCTCTTCCACTTTGAAATCGAGCCAAACCAGCCTTCTTTCTGTTCCTCATACACAACACTCTAAATCCCATCTCTCTGCCTTTGTACTCGCTCATATCAGGAATTCTAACCCTCTTCACCTCTGCGTCACAAAATGCCAAACTCATATATAAAATTGAGAAGAACCATTAGACCTTCAAAAAATGGTACATGGAGGGGTAGTGAAAACAGATGAGAGAGGAATATTGATGAGACCTGTCAATTTAATTGCGTATTAATAATAACAAAATAACTAGAATTTATATAGTACTTTAAGATTTGCAAAGTACTTTAAACATATTATCTCATTTTGTCCTCACAATAACCCTGAGGGGTAAGTGTGATCATTATTCCCATTTTACAGATGAGAAAACCAAGGCATGTAACAGCTTTCTGAAAATTTTTTTGCCACTCTGGTGCTAAAATTCAATTCTGGAAAAAGAAACAACACAAATCTGTAATGGGGCTTTCTACTGTGTTTGAGCTAGGTGAATCCAGGCTACAGGGTGAGAATGCAATGAAAAATTGGGGGGTTTCCATGACTTCAGGGGATGGTCCTGATCATTTCCCTAGCATGGTGCAGAGGAAATGAAAGCTGGATGTGGAGTCAGAGGAACTGAGGCCACCTATCCAGGTGACCATGGGAAAGTCTTTAGCTTCCTAGGATTCACTTTCACTGTCTGTATATTGACATAGTTGGTCTAGATGACCCTGAGGTTCTTTTCAGACCTAAATCTAAGATTTTTTTAAATCTTTACCGAACCTGGGGACCAGCTCTGCCTTTTGAGAGTTCTCAGAGTAAACACAAAGGGCAAGTAAGGATGGGGATAGGGATGAGGGTGGAGGGGGAGCTGGAGAGTCCTCTAGTGGCCAAACAGGACATTGCATAACCCTTAGCTAGCAAAGTAAAGGACATGGCCTGCTGCTCTCTTCCCAAGGAGGTGGCTATGTATGCAGGGATGATAAAAAGGGGTGAAGTCAGTTTCCATTTTTGCTGAAAGGTAGCCTGTATACAGATTAGCACTATGGAAGGTTAGAGTGGGAGAGGTCTTTAGAAACCATTGCGCTGGACCCTTCTTCTAACTGGACAAGGGAAAGAACCTGCCTTTGATTGTACAAGAAATTAATGACAGAGCTAGTTCTCTTAGCAGCCAGTTGAGGCCTCCTGCTATGGTACCAGAAAGTGGTACAGAGGGCAGGAGGTATTTGGGGCTCGACAGTCTCCTCAACCCCCACTCCAGCCTTGGCTCTGACCTCTGAGCCTTCCCCCAATGGTTGGCTTTCTCTGGACCTTCAATCTCATGCCATAGGAAGTCCATTTTGACAAAGTAGCTATCACCTGAATGTGTCATTCATGATAACAAGACAACAAAATCAGCTACTACTTCAAAACACTTTCCAAAAATTCACTGTCATCCATATTGTCAAACTTAACTTTCTAGGCCAGGAGGCCAATCTATTGTGCTATCTTGGGAAGGCTTTAATTTAACATTTGTTTCAAATATACATGAGCAGAATAGCTCTGAGAAGGAAAATCTGAGTGCTTAACAGTAAAGACTTAACGACCTTTCTGAGGGTGCCATATATCTCTCCAAATGGTCAGAGCTGTGGAAATGGGACTGTACCTTATTCTTTTTCACCCATCATCATTTCACAGGATTCCTTTAAGGCCTTCCTTAGGAGTCTGTGGCTTTAATTCATCTTGAGCTAATGTAATAATGGACACACTTGTTCCCAGAGATTTATTCATCCCAAAACAACTGCAGTGGTTTTAACTGTACTACATGGCACCAAAATACTGCAACATGGGCCCAGTCTAATTTTGTTCCCCATGTTTGCGGGATTCTTTATACTTTAGGCCTTCCCTTGGCCCTTCCCAAGAAGCTTGTGATTTCATCAGATTTGAGGAACACCAGATATTGAAATTCCCTCCTCTAATGTAAAGCAACAGCTCAGCATTAAGTCCTGAAATGTCTGAGAGAGTTGTCGGGGCACTGAAGGGTTATGTGACTTGTCAAGGGTTGTCCAGTTATTAAACGTGGCAAAACCTGAATGCAGGCATACCTGGCTCTGCAGCTAGACCCCTGCTACCCACAATGCTATGCTGCCTCTCTGTGTGCCATGTGACCATAATGAAAGTACTCACCAGCTGTTCTCTCCACTGGAGATTATCGTCAAGTTACCACCAAAATAAAACCAAGTGAAGGGATCATCTTAAAGCTACATATTTTAAAAAGTAACTCAAACTACATCCCTCACATCAAGTTACTTTGCAGAAGTAAAAAGAAAAACAAAAAGATGGAAGGGAGAGATCCAAATGAGATCAAAGAATGAAGATTCTGGATCCAATGCAAGAAACTTCAGAGGGAAGCTTGAAGAACATAAAAACTTGAACTCAATCACAAAGTGTTGATATGGACACCACCATGCAGCATAGTGAGGGCACCTCACTGCAAAGAACACTCAAAGTTGTCAAGCCTCTTTCCTCAAGGCCACCCTGTCAGGAAGGGAGTACAAGGGTTATTTATGGCCATTTCATAACATCCATTTTATAGATAAGCAAACCAAGGATAAGACAAGTAAAAATGGAAGCTTGACTTTAGTCCTTTCTATCATCACTGCACACACAAGAGAGCAGCAGGCTATCCTGAGATTAGTCCATTACTTTTCCAGCTGAGGAATGTACAATGTACTGTTTGCCCAATTTAGAATCCTGGATTAAGAGTCAAAAGGAACCTTAGGGCCATCAAATCAAATTGCTTCATTTTCCAGATAAGGAAACTGAGCCCCAGAATGGTATTTGAACCCATGTTCTCTGATTTCCTGCTTGTCATATTGTGTTTCTAGGTATTCTCTAGCTAGTAAATGATCAGGGTTTTGTCCCTGATACAATCATCAAATTGGGAAACTGCCTGACTTCAAACAACCCCAAATGCAAACATTATTTAGTTCTACCTAGCCATCACCAAATACCAGAGAAACCACTATTAGACTAGATAGCCTTATATAGAGGACCCTGATATAGGACTACATATAGAGGCAGAAACATAAGAGAGCTCATCAATAAATGGGAAACCTTCAGAGGCCCTAGTGATAATATAGATGACTTCAAATCACTTCAGGTCCATTTATAGAATTTTTCAATATCAGAACTGAAAGGCATCTTAGAGATCTTCTAGTCTAATACCTTAATTTAACAAATGAACCAGTTGAAGCCCAGAATGGTCTCATAGTTTATCCATGAAACTACATCTAAGAGATGGCAGAGGCCTGACTAAAACTAGGAAGTCGGGGGAGCATAGACAAAGCATTTCTGTATGCTGAACAAAACTAATAATATGTGAAAACAAAGGATGTGCCCATCAGTTGGAAAGTGGCTGAAAAAATATGGTATATGAATGTATTAGAATACTATTAGACCATAATAAATTATGGAAAGGATAGTTTTAGAGAAACCTGGGAAGACTTGTATGAACTGATCCAGATAAGCAAACCAAGGCTAAGAAAGTAAGGAGAACTAGGAGAACAATTAATATTATAACTACAATATTATAAAATGAACAATTTTAAGTCTTAAGAACTGATCAATGCAATGACCAACTGTGATTTGTGAGAATGTGATGAAGAATGCTCCCCATTTTCTGACCTAGAGGTGATGGATTAAAAAGGCATAATGTGTTATATAGTTATACAACCACACAGAGAGAGGTAGAGACAGACAAAGATGGGGTAGAGAAGAAAAGAGAGTGAGCATTTCAATCCATGTCTGAATAACTGAAATCTTCTCATTCAGTCATTTCAATCATGTTTGGCTCTTTGTGGCCCCATTTGGGGTTTTCCTGGGAAAGATACTGGAGTGGTTGGCCATTTCCTTCTCCAAACTGTATCTTTGTCTCCGTCTCCACCCCCCACACATATACATGCACATACAAGCAGAGGTGCTATTTTGCCTTAATGATAATTTTCTCTTCCAAAAGTTGGAAGAGTGGATGGGAAGGGGGGAAGAGAAGTGCTAATCTGAACTTGATTCTAGCTAATGAGGAGGAACTAGTTGCTGGAGTGAAATGTGATGGGAATGTTGAGGGGAATATACCCTTCTTCCCTAGCAGAGTATAGTAATGATTTTTAGATTATCACTATCACCATCATTCGTCCTTCCATGAATCACCAGAAATAAATGGCATTCTTCAGGCTTGACATGTCTTAAAAAGTTATCTGGCACATTACATATACACATGTACCAAGAAGACTAGTGGGCCAATCCATAAAGGTTGGGTCACTTTACAGTTGGGGAACTTAAGGCCAGTAGAAGATATATAACTTTCCAAACGGCACACAGATAGTAAGCAGCACAGTTGGGGGCCAGAGAAATTTAGCAGCTGGCCCAAGAATATACAGCGCATAGGCAGCTGACAAATGTTGCTCTTACTTTATTTGACGAACTATTTCCTTGACACTCAAATCTTCCCATCTTAACCCACTACTTTGGTCACCTTTCATTATCATCAACCCTAATTTTCAGTTGCTGATTCTTGTTCTGTTCCTCTCAGTCTATATGTAATTACAATTAGTTGGGGAAACTGCCTTCAAAGCACTTTTTTTTCATTGTATGCAATCAGAGATTTCAGAGAATCCATAACCTAACATCATACAGCTAAAATGCTGTAAGGCATGTGGCTATTCCCTCCATTGACACAGATTGTAACCCCCACCATGACTTGGAGACATTCCCCATGAGTTAACATGGCCAAAAAAATCACTGGAAGATAAAAGATAAGGAACAATGTATGCATTACAAATCCATATAGACAGCTTATAATCAATAGTTCAAATTTTCATCAAGCTTATATTAAAAAGAACATTTGAAAGATTTCATTATATCTTGTCAACTGCAGTGTAACAAAAAATAGACACCAAGTGCCATCTATCATCTGCCTCCATGTCAAACAGGACCTGAGACAGCATAAGCAATTCTGTCTAATTCAGGGAAAACCATTAGTCACCTAAGTCTGGAGGGATTTTCATAGTCCCAAATATTCCCAACTCAATTCCTATTTTTTAGATCCTTTCCACTAAAGAAATAAATGTTGGGTTTTGTTTCTCCCTAACACTGAGAAGGCCAGAGGACTTTATTGGAGTATTAGATGAAATGAGGTCTACAGAGAGCAGTAAAGTTCAAGAGAGGAGAGAAATAAAGGAAAAGGAGATGGAGGAGCATAGCAGAGAAAAACGTCTGAAATAATTCTGGTAACATCTTCATACAAAACAACGTGGGCTTAAGGAACAATATTTCATTTGTCACAAGGAACAAAGTAACAGAAGGGAATCATTCAGGTATTTTCAACCAAACGACACTTATGAGTTCATTGTCTTTTTTGAACAATAGAATAGACATTGTCTATGCTTTCACATTGTTATTAAGAAATAATAAAATGTTATTGAAAGGAGGTGAGCCGAAAAAGAACGGAATACATTTATGCCAAAACATTTTTGATTGACCTGCCAGAGTGAAGTTTTTTCATTCTTTTCATTTGAACAGTAGTGGGAGAATAGAGTGATTCTGAATGTACTAAACTTGCCCATAAATCCTGATTCACCATCCCAATGGTCTCTTATTGCAATGATAACTAACGGATATTATGCATCTGGCATGTGGAACCTGCAGATGTTAATGTTTTAGACTAATGATGTCAGCAATTTTCTTTTTCATTGGCATTTTGCTGTTGCAGTTAAATGACCCATATATCTCAAATGCTTTTCCACAAGTTTGGTTCTGCATATTAACACGCAGCAGCTCACAGGAGAACCCCTGCTGACAATCCATTTGGCCGGGGTGGAAACATGGGAATAAATAGGAAAGGCATGGTCCTTTCCCATCTTCCAGATGGGTGCAGCAACTCCAACATACTGAAGCACTGATATGACGACAGAAGTTCAGAGAGATTGTTGGTTTGGGGAGTCCAGAGATCTACACTCAGATCCTAATTCAGGCACTTAGGAAATGACCCTGGGCAGTATGAGCCTGCCCCTGTGCAGGGTGACTGCAATTCCCTTCACCTCTCAGATCCACAGTTTCCTTATCTCTAAAATGAGAAAACATAAAATCTGCACTGTCTATATTACAGGATCTCCATGACAATAATATATTTTGCAAATCATAAAGTACTATATAAGAGTGGTTTGTTATTATTGTCAAAAACATAACTTTTTTCTCAAGAAAAATCTGGTTTAAAAGTTTCACATCAGGGTGGCTAGGTGGCGCAGTGAATAGAGCACAGGCCCTGGAATCAGAAGGACCTGAGTTCGGAGCCGGCCTCAGACACTTAATCCACACAAACAAAAACCTAGCCGTGTAACCTTGGGCAAGTTACTTAACCCCAATTGCCCTAAAGGGGCGGCTAGGTGGCGCAGTGAGTAAGAGCGCCGGCCTCGGAGTTGGGATGACCCGAGATCAAATCCGGCCTCAGAAAATGAGCACCTACACATAAATAATGACTAGCCGTGTAACCTTGAGCCAAGTTACTTAAACCTAATTGCTTAAAAAAAAAGTTTCACGTCACAGAATTAACACTCTGATATATGTGAAATTTCAACAACGTAAATTCTTCTTCCAATGAGGCAAACACATGATCTTTCATATTATATACTTCTTGACTTTGTTTTTCCATAACTCCACCATGGAGAGTTTAGCCAATGGACTAACAGCTTTCCTCTAATTCACTTGAAATAACAAAACCAATGAGTATCCTAGAGGCATCACTGGTAATCCCTTCATTTCAGTGCATGGCTGT
This sequence comes from Gymnobelideus leadbeateri, assembly GCA_011680675.1. Taxonomy (NCBI): domain Eukaryota; kingdom Metazoa; phylum Chordata; class Mammalia; order Diprotodontia; family Petauridae; genus Gymnobelideus; species Gymnobelideus leadbeateri. The sequence continues at coordinate 265,390 of WOXC01008075.1, forward strand.
GCTACCCTCTTTTCCAATTATTTATCTCTCTGATCTCCATCAGATGTCACTGCTCTTACACAAACCTTGGTTGGTAATGCATTCTAGTCTCATCATTCCTGTGTGCTCCTTGGTTGACCTTCAACTTAATTATTTGGAGATTGTAATATTCTATGCTTTCCCGTAACATAGTATCACCAGAAGAACCTTGTTACAAAGATAGGATTTTGTTTCTGGTATGATACATTCGTAGTAAGATAGTTTTAAAAAAAAAGTACAGTAAACGAACAACATAGTACAATGCCCATTTAACTTCCTTCATGATTCTTATGGAGTGGTCAGTAACATAAACAAAAACCCCATCAGCAGGTAACCTCCCAAAACAGGAAGCTCTGGTAATCCAATATATCAGAGAGGACAAAGATGTTTCACAAAGGACACCCCCACCAGAATCTAATTTCCAATATGGGTATAATTATCCTAATCAGGAGGTAATGTGCTCACACCAGGCACTCACCATGGTATGCTTTTCCCTACTACCCAAGACATTTAATGAAGGCATCTTTCCCCCACCAGGCCATGGGGAAAGGGAAAAGAAACAAACCCAGAACCATTAGGTGATCAATGTTTTAGCAACACCCAAAGGCCAGCTATTAAATTAGAAAAAAGTTGTAATATATGTTGGTCGAGGCAGTGATGAAATTACAGATCCTTAAAGTATTCATGATTATATTCTCTCAGGGATCTGAAGGATTGTTTTTTTTTAAAGCAATTGGGGTTAAGTAACTTGCTCAAGGTTACACGGCTAGTCATTATTTATGCGTGGGTGCTCATTTTCTGTGGCCGGATCTGATCTCAGGTCATCCCAACTCCGAGGCCGGCGCTCTTACTCACTGCGCTGCCTAGCCGCCCCTTTTAGGGCAATTGGGGTTAAGTAACTTGCCCAAGGTCACACGGCTAGGTTTTTGTTTTGTGTGGGTTAAGTGTCTGAGGCCAGCTCCGAACTCAGGTCCTTCTGACTCCAGGGCCGGCGCTCTACTCACTGCGCCACCTACCCACCCCTGAAGGATTGTTTTTAATACCCTTTACTTAACAACAATGGATTCTAGTATTTGGAATACACAAAAATGTGCTGGACACTATCTTGGTAATGAGCATTGCTTTTGTTCACCCACAGGCATGCACACTCTTTGGAGGGGGGAGTTGGTAAAAAAAGTTTAATCAAGCAACTATTTTAAATGGATAAGTAATCAGGTATTTAAGGGGTAGCTAGGTGGTGCAGGGGATAGAGTGCAGCACCTGGAGTCAGGAAGACTCATTTTCATAAGTTCAAATCTGGCTTCAGACACTTTATTAGCTGTGCGACCCTAGGCAAGTCACTTAACCCTGTTTGCCTCAGTTTCCTAATCTGTATAATAAGTTGGAGAAGCAAATAGCAAACCACTCCAGTATCTTTGCCAAGAAAACTCCAAATAGGGTAATGAAGAGTCAGACACAACTGAAAACGACTTAACAACAATCACGTATTTACTTTAAATAGATACATATGTGTGTATACATACGTATACATACATGCATGTGTATGTGTATATATGTAAGATATAAATACCTGATCATATGATATGACTCTATTTTTAGCTTATTTTCCCTTTCTACCAGAAACACTCCCAATCTAGCAGTCTTTCCAAAGCATAAAATTGGTTAGCCAAGTCGCTGAAATGTTTCATGCAAACCTTTGCTCTTCCACATTCTGCATTAGCCAGAGACAGGCTCATCATCAAATGAACACAAAAAGTGCCTTTTGTCATGATGATTAGTAACTTTCAATATAAAAATTGAGAAGACTTTTCCAAGAACTATTTCCAGTTGCTGAGGACCCTTGCTCAGCCATCCCTATTTGATTCCCTCCATTGGAAAATAAGGACAAGTTTAGCTACTGAGAATAATGTGTGAACATGGAATGGAACTGGGGATTTATGTGGAGAAAATGAGGTGCCAAAGAGTGAGAAACAGGAACACAAAAAGAGAAGTGGGTGTGAGAAGGACTTAGAGAAATATGTAACATGACAGATCAGTAAGTAAGGAGTCACTTATAGTCTGCATATTAAAATATAAAATATATGATTAATGGTGTTCATGGTTGGACTTTGCCAGTGTAATAAAACTGATGATACCCAAAGTAATCTGTAGATTTAGGGCTGTACCAAATAATAAAAGGAACTCTCTGTAGAAGTAGGCAAAATAATGACAAAATTCATTTGGAGGAAGAAAAGGTCTATGAACACAAGAATAATAATGAAGAAAAATATGAATGAAGGGGAAATAGCATCACTAGACTTCAAACTATATTATAAAACAGTAATCATCAAAATAAGTATGTTGGAAAAAATCCAGTAAAGTATATCACTAGAGCAACCTATATAATCAAAAGAGCCCAGTGTTAGATAAACCCAAGAACATAACTACTAGAAGAAAGACAACTTATTGGAGCAGCTAGGTGGTGCGGTGAATAGAGCAACGGCTCTAAAGTCAGGAGGACCTGAGTTCAAATCCCACCTCAGACACTTGACACAACTAGCTGTATGACCTTGGGCAAGTCACTTAACCCCAACTGCCTTGCCTTCCCCCCTCCAAAAAAAGAAAAAAAGACAACTTATCGGTCAAGCACTATTCAAAGAAATGCAAGGCACTCAGCAGAAATTAGGATGAAATGGACAACTTATGCTATACACTGTAAGAAGTTCTAAATAAAGGTACCTGAAAATAAAAGATCATATCATTTAAAAAAAAGGAGAGGTAAATGGAAGGAGATAAGCTTTCATAATTACAGCTAGAGGAAGTAATCTTGATCAAAAAAGGAATAGAAGTAATCACAAAAGAAACCATTTCAATTAGATAAAATTTAAAAGTTCAAGCACAAGCAAAATAAATGGAATTGAAAAAAGGGAGAAACCACTGAGTAGGAAAAATCTTTGTACTAAGCATCACTGATAAGATTCAGTTAGGCAAAAATAACTCTGATACAGAAACAACTGCAGCAGTAAAACTTTTTTTAAAAGATAGTACTAAGACACTCAGGAAAGATACAGGAAGGTCCACAGATTTAACGTAAGAGGGTGCCCATCCTTAACATAAGACAGTAGAGTTAGACTGTTCTATCATATTCAGTAGCAGTGTTAAGAAATACTCTCTTCCTATGTCAAAATGTCAAGCATGAGAGTAAATGTGTCAAACTGAGATACTTCCCCTTGTTTAGATATGACAAGATTAAACATATAATTTAATGATCAATTGTAGTTAAGTATGTCAATAACACCATTCCTGCATGATATAGCATGTACTGAACAGAACGAAGGAATCATCTAAATCTATGGTGCCACTGAATACTGGCACTTTCGTAAGGATCATCTTCCCAAGTCCCCCAATTAAGTTATTTTCCACTGGACTTAGAATATGGGCCTTTCAGAAGTTCAGCTAAGAAATTCACATTGAGAGTTGTTATACAGAAAATAATTAGTAGATATGGTGGCCAAAAACACTGGATAAAATCTGCATGTTCAAAGGCCATGTATAAAGGATTACTGTCATGTGGGAATTTTATCACGAACAGTTTTTTTTTAACTTTGTTTTAAAGGCAATGAGTTTATCCTAATTTTATTTGAGAAGTTTGTAGAAGAAAGTTAGATAATGTAGCAATAGGAAGCTATGTTATACCAAGACTTTAATGAGCCTTGGAAGGAAACTTCTGTACTTTTCATGAATTCCTCAACGTGGTTATGATCAGTGTAGCAGCCAACCAAAACTCCAAAAGACTGATAAGAAATCATGTTCTCTATCCCCTGACAAAGAAAGACACTTCAGGAGGATGAAAGAAGTTTTTCTGGAGTTGGCTAATGTGATTTTGCTCGATTGATTATTTGCTAGAAGGAATATGATTGTTTATATAGTGGGGAGGGCACTAAGTGATGCAAAAAATAAAAAGAAGAATAGAGGGTCACTGAGTAATTTTAAAAAATGATTCCCAGGCAGCTAGGTGTTATCCAGGGGATAGAGCTCAGGACTGAGAGTGAGGAAGATCTGAGTCCAAATCTAGCCTCAGATACATATTAGCTGTATGACCCTGGGCAAGTCATGGAATCTCTCTGTGCCTCAGTTTTCTCATCTGTAAAAATGGGGATGATAATAGTACCTCCATCTCAGGATTGTTGTGAGGACCAAATGACATACCATTTGTAAAACCCTTTACAAACCTTGAAGTGCTATAAACACTAGCTGTTATTTTTCTTAAAATGAACACAAAGAAGTTCTGAGGTAGATACAAACAAAACTTAGAAACTGATATGCTAATTTTCTAATATACCCCCAAAACACCTGCACATAATCCAAATTCATGGTTTCAGGAACAATACTATTTCTTTTCTTTGCATAAGTAAATGTGTTGGTAGAATTTGTAAAGTTCAGAATTTTATGTATGCCCATATTTGTTGTTGTTGAATCATTTTCAGTCATGTCTGAAAACCCATTTGGGGTTTTCTTGGCAGAGACACTAGACTGGTTTGTCATTTCCTTCTCCAGTCCATTTTACAGATGAGGAAACCGAAGCAAACAGAGTTAAGTGACTTGCCCAGGGTCACACAGCTAGTCAGTGTCTGAGGCTAGATTTGAACTCAGGTTTTCCTGACTCTAGGCCCAGGTTCTATCCATTATACCACCTCACTGCCCATATGCTCATATATACATATGCATATACATGTATGTGTATATGTATGTATGTATTTGAGAAAAGCATTGGACTAGGAATCAGTCAGAAAACTTCGGCTAAGTCCTGGCTAGCCTAACTACCTACATGAACTTAATCAAGCCACTTCAATTCTTAGAAACTCAGTTTACTTATCTGTATGACAGGGACAAGACTACCTATATTATTCATTTCAGAGGGCTCCTGTGAACAAACTGCCAAGTTCTAGAGAAATGGCATCATATTAATATGATTAAAAATAAACATAAAACCCATGTGCTTCATGTAAGTATTCGGTCTGTCACACACTGCCTTAGCCAGAGCCAGTGTCATCTTGAAATCATCATTATACTGAGTAATAATGACATTAACAATAAATAAAGCACAGTGGCAGGCAGCAGGCTTTCTCCAAGACATTCCAAGCTCTTGGGGTGAGAAGTATAATGAGGGAAAAGAGGTGCTGTTGTACTGAGGAAGAATACTTGGGTAGATGTGGGCCAGACCTGTGCCTCCTCGGGACAACAGACTTGTATAAGGAAGCTCAAGGCAGCCAGAAGGTCAGGCCAACCCTAAGAGATGGCTGCAACTTCCAGACTCCTGTCCAGGGAGTTTACTGGGCCTGTGGCTACCCACCCATCATGGCTACAATGGAAGCCTGTCCCACAGAGCCAGTGGACTATCTTAGACACTTGGAAAGAGAAGCAAACAGGCCCCAGCTCAAAGAGGCTGTGATAGAATGGAAGATATGGGATAGGAGAGAAAGTAAGCTGGAAAACTCCAGTCCAGGCTCAAGGAAGCCAACCTCCTCAGAATAATCCCATGCTTCCTATGTACCTTGGTATTGTTGGAACTGCTGGCACACATCAATGACCCTAGGGAGATCATTTCCCAAAAAACTAAGATGGAGAAAAGCAGAATATAGTCCATAGATGGCCCCAGAGGTGACACACTATAACTTTAGGAAAGCTAAGAATTGAGAGTTATCAGGATGGCCATACATACAGGTTATACATTTGTTAATAAGCAAGTTCAAAACCAGGGGTGGGGAGCCTGCAGCCTCCAGGTCACTTGTGGCCCTCTAGGTCCTCAAGTGTGGCCCTCTGAATCCAAACTTCACAGAATGAAGATCACACCCAAGGACCTAGAAGGTCACATGTGACTTGTAAACCTTGACCTGTGCCTTAAAGAGATACTCTACCCTTCCTCAATCAGCTTCTATTGCTCCCTAGACCCAGCATTGTGGGAAGGAAGTGAGGCAGGGGCAAATATTTAATATGCAGATGTGAAGGGAATAACCCAAAGGATGTTCATTCAATTGAATAAATGCTTACATTTATTATGGGAATACTATGGGCAGGGTCCTGGGAATACACAGACCAAAAAGAAACTGTTCCTGCCCTCAAGGAATGTATGTTCTCTTAGAGCTGGGAAGGGTGGGAAGGATACAACATGTACACAGATAAATAAACATAAAATACATGTACAAAATAATTTGTGGGGGGTGGGGGGTAAAGACTGAGAAAATTAACCACTGAAGGGGGTAGGTCAGTGGGATCCTGCCTTGTATAAGAGACAATACTTAAGCTGAACCTTCAAGGAAGGATTCCAAGAGACAGAGGAACAGGCTTCTATAGGCAATGGGGACAGCCTATGCAAAGGCAAGGAGGTGGGAGATGGGACACCCCAATTATAGGAAGTGAAGGCAGAAAATGCTTTAAGGAGAGTAATGTGAGCTAAGTCCAGAAAGGTAAACTGTAGCCAGATGGTAAAAGGTTTTCAAAGCCAGAGGAGCTTGTATTTTATCTTAGAGCAAGGGTTCTTAACTTTTTATGGCAGTCCAGTAAAGTCTTCGAATTCTTTTTTGAATGATTTTTAAATTATTAAAGAACATGTTAAATTTTGGTTAGAAGCTAGTGAAAATAAAGATGTGATTTTTTCCCCCAACTAAGTTCATGGACTCCCTGAAATCTGTGAATCCTAGCTAAAGAACTACTATCTGAGAAGCAAGAGGACCTCTCTAAGTTGGGGAGTAGCATCAAGCTTGGGCTTTAAGAAGAATCTTGTGACAGTGAGGTGGCAGAGAGCTTCGAGACAGAGACCAATCAAGAGGCTTTTCAATAATTCAGATGGGAGATAAGATCCTCCCCATCCCTAAATCACATCACATGTATGTTTGCCACATAATCCCAAACAATGGAATAACTGTTATCATAATAACTAATATTTATATAATACTTTCAGGTTTGTAAAGTGATTTACAAATATTATCTCATTTCACCCTCACAAAAACCCATTTTTTTAACAGATGAGAAAACTGTGTCTGAGAGAGGCTATGGGATTTGCCTAGAGTCACACCTCTAGTAAATATCTGAAGCTGGATTTGAACTCAGATTTTTCTCAGATCCTCTTTTATTAAGGAGATTTCTACATGCCATCAGTCCTAGAAGGAAACAGATGAAGGGTGTGGAGAGATTAGAATGTGTCAGTTGTTACTGGTGGAAAAATGATTCATTAAGGTGGCCCCACTGAAGCTGTTGGTTCTCCCTCTAAATCCCCTACAATGCCAATGGAGGTGGGGCCAGGAAAGCCTTTTCAAGAATACAGAAGGACACTCAGAAGAAATGCAGGGACTTGGGTTTTTTGGTTCTGACAGCCTGGAAGATTTCAATGTTGTTTCTTGTTGGGTTAAAAAACGCAGGTGTGTTGTTCTCCAAGGTTACTGAACTGAAGACAACCCAGAACATTTAGAACCTGCCAAGCCCTTTGCCAATATTGTCAAAAGAAAATAACACCCCATGGGGTGGATCACAATTACTAACTGTGAACTAAGCAGGCACCTTCATCTACACAGAGTAAGAGTAAGATGAGGCCATTTTCTAAATCATTCATGCCCCAAGAAATTGAAGACTGGGAAAAAATCAAGGTTGGTGGTTGTTTAGTGGAAGGCAGGCCCCATCCCACATCTGAGTGTCCTCCTCAGTACAGTGACAGAGCAGGATGAATGTCCTCCAAGGCCCATCAGGCTTTAAGTCTATGGTCTCTTTTGGGTCTCTCCTTCAAGCAAGGCTTTTATATGTATATAAAATCGGTATTTCCCTGAAAGTCAAATGCCAGAGAATAGAATCTACTATAATAGTCACAAAAACCTTACAAAGGGATTATTTCCATTAGACATACCACATCACTAAGAAAGATTAAGAAATAGCTTAAAGGTAGCTCTAATGTTTGCAAAGGCAGCTGGGTGGTGCAGTGGATAGAGTGGTGGGCCCAAAGTTGGAAAGATTTGAGTTCAAATGTAGCCACAGACATTTATTAGTCTTGTGACTCTGGGCAAGTTGCTTAACCTTAATCTTAAGCCTTAGTTTCTCCCTTTGTAAAATGGAGGTAATAATAATACCTACCTCACAGGGTTGTTGAGAGAGTACAATGAGAGATTTTTGGAAAGCCCTCTGCCCAGCACCTGGCATATTTGCTAAGTCATTTTCAGTAGTGTCTTGATACTTCATGACCCCCTGTTGGGCTTTCTTGGCAGATACTGGAGTGGTTTGCCATTTCCTTCTCCAGCTCATTTTACAGATGAGGAAACTGAGGCAGACAGGGTAAGTGACTTGCCCAGGGTCATACAGTTATTAAGTGTCTGAGCCCAGATTTGAAGTCAGGTCTTCCTACCTCCAGATACGGCATTATATCTACTAGCTACCCCAGACCAGCATACAGTAAGCACTTAATAAATGTTCTTTATAAATGAGATATTATATTTGTAAAGCTCTTTGTAGACCTTGAAGCACTATATAAAATGCTAGCTTTTCTTACTTTTTTATTTTTATTTTTTATTTTTTTATTATTAAACAAATGCTTTATTAACTTGTTTTATATCATTCATTTCCACCAGATTTTGAGTTACAATTATTTTTCCCCCCTGTTTTTCCCCTACCCACCCTCCCAGAATAGCAGTCCCACAAGATATCGCTTCCTCCAATCTGCTCTCTCCCCTATCTTCTCCCATACCCCCTTCGACTTTTCCACTAGAGGAAGGTGAATCTTTGTGTCCCAATGCCTGCACATCTTTTCTCCCAATTACAAGCAAAAGATTATTAATAATAGTATTTATATATATTTGAAACATTTAGTCTTAAAACCTCGAATTTCAGATCCATTTCCTTCCTCTCTTGTCACCCATTCCCTCTGGGAAGATAAGTAATTTAGTATATGTTGCACATGTCTAGCTATGTAAAACATTACCATAGTAGATATATTGTACAAGGCTGCTTATAATTCCTTCCCACTCATCCCACCCCCCACCTGGTCCATTCCCTACTTGATCCTGTCCCTCTTTGAAAGTGGGTACTTCCAACCTCCCCTCCCCCCAAGGATGCCCTCCCATCCATTATCCTTCCTCTCATCCCCCTTCCCCCTATTCTGCTGCAAGTTGAGATATCCCATTTAGTATGTATGTCATTCTCTCCCAGAACCAAATTCAATGAGAATGTGGTTTTGCCTTTTTGCCTTCCTATTCTTCCCCTCCCTTGCAACCACTTCCCCTTGCTTCTTCTACATGAGATAGTTTACCCTACCCTGTCTCTCCCCATCTCCTCTTGCCTCTTTCCTCTCTCACCTCATAATTTCACCCCTTAAGTATCATCCCTTCCCAACAAATTCAACCTGTGCCATCTATCCATGTACACCTGTAAACACATATACACACATTCACATATGTATTCATATGCCCACATACCCTTCTTCCATTATTTTCATGCTGAGAAAGTTTTCATCAGTCACAATTCTTGTTTTTCCACGTAGGAATGTAAATAGTTCAACTTTGATAAGTTCCTTTGGATTTCTTTTCCCTGATTACCTTCTCAGGCATCTCTTGCTTCTTCTTTCTGAACGTCAAATTTTCTATTCAACTCTGTTTTTTCATCAAGAATGCTTGAAAGTCCTCTACTTCATGGAATGACCATATTTTCCCCTGATACAAAATACTCAGTTTTGCTGGGTAGGTGACCCTTGGGTTCATTCCCAGCTCTTTTGCCCTCTGGAATATCATATTCCATGCCCTTCAATCCCTCAGTGTAGAAGCTGCCAGGTCCTGTGCTATTCTGATTGTGTTACCACAATATTGAAATTGTTTCTTCCTGGCTGCTTGTAGTATTTTCTCCTTGATCTGGGGATTCTGGAACCTGGCTATAATATTCCTGGGAGTTTTCTTTTTGGGATCTTTTTCAGGAGGTGATCGGTGGATTCTTTCAACCTCTATTTTGCCCTCTGGATCTAAAACATCAGGGCAGTTTTCCTTGAGAAATTTCTTGAAGGGTGATTTCTAGGTTCTTTCCTTGATCATGGCTTTCAGGTAGTCCAATAATTTTTAAATTGTCTCTCCTGGATCTATTCTCCAGGTCAGTGGTTTTCCCATGAGATATTTCACATTGCCTTCTAATCTTTCGTTTGTTTGGATCTGCTTAACAGCATCTTGATTTCTCATAAAGTCATTAGCTTCCATTTGCTCCAGTCTAACTCTGAAGGAATGAATCTCCTCAGTGAGCTTTTGAGATTCGTTTTCCATCTGGCAAATTCGACTTTCTAAGGCATTCTTCTCCTCATTGCCCTTTTGGGCCTCCTTTGCCATTTGAGTTAGTCTATTTTTTAAGGTGTTGTTTTCCTCAGTCAGGCTGTTGACCCTCATTTCATACTTTTCCTGCATCCTTCTCATTTCTCTTTCCATTTTTTCCTCCACTTTTCTTATTTGATTTTTAAAGTCCTTCTTAAGGTCCTCTATGGCCTGCAACCCGCTCATGTTTTCCCCTGGGGCTTTTGGAGCAGGACTTCTGACCTCACAGCCCTCCTCTTGCTCTATGCTTCGATCGTTTTTGCCCCCAAAGTAGGAGTCTAAGGTTGCATTTTTCTGTTTAATTTGTTTCCTTTGTCTTGGCATGTTGCCACTTAATTACTTGACTTTTGGGCTTATCGTCATAGTATGGCCTGGCGCCAGACAGGAACTTTCGTCCTGAACATGTGGGGTGGCCAACTTCCGTTTCTGGCAAGCTGGAAACCCACCCACAACCTCCACCCCAGATCGCAATCCAGATCCAGGGAGGTTAAAGCAAGAGCGATTACCCCCCAAGACTGATCGCTGGATCCCCCTACAGTTCGCAGGCCAGGAGCTGGAGCTGCCTCTGAAAAATTACAAAATGGCGTGTCTCCTCAGCGGCTTCTAGCCCCCAGGGGAGGAAGCCGACACGTTCCCCAAATACTGGTCCCAAAGTCCACAGGGCAGTAACCTCTCACTTTGTCTTAGGCATGTCTATGTTGATAATTCTGGTGTTCTGGGGTCCCTCCAGCCGGCCGCTGGCCCTGCCGCCCTGGGGCTAAAACCACAACTCAGGCAGACCTGTGTTCGGCTCCCTGCCGGCACTGCACTGGTCCTTCCTGCAGGGCTGCTGGGCTGTCCTCAGCGGGAGGTTAGCTTCTCTGTGTCATTCTGTGGGTGCTGGGGCTCCAGAAGTTGTTGAGAGTCCCCTTTTACACAGTTTGGAGGTGATCTGGGAGAAGAGTAGCTTGGACGTGCTGTTTCTACTCTGCCATCTTGGCTCCGCCCTCAGCTTTTCTTATTCTTATAATTTTCTTTGAGTTTTACAGTAATCTAGGCAGGCAGCTGGGTACAATAGGTATTATCATCTCTAATAACCTCAATTTGAGGTGAGAAAACTGAGGCTCAGAGAGATTGAATGAATGGGGAAGGAAAGAAGGAAAGAAGAAAAAAAAGGAAGAAAGAACATAAGTATTTATTGAGCACCTACTATGTGCCAGATACTATACCAAGCAGTTTAGAAATATCACAACAACTCAGGGAGGTAGGTGCTATCATTATCCCCATTTTACAGATGAGGAAACTGAAGGAGACAGAGATTAAGTGACTTGCCCAGGGTCAATCAATCAATAAACATTTAATAAGTGCCTACTATATGCCAGGCACAGGGATACAAATATAAACAAAGAGAAAGACAGTCCCTGCTCTCAAGGAACTTACAATGTAACGTGGCACAAGGAGATTAAGGGTCTGAGTATCGATTTGAATTTGGGGCTTCTGGGCACTTTATTGCTCTGTCCACTGCATCTACCTAGCTGCCTCTAGGGGCCAGGAAAACTTGTATTTGACTCTTGTTTCTAACATGTGCTGTGTGGCCATGGGCAGGTCACTTAACCATTCTGGGTCTGCATTTTCTCATATCTAAAATAATGGGGTTGAACTTTGGTGATCTCAAAGGGCCCTTCCAGCTCTGAATCTATGATTTTATGATCCTGTTTTTCCATAATTCCTCTTGTGTTCTTTTTTCTATCTTAAGGTTAACAGTCTCCCTACATAACAAACCAATATTTTCTGGACATACATAACTAGATAATGTCATGACATTTCAAAGAAGTAGGTTATTTTTATGTTAAGAGTAAATTGCACACTCTAGTTAAAACATTTAAAATCCAATTCTCTCAGTAATTACAGTAGAAAGGTTGTTTGCTAAATAGCACAGCCATCCTCAACCCAGGTTCATAGCTTTTTGCCTGCTATGGTAGGTAGGCCCCTTGCCAACACACACATTGTATAAAATTGAGTGACTGAAGGGAGAAGGGGACAGAAGAAATTGTCCTCTGTTACCTGTGATGCTTTCAGAGGATGGAGTGAACTGTTTCATTCATTGTGAAGTGAGAAATGGTTTTTAATCAGTTCTTCCCATGAGCAACTAGAACAGCACTTCTTAAACTGTGGGTCACAACTGAGTGGAAAAAGTTTAAGAAGCCCTTCCTAGAACACTGGGAAGCTTGATATCCTCCCAGCCCATAGGGGTAAACAAAGGCATTTCATTTTATGATATTCCTACAGCAAACTCACCCATGTGCCACAAGCCAGATCCCCATTTTTCAATCATTACCAGGGAATGAATTCAAACCCCAGTCTGTTAGCCATGATTTACACAATGGGTCAAACACCAGATTTGACCACACCATAGCAAATGCACTCAGAGAAGGTCAGAATTCATATTCAATCTGCCCATCTCAAAGTCCACCTACCAGACCATCTAGCTAGCTCCAGACATTGCATTCTGAGTCTTTTCCTGCCATGTCCATCTATGCTCTATGCCAGTAACCGAATTTTCAAAAAAAGACATGACAGAATATTTAGATCTTTGAAGATCAGTCTCACACTAGGCAGAATTCCTTTGTTGTTCAAATCTCTCATAGCCCTAAAGCCTGTGGGAATAATTCCAGATGTCTCTATTCAGCTTTGTCAGAAAAATGTGGATGCCTAGGGACCATTTTCTTAACCTTTTAGTGGGTGATAGGTAGACTGTAACTTCATTTCTATGTCTAATTTCTCCTTTACAAGTAAATAAAGCCAAGCTCACTCTTTCTTTCTCACATCTGACAACAGCATATTATCTGTTGGTTTGCTTTCTTAAACAGTAAGATGACTTCCAGGCCAGATCTCACTCATGGACACTTCCCCCTTCTATGCAGGCCAATTTAGCAAGAATTCTTGAGTTATAGCTATATCTTTGAAAGACAAGATCATTACGAACTTTCAGATATGTCATATCAAAAATATTTATTATCTTACCAATTGCACTTCTAGCCAATGAGACCAGAATTGACTTGGAAAGAAAACAGATATAATAATTTGATTAGAATCTTATTGAGCTGCAAAAAGGCCTTTGTCCTTCCACTTTAAATGATGATAAAAAAATCAATATCTTTTCCTTAGAATTCTTTCTTGTCATTCCTGAAGGTGACCATTCTGCTAGATTAGAGTTATGGGAGGTAGCTAAGATTCATTGCTTAGTATGAATCCCTGGCTCCAAATTTATTTATTTTAGGACAAGACCTGTTTGAAATAAATTAAAAGAACACTTTCTACATTCTTGCATTAAAAAAAATCACTCTGATATTTGTGTTTCCTCTAACTTGGGAGGTTAGCATTAATTTTAACCTCTGGAGTCAGTATTTTATCAAAATGTATTATATTTTTGAAGTCTCATATTTTGACTTGGGGCATATGTATGATAAAATATTGATAAATATTTCTACAAAGCAATTACCAATGTAGAGCAGCCCTAATTCTGCCAGCAGGGTAAATAGATTGACACTCTATCTGTTTTCAGTTCAACAATCATTCAATAAAAACAATTTGAAAGGTAGATCTATATTTCCATTCCAGAACTGCCAACTAACTGTAACATTCTTAAATTACTCAAAATAAGATAGGAAAGCCGTGCCAAACAGTAAGGTCTCTCAGTTCAAGGACTGATTACTTTAAGAGCTAAAGATACTGGTCTTTTAGCACTGTTGCTGTGATAGTTTTCAGTCATGTCTGACTCTTTAACCCCATTTGGGGTTTTCTTGACAAAGACATTAGAGGGGTTTGCCATTTTCTTCTCCAGCTCATTTTACAGGTGAGGAAACTGAGACAAACAGGGTGAAGTGACTTGCCCAGGGTCACACAGCTAGTAAGTGTCTGAGGCCAGATTTGAATTTAGGAAGATAAGACTTACTGACTCCAGGCCTCCAGCAATGTCCACTGCAGCGCTACCTATCTTCCTATCACCTATTAATTCACTTCAATTTAGCAATAATTTCCTGAATGTCTACTGAGGTGGTCACTCTTGTCAGGATTGCTCATGTGAGACACTTTGGCTATTTGGGTGTAGGAGATAAGCACCCTACACTTTAGGAGGAGATATTCCAAAAGATTCAAAGAAAGGATGGCTAAGATCTCCTGGTCTAAGAGTCTACAGGGCATTTTAGCCCCATTCTCCAGAATGTAAATCTAAAGACAACGAGAAACAATTCTAAGGAGCAAAAGACAAAGTAAGAGTGAGCTAAAGGGATCAATGTACCTGCCAAGGGAACACATCAAACCAAGGGCGATTTTTTTTAAAGTGCATAAGGTAGAAGCAAGAACAGCTAACAGGATGGACATCATAAAATGATTCTGCCAGAAGAATGCAGGAACACTAAAATGTACAACTAGTGAATTCTGGACCAAAAACAACCTGCAATTTATTTCATCTTATTTCATTTTTTGGGCGGGAAGAAGATAAAAGACAACATTAGGAGTGTTGGTTGGGGTAGGTAGGATGGTAAAAGAAAAATTACTGAGCTCTTATTTTTCTTCTGTTTCATCTGCTGGAAAATAACCTTATGAAGGAGTGAATAAATACAGCTCAGGAAAGGATGCTCAAGATGCTGAAGATACTATCAGTAATTTGTGAAAATACAATGAGAGGGGGCATTATAGTATGGAAGAAAATGTTCTGATTTTCAAAAAATGGAAGAAAACAGTGTTTGTGACCAATAGGCCCATGGGCTTAACTGTGAAAGAGGGAAATCTAGACTTGAGGTCTATTGGGAAAAAACTTCCCAACCAGGTAGGGCTACTCCAAAACTGCATGGCCTCACTGGAGGTGTTGAAGTAAAGGCTAGGTGATCATGCACTGGGTATGCCATCAAGTGGGTGCTTTATCTGGTATGGGATGACCTGGTTGGTCTTTTCAGTTTTCAGTCTCTGATTTGGGGCTTCTGAGGAAGAAAGAGGGTGATATGTAGATAGGGAAAGGGAGGGTGAGGGCATGGTCACTATCACTTTGAAATACAAATGGAATTCATGTAACTGCTGCCTATGATTTTTACAATTTTCCAATTCATCATAACATAAATGAGAAACTAAAGCACCAATTTTCCCCCCGAAAAAAACACAAAAGAATAAATGAGATTTGCATCAATTTTCATAGCTGCATTTTCAAATAGTTCATAAATTCACTGAAGAGAAGCTACAGTCTTATGTGTATTTCAAATGAGATTTTTCAGAGCTGCCCAATCCTCAGAGCGTAGGAACTAATACAAAAGAAAGGGGGGGGTATGTTTCTTCCAAGTTTTACAAAATTAACCTTTTTTAATGCTGAAAAGACAACGATTTTCATTTTTAAAAAGGAGAAAAATCATCAATCCTAAGGGAGTTACATTGAGTTTGAGAATCACAAAAATACCAGGGGAAAATATCCTGAGAACTTGTCTCTAGGCAACTGTCCTACAGTTGGTAGGAAAAGGAAAAAAAAGTGGAGAGAGAGAGAGAGAGAAAGAGAGAGAGAGAGAGAGAGAGAGAGAGAGAGAGAGAGAGAGCAAGCTGGGCAGAGCAAGAGCTGGAAATCATGAGATGACTAATTTAAGAGGCAGAGGCAAGACAGAGAAAGACTGAATGAGGAGAGGCAATCAAGAAGAAAGTTTTTTGGTTTTTTTTAGGAATTAGAAAATCTGAAGCTGAAAATAACAATGGAAACCTCGGAAAGCAAATGGCAGATTTCATTCATTTCAAAATGTGCCCAACCCCTGCCTAAATGCCAGGGAGAGAAGAAAAAGTGGCAAGCAGGAAACCCATCAGTCACCATGGAGGTGGGCGTCAAAGGAAGACTACCATCGATTTGTCAGCCACAACATAAAAGGCACCTATGACCACTTATGGAGTCAGGAGGGATTTCAAGAGCATCTAGTTCAAGCCATGCCTGAACAGGAAATTTTTCCATAACACACCAAGTGATTATCCAGCCTCCACTTGAAGGCTTCTAGCCACAGGGAATTTATCCCTACCTATGGAAGCTTCACATTCCACTTTAGGGCAGTTCTGATCATTTGTTTTTCCTTACATAAAGACAAAATCATTCTCTGCAGCTTGCATCCATTGATCCCAGTTTTGCCCTCTGGTACCACAAAGAACAAATCTTATCCCTCTGTCACAGAAGGGGCCTTCAAATACTTTAAGACAACTATCCTTTCTCCCTAAGTCCTCTCCTTTCCAGGGTAGACATCTCTAGTACCTTCAAAAATCCATTATCAATCAACTGAATTTTACATGGGCAGGTAGGTGGCTTTACAGTGGAGAGAATATCAGCCCGGTCAGGGAGATTCCTCTTCCTGAGTTCAAATCTGACCTCTGACACTTACTAGTTGTGTGACCCTAGGCAAATCACTTAATCCTGTTTGCCTCAGTTTCTTCATCTGTAAGAGGAGTTGGAGAAGGAAATAGCAAACCAGTCTGGTATCTTTGCTGAGAAAACCCCAATTGGGTTACAAAGAGCTGAACATGACTGCAGACAACTGAATAAGGAATTTCACATGGTATGGCACCAAGTTCCCTCACTATTTTGGTACAGCAGAGAATCATGGGAAAAAATCATCCAAATAAATTTGATTCCTACCTGAATCATATTAGAAAATCTTTAGAGATCCTTTTCTCCTCTTCCCAACCCAATGTTTTCACCTTTTGAAATCCTTCCCTTTCTTCCAAATATATTTCATATCTCACCTCTCCAAACTAATTCGACTCAATAAACATTTATTAAATATCTCTTAAGAACAACAGCTCTTAGGTAGGCTATGGAGATACAAAGACAAAGGTGGAATAGTCCCTGCTTTCAAATAGTTTCCATTCTATATACCCTCCACCTCGCTGCCCACCCAGCTGTCACAGTCCATGCCATCTTTGTATCTTCAGCACTGAGACCATCCCTTCACCAAACTTTAATACTCTTAAGGATTCATCATGCCATTGTTACAAGCCTTTGCTCTACTGATGCAGATCAGAATCCCTCCATGCCCCATAGATGGCTTTCCTGAGTTATTGGGGCTAATCAAATCAGTCACTGATCAGTCTTCTAGTGGCAAGCCTCTCTAAAGTTCCATTGTCTGATCTTTAGACAACAGACACATGGTCCTTCCCTAGGCCAATACTTTTAGTTTTTTTAGCTCCGTAGGAAAAGTAAAAGCCTTAGAGAAATCCAAGGTCATTTTCTTGCTACAAGGAAACAAAAAAGAAGGGCCTTAGTGATGGGTCCTGTAAACAATCAGCATTTGATAGGGAGAGGAACAAGTACTGTGACTATATTAGGATTAGGATTATTCCACTGCAGATTGGTGCCTTCTCTGAAATGTTTAGTCCTAGAGAGTTGCCTATACATCACTGAGGAATTCAGTCACTTCAAAAGCCATACCAGGTAGTGCATACCAGAGGTAGAATTCAAACCCAGCTTTTTCTGGCTTTAAGGCTGACTCTCTCTCCAGGTTCTCCATCTGATATACTATATTGCCTCTTATAAATTTAATAACTTTTTAATTTAATTTGTTCAATCACTTACATGATAATCATGATGATCAAATTTTAAAAAAATTATGATGTGCTGACACTGTACTTCATAATAGAGAGATACAAAAATGAAATGAAAACCAGTCCCTGTCCTCAAGGAGTTTACATTCTACCAGGAAATACAGCATCTTCAGAGATTTAGGCAAGATACTTTGAGTAGAGAGTGAGCATTAACAGCTTGGAGTGGGGGGAGGGAAGGAATAGGAAAAAGGCTCCTTATGGGTCATGAGACAGCCAGGTGGCACTATGCAATATGCCTGGAGTTATGAAGATTTGAGTTCAAATCCTGCTTTAGACTCTTACTAGCTGTGTGACCCTGGGGAAATCACTTAACCCCTATTTCCCTCAGTTTCCTCATCTGTAACATGATAAGAATCATGGGAATCATAATAGTACCTACCTTCCAGGGTTGTTGTGAGGATCACATGAGATCATATTTGTAAAAAAAAAAAAAACACTTAGCACAGTGCTTGACACACAGTAAGTGCTATATCCCATAGGAAGCAGAACCTGAATTAAGCCTAGAATAAAGCCAGTGATACCAAAGGGTGCAAATGAGGAGAGAGCACATTCCTGGTGTGTGTGGGGGGGGCAGTCTGAACAAAACTAAACCAGTTTGGCTGGAACATAAAGCATGTAAAAGAGTGTAATGTTAAATGAAGAAAAGAAGGGACCAACAAGCATTTATATAGAACCTACTATGTGCCAGGCACTGTACAGGCTAAGAGTTTTCTACAAATATGATTTCATGTGATCCTCCCACCAAGCCTGGAAGGCAGATGCTGTTACTATCCCCATTTTGCAGGTGAGAAAACTGAGGCAAACAGGGGTTAAGTGACTTGCCCAGGGTCACACAGCTATTAGTAAGTGTCTGAGGTCATATTTGAAATTATCTTGTTGACTTCAAACTATCCTAAAGGGATGAACCAGGGAATATGACTAATTCTGTGTAAATAGATGTCACCTAATGGAAAGGGAAGGGGATACACATTTATTAAGTGCCTACTTTGTGCCAGGCACTGTGCTAAGTGCTTTATAAATATTATCTCATTTGATTCTCAAAACAATCTTGAAAGGTAGGTGCTGCTATTAGCCACCTAGCTCAGTGTAAGCCAAGGAAGAATCTTGAGCAAGGGAGTACCATGGTCAGACTTGTACTTTTGTAAGATCATTTTGACAGAAGGATTGGAGAGGGGAATGACTAGAAGCCAGGAAACAGAAAAATTTAAAAGATAAAGATGCCCATGCAAAAAGATTCTCTTTCCATGAAAATTAATACATACCTTTACAGTATTATTATCAGCACAGAGAATATCATTATCATCAGATATTTATTACACACAGAATTCATAGCACTGAAGGGGCTATGGGAATCAATCATCATAGAAATGCTTATCCTAATAGTTTTCAACACCCCCCCAAATATATGAATTATACTAGAAAATAAATAGCAGAGCTAAAGAGGCGTTCCAGCCATATTGTCGTCTGAATTGATAAAACTATCCTTGGACATTTCAACACAAAGTAGTCTGACGATTTAGCATGCTGAAAGAAGAAAAGTCTGCTTCCACTGACATTGATGCATCTTAATAAAACAGATGGATTCTTATGAATATCTTTCAGAGTACTAACTGTATTATTTACATTTTTCATTTTTTTCATTTTTTCATTTTTCATATGACACCATGGATATATGGAAATGTGATTCAAAATGCACTGCCAACATTCTAAGGCTCTCCATCCAAACTATGATATTCAGTGATACTGTACAAACCAGAATAAATGTAATATAATTATATCAAAAACTGTATCCTTATTTTAATTCTACATTTTCCTGCTTTTCAGTTTTCCCTGGGCAGTTTTTACCATTATGGAAAAAAAAAAACTCCTGGCAGTGATGCTGCCCAAGAAGGAGGTACACAAATCCACAAAATATTCCACCTACAGTGCCTATGACTTGCAATTATTCAGGTGCTGATTAACCAATCTGTGAATTACCAAGGTACCTGCGCTGTTTATTAATCCTGATTTGGAGAAGCAGCTATTCCCCCATGCACTAGGATGACAAAAGAGTCTCCAAATCAATCACTCACAGAGCCAGGCACAGCACCTGGAGGAAGTTTGAGAAGAAATGGAAACAGTGGAAAATATTGGTTGGAATGAAATGAGTAAATTACAGATGGAGTTAGTCCTTAATGCCCTCATTCCTATTAGCATGTACAATCAGGGTGGCTAGCCATCTGGGGCCCAATCAGACAAAAGAGATATAACTGGGAAGATAGACTTTCACACTCAGAAAAGCAAGGAAATGAGCAGTGTTGACTTCATTTTTTTTAAGCCAGAGCAAAGATGTCTGTGTTCCACATGCGTCACTAAGATACCTAACCAGACCAAGCCAAAGCCTCTCTGGATGTGTCACCAACTAAGTGATTCAGGGTAAAGCCTGTTCTTTTCTTTCCTTTTCCCTTGGAAAAGGCAGATCTTGACTAAGTAACTGCAAATAATCCCAAGCTTCTGACACTGCAGAGTCCAACAGAAAAACAGTAAAGGACTTTTCCTTAAAAACAGAAGAATAAAAATGGAAAGGAAAAAAATAGGCATTATTTTCCCATCAAAGAGCAGGAAGAGAATTACACACTTCCTTTCTAATCAGCCGATCAGCACCTGTCCCTGTAGCTCAGACCAAAGAACAATTCAATAGAACAGAATGTCAGAGCTGAAAGGAATCTGGGAGCTAATCGAGTCCAGCTCCCACATTTTATAGAGAAAGAAAATGAGGCCAAAGGAGACAAGTAATGTGGCTAAGGGCAGAGCACTAACTGAATTGCAAGAGCCAGGAGCAGAAGCCTGGGTCTCCTGACTGTCAATGCTATGCTCCATCTGCTTCACATTCTACTGCCTCACATTCAGGTATGCAGTTGACAAAGCACATCCACATCCCTTATCTCATTTGATTCTTACAAGACCTCCTTATAAAGTAGGCAGAGTAGGTTCTCACCCCCATTTTACAGATAAAGAAACTGAGGCTCAGAGAGGTCTTCTCAAGCCTTAGATCAGTGCTTCTATTATCACAAGACTTAGAATTACCTAAATTCCCATATGTTGGTAAGCAGCAGAGATGGGAGTCAAACCCAGATGTTCTACCTTCTGGCTTAGTGCTTCTTTAATTCCACCACCCAACCTTTAAAGCTCCCAGGTGTTCGCATCTGGAACTCCCTTAAATTCTATACCTTAGTCTCCAGCAAGGGATGTTTTCTCCTAAGCATTTTCTAAGATTTCATTTCCTTAAGAAAATTGTCATTTAATGAGGAAGAATTCTCAAGACCTTGCTGGGAATTTCAGGATACACAGGGCCAGGAGGGATTTCTTTTTGTAACAATAAGGCAGACACTTTAATGAAGAGGTTTGTTTGTTTGTTTGTTTGTTTATAAATGGGCTGTATGAAAATCAGCCAACACAGCCAGCTCTAGATGCAATACTGGGCCACGAGTCAGCACACTCCTTGGCAATGGGCCTCGAAATGGCTGAATCTTTCATCTTATCTTGCTTGTTTACTATGACTCCTGAATTGTTTTTAAAATATGGGAACACCCCAATTGATAAATGGTCAAAGAATATGGACAGCCAGTTTTCTAAGAGAGAAATCCAAGTTATCAACAGCCATATGGGAAAAAAAACAAGTCACTCATACTCATCAGGTTAACAAAACTAATTTATAAAAGGAAGGTGATCTAATGTACAGTAAGTACACTGAACCATTATGGAAAAGCATTCAAAACTGTGCCTCCCAAATCCTAAACTGTGCCTTCCATTTGACCCAGCAATACTTCTGCTGTCAAAGAAATCAAATAAAAGTGGAAAGGAATCCATATGTCCAAAAGCATTTATAGCAGTCTTTTTGTCAGTGGTAGAGAACTGGAATCTAAGGGAGAGCCCACCAACTAGAGAATGGTTAAACAAATTATGGTATATGATTGTGGTGGGAAGAGGTTTTGCTGTAAAAAAGTGATAGGAGGGACAGTTTCAGAAAAATCTGAGAAGAATTATATGAAATGATGCAGAGTGAAATGAGCAAAGTCAAGAAATGATTTTTACAAGAACAATAATTTAAAGATCAGCAATTCTGAAAGACATAGAAACAATGAATGCAATGACCAACCATGGATTCCAAGGAATCAATGATGATGAACGCTCCTCACCCTCTTGCCAAGGAGGTGATAGACCCAAGGTATAGAATGACACATACTTTTTGGACATGCCAGCGTGAAAATTTGTTTTGCCTAACAATGCATATTTGTTATATGGTCCTCGTGCTTTTTTTTCTTTTCTGGTGGGAAGATAGGGGAAAGAGAAAACAAATGTTTGTTAAATGAATAAAAGTAAATTGAAACATATATATGTATGTATGTATACTGAGATTGAGTCATCAACCGAGTCATCATTCTGCAGCACACATTGCATTACAAAGTCAATTCTTAATGCCTAATTCTTCTACTGAATCTCTATGGAAGGAATATGTGACAAGACACTGGTAATAGTCCCCTTTTCTTGCTACTGTAATCCTGAGTGGCCTCCCATCAGAAACAGTAATTGAATTCTTGTCAGGAACATAGACTTTGCAAAGTAAAATACTGATACTTTCCTAAAGGTAAAAAGTCTTATTTGGTTGGCTTTTAAAACATGGCTGTTTGTCATCACAGTCAACTAACACATTAGGTTTGTTTTTCATTACCCCTGAAGAGCTTTTTTTTCAAGGATCTCTCCAACCTCTCCCAAAGATACTGGGGCAGTACAGACAATTTCCTTTCCAAATGCACTGTGGGTAAGAATACTAGCTATTCCTATGCTTTTCATCACAGTCATCTGTGTGGTTAAATCTCATACCTACCTTTCCACCTCCAACTTTCATCCATCTATCTGATTTTCTATGTCTTGAATGGAAAAGAATAGCTGGGTTAAGCGTCTCACCCTTCCCTCAAGCTAAATGTCATGCCAAGTGAATTCATCACCTTTTTGTCCATATGTCAATATCCCATTGTCACCATGTTTCCCTCACATAGAAAGATGGAGTAATTCATATCAGCTTTTTATCCTTTCTTCACATCATTTAGAGCTCTTTTAATCAAAGAGTTAGAAGAAGGTGGAAGGATCATCCAATATAATACTCTCATTTGAAAGATGAGGAAACTGAGACTCAAGCAG
>WOXC01008076.1:0-39487 GCA_011680675.1 Gymnobelideus leadbeateri
ACATGCCAAGGCAAAGGGAACAAATTAAACAGAAAAATACGACATTAGACTCCTATTTTGGGGGCAAAGAGGATCGAAGCATAGAACAGGGGGAGGACTGTGAGGTCAGAAATCCTGCTCCAAAAGCCCCAGGGGAAAACATGAGTGGGTTACAGACCATAGAGGACCTTAAGAAGGACTTTAAAAATCAAATAAGAGAAGTGGAGGAAAAATTGGAAAGAGAAATGAGAAGGATGCAGCAAAAGTATGAAATGAGGGTCAACAGCCTGACTGAGGAAAACAACACCTTAAAAAATAGACTAACTCAAATGGCAAAGAAGGCCCAAAAGGGCAATGAGGAGAAGAATGCCTTAAAAAGCCGAATTTGCCAGATGGAAAAAGAATCTCAAAAGTTCACTGAGGAGATTCATTCCTTTAGAGTTAGACTGGAGCAAATGGAAGCTAATGAATTTATGGGAAATCAAGATGCTGTTGAGCAGATCCAAACAAATGAAAGAATAGAAGGCAATGTGAAATATCTCATGGGAAAAACCATTGACCTGGAAAATAGATCCAGGAGAGACAATTTAAAAATTATTGGACTACCTGAAAGCCATGATCAAAGAAAGAACCTAGAAATCACCCTTCAAGAAATTCTCAAGGAAACTGCCCTGATGTTTTAGATCCAGAGGGCAAAATAGAGGTTGAAAGAATCCACAGATCACCTCCTGAAAAAGATCCCAAAAAGAAAACTCCCAGGAATATTATAGCCAGGTTCCAGAATCCCCAGATCAAGGAGAAAATACTACAAGCAGCCAGGAAGAAACAATTTCAGTATTGTGGAAACACAATCAGAATAGCTCAGGACCTGGCAGCTTCTACACTGAGGGATCAAAGGGCATGGAATATGATATTCCAGAGGGCAAAAGAACTGGGAATGAGCCCAAGGGTCACCTACCCAGCAAAACTGAGTATTTTGTTTCAGAGGAAAATATGGTCATTCAGTGGAATAGAGGACTTTCAAGCATTCTTGAGGAAAAAACCAGAATTGAATAGAAAATTTGACACCCAGACACAAGAAGGAAGAGATGCCTGAGAAGGTAATCAGGGAAAGAAATCAAAAGGAACTTATCAAAGTTGAACTATTTACATTCCTATATGGAAAAACAATAACTGTGACTGATGAAATCTTTCTCAGTATGAAAATAATGGAAGAAGGGTGTATGGCCATATGAATACATATGTGAATGTGTGTACCTATGTTTACAGTTATATATGGATAGAGGCCATAGGTTGATTTTGTTGGGAAGGGAGGATACTCAAGGGGTGAAATTATGAGATGAGAGAGGAAAGTAGCAAGAGGAGATGGGGAGAGACAGGGTAGGGTAAACTATCTCATGTAGAAGAAGCAAAGGGAAGTGGGAGGGGAAGAATGGGAAGACAAAAAGGCAAAACCACATTCTCATTGAATTTGGTTCAGGGAGAGAATGACATACATACTAAATGGGGTATCTCAACCTGCAGCAGAATAGGGGGAAGGGGGATGAAAGGAGGGATGATGGATGGGAGGGCATCCTTGGGGGGTGGGGAGGTTGGAAATACCCACTATAGAAGAGGGACAGGATCAAGTAGGGAATGGACCAGGTGTGGGGGTGGGAGGGTGGGAGGGAATTATAAGTAGCCTTGTCCAATATATCTACTATGGTAAAGTTTTGCATAGCTAGACATGTACAACATATACTGAATTACTTATCTTCCCAGAGGGAATGGGTGACAAGAGAGGAAGGGAATGGACCTGAAATTCAAGGTCTTAAAATTAAATGTTTCAAATATATATAAATACTATTATTAATACTCTTTTGCTTGTAATCGGGAGATAAGATGTACAGGCATTGGGGCACAGAGATTCACCTTCCTCTAACGGAAAAGTCAAAGGGGGTATGGGAGAAGATATGGGAGAGAGCAGATTGGAGGAAGTGATATCTTGTGGGACTGCTATTCTGGGAGGGCGGGTAGGGGAAAAACAGGGGAAAAAATTGTAACTCAAAATCTGGCAGAAATGAATGATGTAAAACAGAAATTAATAAAGCATTTGTTTAAAAAAAAGAAACTGAGGCAGAGTCTGTGACTTGTACAAGGTCACACAGCTAATTAGTGCCTGAGGCTAGATTTGAAATCAGGTCTCCCTGATTCCATGCCCACTGTGCCATCTTGTTGCTTCTCATATACTGTAAATGTACAAAGTAGGTAATTACAAATTGATTTCAGAAATAGTGATCCATAGGATCATATTTAATTTTTTTTCCTGGAAACTCTTAGTTTAAAAGAATGCCTATGAAAATTAATTTTATGAAGGGTCAGAAACCAGAAATTCTATTTTCAGACAAACTATTTTGCAAACATAACATCCATATTTTGTTTTCTTAAGATGCATGAGTTTTTTTTCCTCCTTCTACAGACTTCCTTCCCTGATGCTACTGGTGGAATCACAGAAGTAAGTATGAGATTAAATTGAAAAATTGTTAGAAAAACAAAACCAAATTACATATAACTTTGTCTTTCTCTTACATAAAACATCTTCCTACTAACCCTGTTTACAAGTAGAACAATGCAAGAAGAGCACAATATACTTACAATTATTTGAATGAATGAATGCAAAAGTATTTATTATGTGCTTATCTGCTGTGAGCACTATGCTAAGTAGTAGAGATGCAAATCCAAAAGTAAAATATTAAGTTTCTCTTTAATAGAGTTCTATGAGTTCTTTCTATTTGCAGAATACCACTTGTTTTATTTCATTTTGGAACTTTTTTCTCAAGTCAACAGGTCAAACTAACAAGCATTTATTAAATGTTTACTATGTGCCAGACACTGTGATAAGTGTTGGGAATGAAAATACAAGCATAAAGACAGTTCTTGACTTCAAGAAACTTACATTCGAATGAGAGAAGACCACACCTGAAAGGAAGTGGAAAGGGGGCATGATAGATAAAAGTCCAGAGAGTCTGGAGTGGAACCCAGAGAGAAATAAAGAAACAGCTGGCTTGCATGCTTTCCTTTTAATGAAGGTTCTGGGAGAAATTAGCTAATTAGAGGAAGAGACAGCAGAGACCTAGGGTACTTCCTGTATGAAAAGGTCAGGAGAGGGGTGGATTTCCAGGATGATCAAGCTACTATGGCATGATTGAGAAAACCAGATGGCCAAATGTGGAGATTGAAGAGGAAAGGAATTGTCAATCATTTTCTTGAAATAAAGTACCCCACTCTTTTCTTTTCTACTATGTACTAAAACCTTAATAATTCTGAGGTTACTGCTCTCATTTGTCCAGGGGTGTGCTGGTAAATGTTTAATATTCAACTTTCTGAAGGAAAAAAAGTGTTCTTGACAGACTTTTAACTTTAATCTACATTATTAACATGTTCTCCATCACTTAAGTCTAGAAACAATAAACCAAAGCAATAAATCAAGCCCTGATGTGTAGCTATGTTGATTTCCAAGGAGTAAATGGTCACACTGAAAATTTAACAACCTGCTTTCAAGAGCTGGTATGAACTAACTCCAGTACATTATTGGATTTGTTCTCCAAAGCTGCCTCTTTAATTCAATCCAATAAATATTTATTAAGCCCCTACAACTCTACAAGTTGCTGAGACTATAAAGACAAAAATAAATTACCCTAGGTCAAATAGTCTTTTCCTAGTCCATCAAAAAATGTAATTAGCAAACAAAAATCAATTACGAAATGTCACTCCAAGACATTTCCCTTACATGGCATCTCAATTCTATTGGAAGCAGTCTGTCTAGCCTTTTTCTCATGGAGAATTACATTAGCTGAACTATGTACATGTTCGTAAGTACTAAGATCAGTGGCTACTCTTCTGTTATGCTATACAGGATGTATAACTTATAGATTATAACAGGGAACTATAGCACATTGAATGTTAATCAGCTAAAGCGAGTTGGGGGTATATTTGAGGAAGCAGAGAAATACACTACAGAGAGATTTGGATGTAGAAAGGAAGTCACTCAAAGGGGAGAGAAGCCTTGAGAAACTGGGCTCTTCACAGCAGAGAAAAGAGCTGACTATGACTGTTGGAAAAGAGCTAGCTCTGGAAATTGAGAGTTGAGTTTTGTAGTGGAGCGAACCCTAAAAATCCAACTGAGCAATCTAACCAACAGAAACGCTAGTCCAAGTGAAACTAGATGAGGATTCTTCAAAGAGAAAAAGGACTTTTAGATCTTGTAGTACCAGGAGTTGCATCCTAGTTTATATGTGTGGGTAAGGCAATATACAACCAATTTCGGTATATTATAATTGTAGTGCCTCACTACTATTATCTGCTTTTTGAGATTATATGTTCCACAAATATTGTGCATATTTGTGGAAGGATGCCCCCCCAGGTTTAGAAGTTTATAAGTACTATTTTAATGTGCCATCTAATAAATGTCTTTGAACCTAGGTCCTTTAATACCAGATTCAGTCCTCTTTACACCATACCATACTCCTTCTTGAGTCAGAAACTCTGAGCCAACTTTATGTGACTATGGATCATCTTTAAACTCTTCTATCTTGGCTTATGGTTTTGACTTGCTATCAACTTGGTTTTGACTACATAACCATCCTTTCCCCATCTCTAGCAGCATTCCTCCCTTTTCAGCTTCTTTTTGTGTATTGTCTTCTCCCCACATTTTAAGTCTCCCATTCTTATGTGTATCCCCAGTGCTTAGAACAATTCCTGCACAATACTAAGTATTTGATAAATATTTATTAACCATTGATTGGCTTTGTTGTTGTTGTTCAGTTGTGTCTGGCTCTTTGTGACTCTGTGGACCTCTATGCATAGGGTTCTCTTGGCTTGCTATTTTCTTCTCCAATGCACCACCAGTTCATAGGCAAACAGAGACGGGGACTTGCCCAAGGTCAAGTTAGGAAGTTTCTGAGGCTGGATTTGAATTCAAGTCTTTCTGGGCCCAGAATTCTATCCACAACGCCCCCTAGGTTCCTTTGATTGACTCATCCTTCTGTAAAATAAATGGGAGATGTTCAATATTGCCTTCTTCCTGGAACTGTGAGGATTCCAGAGATAAGTTGATAGAATGCTTTAAACAGAGGTGAGAATGAAGTAATGACAGGCGCTTATATTTCTATCACCATTAAAGTCTATAACATGCTTTACACACTATCTTTCCAATGTCTTCTGGAGAAATTTTTAAGAATTTGTGCCAGGGGCAGCTAAGTGGTACAGTGAATAGAGTACTGGCCCTGGAATCAGGAGGACCTGAGTTCAAATCTGACCTCAAACACTTGACACACTTACTAGCTATGTGACTTTGGGCAAGTCACTTAACCCCAATTGCCCTCCAAAAAGCAAACAAAAACAAAAACAAAAAAGAATTTGTGTCTCACGGACTTCAGAAAAACCTGGAAAGACTTATATGAACTGATGCTTAGTGAAATGAGCAGAACCAGGAAAACATTGTACACAGTAACAGCTACAGTGTGTGATGACTGACTTTGATAGATTTAGCCCTTCTCAGCAATGCAAGAACCTAAAACAATTCCAAAGGATTCATGATAGAAAATGCCATCCACATCCAGCAAAAGAACTATGAAGTCTGGATGTGGAGCAAAGCAGACTATTTTTGTTTTGTTTTGTTTCTTTCTTGTGGTTCCTCCTATTCATTCTGGTTCTTCTATACAGCATGACTAATGCTAAAGTATATTTAATGAGAATATTTGCATAGAACCTATATTGGATTGCATACCGCCTTTGGGGTGGGGGGGAGGGGAGGTGGAGAAAATTTGAAACTTATGGAAGTGAATGTTGAAAATTAAAACAAAATGAATTAACTAAAAAAAAAAAAAAAGAATTTGTGCCCCAGAAACCTCTCATGCTGCAGAAGCCTCTTTGTCCTGGAAGTTCAAACTGCCCTGGAATTCCCACATTGGAAGGACTCCGAGCTCCTGCCACTTTTTGCTGTGATTAGAGAGCTCCTCCCAGGACCTTCATGTAAGGAAGGCACCTGGCCAGCCAAGTCTTCCTTCTTCTCCAGGTTGCATTCTCTTTCATCTCTTCTGTGCCTGTTGATTGAATATCTTCATCCCACCACCTCTTCTTCTTCAGCTTCCTTGTATATGTTACATTTCCCCAGTAGAATGGAAGTTTCTGTCCCCGAGGAATGGGTTTATCTTTCTTTCTGCTCATATCTATATTCCCACTACTTAACATAGCACCTGACACATTGAAAGAGCTTAATAAATGTTTGTTGACTGACTATTTTTAAGCATTTATTGCCTATAAGAGGCCTCGGTGGCATAGTGAATAGTCAAGTCAATGGACATGGAATCAGGAAAAATTGGGTTCAAATCCAACTTCTGACACTTAATAGTTGTGAAAGTACTCAACCACAGTCGAACTCACTGTACCTTGACCCCAGCATCATGATGTCATTGGTCGTCTTTGAGTACAAAGGATGAACAACAAGAACCATTGTATAAACATGAATAGATTCCAAAGACTTTATTAAGTTATAGCAGCTGGTGGAGGGAGTTCCTAGACAAATTAAATCAAAGATCCTTGATGAATTTGAGGGTAAAATTTCACAACCTAGGATTATTTCAAGGCAGCTATTTTCTCTGATGAGTGAAAGAATCTTTAAGACGGGATGATGACGCATCTGTGGATTTTCAGTGCACAACAAATAGAAGGCACTAAATCAATGCTTGTTGGCAAACTATAGCTCTCAGGGGATATTGTGAAAATGATCAAGGAGCCTCGTTTGTCAGTACTTGGAGCTCTGAGAAAGATGCTGGAAATAGCCAAGAACAGATACTAACAGATGGGTTCAGAAATCTTGAGACAAAGTGTTCAGTTTGTCAGAGAGTGTATATTTTAAAAAGCATGAGTGACTTTGGTTTTAGCAACCCACAACTGTTTTCCCTTGTGGAGAAGGGAGAAGGGTGGAATGACTTAGCAGAAGTAAAGGAAAAGTTATTGTTGCCTTAGATGGGCACTTAACACAAAGTGATTGCTTTTTGGTACCACACTAGAGTGACATACAAAGGTACTAGACCAGACAACTGTGCATTAGTGATGACAGAGAATAACCAAACGGTAGTGAGCTGGTTATGTGGAGACTTAGGGTAGGGAGTAATCTTCCTGTGATGTAGGAGTAGGGGATATCTCCCCTCTTTCTGGGGGTATCTGGAGTCCAGGACAGCATCCAAGCTGCCAGAAGAACCTTGCCTACCAGAGCTAAGGGAAACCCCCACCTGAGATACAGCAAAAACTATGAGTTTGTAGCATGGGTTTGTGGGAACCTCAAGATGCTCAGGGTGATGCTGGAAGGGACCTCAGAGGCCATCTAATCTGGCCCCCTTATTTTACAGATGAGGAAACTAAAGCCCAGGTAGGTGATTTGCTCAAGGTTACACAGAGAGTAAACACTAACTCATCACATGGTGAGACTATCTTATTTTCCCACTTGATGACTATCATCAAAGAAATAGCTAATTTAAAAAGAAGATGGACTGAACATGTGGTGAGGGCAAAGAATGACCAATGAACAGACTCTGGGCTCTTCTGGTACCCCCATGATATAAAAAGAAAACAAGGATGAACTCTAGCACATAGGGTGGATTCCTTGTGGTGTACTTATGAGTGGACATATAAAGGAGTCTGACAGGATGGGTAGGCATAAACTTCCTGTACTTGGTCACACAAACAGCCCCACCCTCTCATGTGTGTGATGTTAACAAGCTGCTGCCCGTTTTTAAAAGACTATGGTCCTCAAGTCAGTTGGGTTCATGTGAAAAGAGGGAGAGAGAGTGAGAGAGAGAGAATTGCACTGGGTTCACTCGTTAGTCCCTCAGAACATTATCTTATATATGGGATAATTGGGCAGGGGAAGGGTTGCTCAAAGGCTTTGAAAAATGTTCTGACTTTGAAATAGTCATTCAGGAAAGCTCATTTTGTGTAAGTGCTGACCAGGTTACATCTCTTTACTGTCTCTGCCCTGTCCTATTCCAATCCCCTGTCTCTAATTTCTTTTTACTAGCAGCAAAAAGAACCAAAGACTGGTTCCTAGAGTAGAAACCCTAGTATAGCCCAAAGAAGCAAGAAACTTTTATAATTGCCTCCAATCTAACCAACGACTTGTGTTTCTTTTTCTCTTTTAAATATGAGATGATAGATTTAAAAAAAAATTGGGAAGGGAGCAATGTGTTACAATGAAAAAAGCATTGACTCGAGTCAAAAGACTTGAGTTAGAATCCTGCCTCTGCCACTTTCTACCTGTGTGATCTTGAGCAAGTCACTAAGCCACTTTTTGTTTTAGTTTCCTTATCTGTGAAAAGAGTCATTATTGCTAAATGTTAATATTTTATTTAAATTTAATTTTTTTTACTAATTATTGCTAAATTTATTGTATTGTGTGAACCATTTACTATGGGGGGAAAAAACCTAAATACTTCAAACTAAAATATAAACTCGATACCTAGTTGACAAGTTCAAAATTCAATGCAATAAAACACTTCTTCATATAAAACATTAATTGGCTTTAAAAAGCAAATACCCTAACCCACATTGTCCTTTTCCTTTTGTAAAATTTCCTAAATTTAATTTCTAAATTCAACAACAATGATAAAAATACACACATATATAAAAATACAATACACGTGTAACTAGTAACCCAGTCAGCCATCAAGACCAAAGAGAGAATTATTCACGTTACACCATTTAATATTGTCTCTGAGTCAAAAAATTTTTTAATTTTAAATTTTCAAGAATGGTCACTTAGTTCTGGATTTTTCATAATTTCTTTATCTATTATCTTTTCCTCCAACTTATCCTGTCCCCCACAGAGAACATTCTTTCAGGGAAAGTAGTTATTCAAAACCAACCAATACATTAACCCCTCCAGGCAGTGTATGCAGATATCTATGCAGATAGCCTCCAAAGAAGAGAGAGGTGAATTTCATCACTTCTTCTTTGGGGACAAGATTGGTAATTAAGAT
Organism: Gymnobelideus leadbeateri; assembly: GCA_011680675.1. Classification (NCBI taxonomy): domain Eukaryota; kingdom Metazoa; phylum Chordata; class Mammalia; order Diprotodontia; family Petauridae; genus Gymnobelideus; species Gymnobelideus leadbeateri. Next base: position 8,997 of record WOXC01008076.1, read on the forward strand.
TAGAGTGCTTGCTTTGCCTTACTGGTGTTTTGTTTTGTTTTTCTTTTATATCACTCAAATAATTGCATTCCTGTGGATGATCACTTTCTCTGCATTTATTTCAGACCCAGTTTCCAAGGTTAGGAAGGCTAGCTTCCCCTTGGTCGTTTTAGAAGTCTAAACCTAGGGACCCCGAGGCAGCTAAGTGATGCAGTGAATACAGAGCCTGCAGTCAGAAGTCCTGAGTTCAAATGTGGCCTCAGGTACTTACTGTGTAATCCTAGGCAAATCACTTCACCCTGTTTGCCTCAGTTTCCTCATCTGTATAATGCAGATAATCATAGCTGTAGTACCTGCCTCAGGGTGGTTGTGAGGCTCCAAGTTGATTGTGCCTGTAAACCATAAAGTGCTCTCCTACTGTGAGCTCCAGTTAGTTTGGTAACTCAAGAGTGTTACAGAGTGCATGCCTCCTCTTCAGTGGATGCTTCAGGGAGGACCCTTACACTCAAAAGCATCCCGTGTCAGATTTTGTAGATTGTACATTAGCATAGTGCAGGGGAAAGAAGGCTGGGATTGGAGGCAGGAATACCTCCCCACTTCAGACACCTGCGACTGGTATGATTCTTGCTGCTCTCAGCCTCAGAATTAGGAGTCCAATGAGGATCTGAAAGGGATTCCCTCCTCTGCAAAACCAGGATGATAATATCAGTAGCATTTATCTCCCTGAGTTGTTGTAAAGATCAAATGGGATAATGTATGTATCATGCTTTCTAAACCTTAAAGTGACGTACAAATATTATTATTGTTCACCATTGCATAATTTGTAGTAGGCAGTCACATTTAGAGAAGTCGATAAGCACTTATTAAATGCCTACTATGTGCTAGGCGTGTTTTCTTTGCTGTTGACAAAACAAAATAAAAACAGGGGGAAATACAATCCTTGCTCTTGGGCAACTTACAGTCTGGGTTGAACCCTGAGTATGAATGAAGACTGTGGCTTGGACATAGCTCTTGGGACACACTCCATCTTTACTGACCATCTGTGGGAATGAATGGTGAGCAATCACAAAAGAATTGATACATTTGATGCTTCCTGTCTCTCTACATTAGGATTGTATCACAATTCTGGGGCTGGCAGCAGGCATCCCAACCTTGGTGGCCATGGTTCTGCTTGTAGCTTTAATTGTGGTCTGTGCTCGGAAAAGAAGAAAGGATGGGCATACCCAGGTGATTATCCCTTTCCTTTGGTTAGAACAGGGACTCTAAATGACTTTCATTCATTGAGCATTTATTAAGTACTTACTATGTAAGCACTTAATCAGGCATTGTGCAAGAGGTGTTGGGAATACAAAGACAAAACCAAAACATTCCCTGCCCTCAAGGAGCTTTCATTGTAAATAACTTTCCCAGTTTGTGACATAATTCTTAGATTCAATTTCTGTCAGTAGATGACAAAAACATTCTCACCTTATGCCTCTGCCTCAATCGCTAGGTTAATGAGAATAGTCATTCCTTTTTTTTTGCTTTTTAGAGGGCAATTGGGGTTAAGTGACTTGCCCAAGGTCACATGGCTAGCAAGTGTGCCAAGCGTCTGAAGCTGGATTCGAATTCAGGTCCTTCTGACTCCAGTGCTCCATTCACTGTGCCACCTAGCCACCCCAAGAGAATATTCATTCTTAGGAGGACATTTGTTTAAAGTAAAAATATTCTTGAATTATGGAGAAATTTTCTGGTTATTATTCTTCATGTCTATTGAGCAATAACCATAATGGTAAAGCCAAGTTCCCATTCCACCACACTTAGCATTCAGGAAAATCACTTTAACCTCTATGTGTAGGATAGATTAAAGTGGGGAGAGTTTTGGGGCAGGTTGTTGTTTCATTGTTGTTCATTTTCAAAGAGGACGAATGACATCACAAGTGATGTTCCTACATGCTCATGAATTTGATTTAAGTGAGGCAAGAGTTGTGCAAAGTTGTCAGCCTCACTCTCCTGAGTCATCAAAATCCAGTGGCAGGACGAAAGTCAAGATGACTGGCTATGACTGGCGATGACCTGGAATGCAGAGGATGGCCTTGGTGTCTTTAACGTGTGACCAAGCTCTAAGGAGTCCACCTCTTTGGGCTGTGTGGGGGTAATTTTGAAAACAAAGGACAACCTTCAGGGAAAGAGAGTGGATGATATATCTGACCAAAGAGAGGTGGCTACAAGGCAGGAAAGTGTTTATAATCAGTTATTTCCAGGAATATATTCCTCTATGCTGTTTTTTCCTCCAGAGAAAGAAGGTAGAGTCTCCTTTTGGCATAAATATCAGGCTATTTCAGGGTCCAGATCACTCATCCAAAGTCCTATAGGCAGTGTTATTCAGAAAAATTGTCCTGTTATTATCATCTAACGTGTCATACACACTCTAAATCCATTCCATTTCCTATTTTTGAATGTCCCTGTGTTAATTTCTCATGCACTTAAATCATGACCCAAGCTTATATCTTTTCATTCCACATTTTTGTTACCAATTTAGGAGAAGCAAAGGCCAAATGATCTTCCAGACCTCTATGACAGTTCTGAGGTATCATTGGAGGTAAGGATTCTTAATTGTACTTCTTTCTTCTTCTTCTTCTTCTTCTTCTTCTTCTTCTTCTTCTTCTTCTTCTTCTTCTTCTTCTTCTTCTTCTTCTTCTTCTTCTTCTTCTTCTTCTTCTTCTTCTTCGAGGGCAATTGGGGTTAAGCGCCTTGCCCAAGGTCACACGGCTAGGTTTTTATTTGTGTGTGTTAAGTGTCTGAGGCCGGATCCGAACTCAGGTCCTTCTGACTCCAGGGCCGATGCTCTACTCACTGCGCCACCTAGCCACCCTAATTGTACTTCTTAATATCTCATAGTAAACAATTTGTGGATTGTAAATCCTGTCATCAGAAGGAGGGGGGGGGAAGTAGATTGGGTTAAAAAGGAGAGGGACATAAAATTAAAATCAGAGGGAAAAGGACAGAGAGAGACAGAGAGATGGAGAATATCAGAATGAGGTAGTAATTCTTGTTACTTGAGGTCATCCTGGGGAAGAGAATTTATCTGGGGACACGAAAGATGTCTTCAAGTTGTTGGAGGGCTGTGACGAAGAAGTGAAATTAAGCTTATTTTTCTTAGACACAAAGGGTAGAGCTAGACATGATGGGTGAAAGCTACTGTGGTGAAGATTTTGGCTCAATGTGAGGAAAAGCTTCCCAGTAATTAGAACCATCACAAATAAATGGGCTTCCTTGTGAGGTAATGACTTCCCCTAATTGGAGGCCTTCAGAGGTTGGATGGTCATAGTCATGGCCCTTATCAGGAATTCATATTCAGGTACGGGTTGACCTAGATGACCTATGAGAGTTCTTTGATTGTGGAGATTCTGTGATTCTCGATGGATGTTCATTGATGTTTTCCCAGCATCTGTCCTCTAAGGTGGAATTAATCAGATTAGTCAAGTGAACGGATATGTAGAGTGAGCATGAGGAACTGAAGGAGTTGTGAATTCAGATGGCCAGAAAGACGGTGGTATTCTTGTCAGGAATAAGGTTCAGGTTGTTGAGATGGTATCTCCCCTGAGGACCATGACACATGAACTGGTAAAGTCTTTGCAGAGAGGTCAACACTATAAGAACCACTGGAAAGGTCTGTTACAAGGGTAAATTCAGAGATAGATTTTACTGTGAACAGTAACACTGTAACAGACTTCTTAACATTGACCTTAGCAACTGAGTTATCATTATTAGGGGCTTATTTAGGGACTGATCCAGTATCAACTACAATCATTTGTTTAAATTAAACTCTTGTGCTAAAATTTAGAACTGAAATACAGGGTTTTACTTAAAGCAAATTAATCTTAATAATAAAGTTATAAATAGCATTCTTTATGCATTTTCTAATTGCCCTTTTCTGTGCTGTGAAAGGCATTAATGTCTACCTATAGAAGAATAGATATCTCTCTGCTACTAGAGATAGGGCTGTTGCCTAATCCAATAGTCTGCCTAATCCCAGATGCTCTGGGAACTAAGAAGGAAAAGCAGTCAATTTGCCTTGAATTGGCATGCTAAAGAACTGCAGTAGCTTCATGACTAATATAATTCTTGAAATTCCCCTAGGAATTCCTGGGGGCATCATGACCTACTGTTTGGGAAATTCTAATCTGAGATAGGTGATAAATATAAAATAACGAATTATTAGTTGTCTGGAGGAACCTGATTATTATTTAATATTGGGATGATAGTGGATATTAGAGAATACAAACTTATAAATGACTTTAATGACAGGAATTATGAGGCTACTCAAGCTTCATTTGTCCTTTTATTTGTTTTTTCCCCCCAGAATCTCAGCAGCCCTGACATGGATGTGAAGGAAACAATAGAGATGGAAGAAACTCATGTGTATGTGAAGACCATAATGGGGACAGAAGAGCTATCGTATGATGCTTATTTTCCTAGAAATGAAATGGAAAAAAAGCAGAGTTTGCCAAGGTGGCTTTTACCCAAAAGGGGCAGGAAATGAAATATCCTCAGCTACTGATTTCAAACTTACTCCCCAAAAAACCCCAACAAAAACCAAAACACAACTAGACCAGAGAAAGAAATGCTTGGGTCTATAATGGGAGTCAATTAGAATGCCTGGATCGTACTTAGCCAACACAAATTTTCTTCATTGATCTGGAAAAAAAATTAATTAGCATTTGAGTTGATTTATTCCATTAGTACTTAGATCTGCCTGAATGACGAAGCACTTGGTGATGAGATGCCACTGCTTAAAAGAATGAGGTCGGCTCTAGGACCTTAAACACTTGAACTCCATCTCTATCACTCCCATTGGTTTTTCTGGGTGACCTTGAACAATGTTTTATTTCCCCACATTAGGCCTTCCCCACTTTGCCTTCCTTTAATCATGGGTCAGATCTCTTATTCACAAAGAAGCCAGCAGATCAGGCTTGGACTTGTGTTTAAAGAAATGACAATGCTCCTGAGGAGTCATGTGAGACTAGAGAAATAATGAATGAAGCAAAGTCATCACTACCTTCTGGATAGTCAAGGTTTGATATTAGGTATACACACAATGGTTACATTGACCTCAGGGCAGCCCACAAGATGCTACTGTACACAGCTTGTACCTAGCTTTCCCCCGTCTCATAGAGGCAAAAGCCTTCTAACATTAGAAACGGTATAAAAAGCAATTGTGCTACCTACCAATGTGAACCTGAGGGTTTACGTACAACATCCATTATCCACAGCCTAGAGTTCTACAAGTTTAATTCTAAATGTATTTCAAGATACTGGTAATGACTCATTGAACTTTAATTGTCCTTTTTTTCTCTCATAGGCCAACTGCCTCTCTTAATAGATACCTCTGACCTCTGTATATGCACAGATTGCCTGTGATGCTTGGAATATTCCCCCTCCTCCCCTCTGTCTCTTGGAATCCTTAGGTTCCATCAAGGCTAGGCTCAAACATTACATTGTACATTAGGCTTCCCTGATTGTCCCAACTGCTAGAGCCCTCTCCCCACAGGTTATCCCGAATTTACTTTGTATGTATTTCGTCTTAATTTATCTGTGTACGTTTTGTTTTTCACAACTAGAATGTTGTGGGGAAACTCTTTGAAGGTAGAGCGTGGTTGGTGGTTTTTGTCTTTGTGCCCCAGATCCTAGTATAATGTCCTGCTTAATAAATGCTCATTGGATGAATGAAAGCAAGGATGCTTCTGCAAATGTCCAATCCAGGGTTAAGAGCTTTGTGGTTCTTTTAGCAAAGAGCCCTTGTTAATTTATAGACTTTCCCCAAAACCTCCTTTGATGACCTTCAGAGCAGAGTATAGGATTCATCTTTTTAAAAATTGCATTTCCCTAGATAGGGGATATTTTGTGGGAATCCCAGAAAAGTGGGCTTAAGTAAGACTTTGCTATATTACTAATCACTTTGATCATTTTGTATATACTCAAAAATGTTCTTAATTTTGTGGCCTCTATGTATTTTGTGTGTATATAGGCAGTGTGACATAATGGATAGAGTGCTAGAATAGGAAGCAGAAAGACCCAGATTCAGGTCTCACCTCTCCCATATGACCTTGGACAAGTCACTTAACCTCACACTGCTCTAGGATACTCTTGAAGTCTGTAACTTATGCAAAGAAGGTGCTGACTTGCATGAGAAAGGAAGTGTCCTCATCTGGAAGTCCCTACTTTCAATGAAATCACAGGTTCAGTTCCCATCCCTATCCAGTCCCTATTTGTTCCCCAAGGCAACTATTGCCACAGACTGTACTCTGCTTTCAGAGATGCCATTAAAATAATCAAATAACCTTTCCCAAAGAACCATGGGGTGAGGGTGGGAGTTAGAGGCTAACCATCAGCTCTTCTTCATCAGTTCAGTATTTGAAGTGACTTAAGCCCGAAGAGATAAAGGCAGAAAAGGCAGAGTCTAAATTAGGAGAGCCTTGTCTTTGAATAGAAAGAGAAAATGTAGAACATTGTAGGTGGGAGCATATGCCAAGTGTCAGAAATAGGAGACAAGCAGAGCCCATGAGTGGGTTTAATTGCCTGCAATGAAGAAGGCCAGTTGGCTACATGGTCCTAGAAATGAGGACAGTTAAGGAAGCAGCTGGAGGAAAGGCAATGAATGGAAAAGTTACAAATTCCTTCCTACATAACTGGAAAGTGAATTCCAGGAAAGTGAATTCGACAATCTTAATGAAGCTTAAAGCAGGCAGTCCTTGCAATGGGATGTAGGATTCAGTAGGAGAGCAAATGAAGGCAACAAAGCTGTGAATGTATTTCTAGTAATGGCGCACAAGTGACAAGAAAGCTCAGATCCTAGAGATATCTTTTATTCATGTAGTAAGAAACATTCATAAGGTGATTTACGAACTTGGAAATCATATGCCACATATTGTTCCCACCTTCAAATATTAAGGTATTTTCTGTTTATGTCACCAATGTATCCCTCCCCTAACCCCTCCCAAAGATCCATCCCTTACAACAAAGAATAAAAAAGAAAACCCAAAATTCAGTAAAACTACACCACGTGACTGAGTCTGACATCTGCGAAGAGGGGAAGGAGGGAAAGTGTCTGTTGAATGAATGGAAATGAAAACCATTTATGGAATACTTTCTGTGTGCCAAACACTATGATAAGCCTGAGGATATAAATACAAAACTGAGAAAGTTCCTCTCCTCAAAGAGTTTACTTTGTAATAGGGGGAAATAAGTTGATTGGTTGTTGTCCTTCATTCTCGAAGAGGACCAAAATGATATCACCATGTTGGAGTAAAGGTATAGTGTGTCCAATTGTGAGTGACCAGACCAATAGGTGGAAATAACACATATGGGGGGATGGTTACCAGGAAAGGGTATTTTGGTCTGGGAATAGTAAAGGGATGGTGAGAAGAGTCATAAATCCACTGATAAACTCTTTCCAGAAGCATATTGATTTGGTTACAGTTCCCAGACCAAGGTAATGTGGGTGATGGAAAAGGAATAGCAAAATGTAACAACAAATGGTTAGGAGGAGAAAAAAGGGAAGGAGTTTTAATATATCTCTAATTAGATAAATATGAGAAAATATTCCCCTGAGTCTGAAATTCAAAAGTAAGTCCCAGAGGATGGCTATAACAGCAAATCATTTCAATGGTTTTATTACCTGGCTCTTTAAAAAGGCATTTTCCATTATCAAGGTAAGAAGAAAGGCTGAAGACGACCTGAAAGTCCCCGTCCATAAGGTAGTCTTAGTTCCATGGAATGAGAAATCAGGAAATTTGGGCTCATATCCCAGGCCCACTAGTGATTCGTTATATGACTTTGAACCAATTTATTAATTAATCTGTGCCTCTGTTTCCTTTTGGGGTAGCAATACAAACCTAGCTCACAGGGTGGTTGTAAGGAATAATTATTAACATGCTTGGTAAGCAAAAAAGCATTGACTCATGTATACTAGAGATTGGTGGCTATGTTATTGGTAACATCAAATATTTTAATAACAATTTTATTTCTTATAATTATGTCATAATTTATTTTATTGTGATAAAAATAAATATTTTAATCTTTCTTAATCTGAGAAGCAAGCAAGTTTTCCTTACACAGGACACTGTAGTTTTTGTTGCTTGTGGTTCTTATTTTATTATATCAATAGGTTGATTATATATAAACAAACATATACATATATACACACAGATACATACATGGAGTTTAAATTTCTGTTATATACCATGCCAATACTACCTAAAATGCTACAACAGATATAGTCTTTATTTCTGGTCACTTTATTTTTTTATTTTATTTTTATTTTTTAGAGGGGGAAAGGCAGGGCAGTTGGGGTTAAATGACTTGCCCAAGGTCACACAGCTAGTAAGTGTTAAGTGTCTGAGTTCAGATTTGAACTTGGCTCCTCCTGACTCCAGGACCAGTGTTCTATTCACAGTACAACCTAGCTGCCCCCTCTGGTCACTTTAATAAGCAAACATAATTAACACATCTTTACAGAGGAGTGAGACACTTTACAGGTGGGTGTCTATGCTTCTGTTAGTGCTCATGATGCTGGAATTTAGGGCAACTGATTATAATTCCAATTACACACTGTTTTAAGTTTGTTTCTAATTTTAACTAGTGACGTTTACCAATTCAGTCTTCTCTGGGCTGATTGGATGCACTTGTATTGATTGTTTCTGGTTCCAGGGAGCAATTTCGTGGACTTCTGTTTTTGGGTATAATAAAGACAGTAGCCATTCCTGATCCATGCCAAAGACTCCCCCATTGGCCATTACTGAAGTAGAATGTGGCTAAGAGGGTGCCATTGAATAGCAAAGACTGAGAAAGCGCTGTTCCTAAGAGTCTTACATTTGAGGTCTCAGATTTGCAGGGAGTTGCTACTTTTCCATCTCTATACTCCATTACTGTTCCCCCAACTTCTTTTGTGTCTCAACATTCTCTCCAGGCATTGACCTTTGTGTGTGGGTGTGGGGGCAGGGCATTAAGAAAGGAGGAGTGTGATTATTACTACTGAAGCAATACCTTGGACTAGTCAAAGAATTAAACAAGGAAAAATATTTCCTTAATCCAAGGATCAGTTCAACTTAAAATATTCTAATTGGTGGCATACCAAAACCATGAGGATGAAATTCTGGAAGCTCTGCCAATTAATATGATTTCTGAGCTAATACTCTCTTAAGGGAAACTCTTATCTTTATTTATTCATTGAACAAATATTTGTTTAATATCTGCTATCTGAAAGACTCTTTGCTAGGCTCTGTAGCTTACTGTTGACATAACAAGGACTCAAAGAAAACCAGACTTTCTGGTAAATATTCCTCTGCTCATAAGAATGAGGAAGTCTCCTATTAAAAAAAAAATAAGGAAAGTTTTCAGAGACTTTCCTTTCTTTTAGAAGATGTAAACAATGGGTCTGATTCTTAGCTTTGTACTTTCTCTGGCCCGTGGCACAAACCTATTATAGTGTCTCAAAGATACTCCCACCAGGCAATTATTTCCCAAGGATTAATACATAAGCTCTTCCTTGGAGGATTAGTCAGTCAATAAATAAGCATTTATTAAGCATCAACTATGAGCCAGCACTCTACTAAGCCCTGATCAGATAGATACATGGTATTGATGAAGTATGGGCTCTGGGAGCCCCCTCGAGCTCTCCTTGAGTCCTTGGGGTAATGGCTCTGGGAACTCCCAGAGCCTTGAACTCTGATTAAATCATCCCATTTGATGAGGCATTTGCATGAGGCCATAAGCCTTACATTGTGGCTGGGCCCAGACCTCTGTTACTAGCCTAGCCCTCCATTGTCCATCTACTTCTCACCCTTGAGCCTATCAAAATATCAATCCACCCTTGACCTGGCCTAGCCCACCATTGTCTGCAGTCTCCAGGTAGCCTCCTGCACCTTCCCACCCTTAATCACTCATGGACCTCATTTAACTTATCCTAAAGACCCTCCCCAAACTCCTCCTCTAGACCACCCCTAGATTCCTCCCACAAACCTTCTGTACCATGGAATGGCCAAGCCCAGCCTTGCTCTGTGTCAGGTGATTCATTTGCTTTATTGCAATGTTCTGCAACCAAACCCACAATATCTCCAAGGTATACCTGGATCGGGCTGACTGCAGTCAATGCTAAATTCATTCCTCCTCCTTCTTTGTTTCTCAAACTGATTGTCCATTTTTGTTGCACTTCCATTTTTTATTAAAATTTTTTCATTTCAGGTTTGCAGGATATATCATTTTGGGTGGCATCTTGAGCTCCTTTGCTTTTCAGAATATATACATTTTCTTTTGCAGTTTCTAGGGAATCCAGAATAGTCTTGACTTACTTGAATTTGCTACCCTTTATATTTGAAAGTCTTTCTTCTTTCTGGCTGCCTGCAAAACTTGTTATTCACCATTGGCTTTGTTAAATCTAACTACCATATATCTTAGAATTTCATAGGATGTATTTTTTTTCTAGAAGTGATGTGTGGATCTTTTCAGTTGTTGCTTTGTTTTCTGTTTCCAAAAGTTGTGGACAGTTTGCTTGTTTTATTTATTGCATTATGATGCTCAAGTTTTGAAATTCAGCACTTCCAGAATTCTTTTAACATTTAAATTGTCTGCACATCCTATTTTCAGGATAAAAATTTTGACTTGTATAGCTCTCTTTTGTATAGTCATCTTTTCATGTTGGTTTTTTTGCTTCTCATCTGCCAGATTTTCCTCCAGTTGAGTCTCTTTGTATTGAAATCTATTATTCTTTCTTCTGGTTGTTGTTGGTTTTGTTGTTGGAGAAACTTGGCTCTATGGATCAATCCTCTTCTATTCTGTTACTTTTTTTGTTTTGTTTTTTGTTTTATTTATTTTTTTTTTTGGAAGGCAATTGGGGTTAAGTAACTTGCCCAAGGTCACATGGCTAGGTTTTTGTTTGTGTGTGCGTTAAGTGTCTGAGGCCGGATCCGAACTCAGGTCCTTCTGACTCCAGGGCCAACGCTCTACTCACTTCGACACCTAGCCGTCCCTGTTACTTATTTTTGCTGAGATCATTGTTCCATTCCAGTTTTATCAAGTATATTTTATTTCTATTTTGAACCATTCTGCAATTGATTGATGTTGTATACTGTCTTGTGATTCCTTAGCATTCTGTGTTTCATCAGGTATCTGTTCCCTTTCCTTATTACGATCACTTCATACTCCCTTTGAGGATGTAGTACCCATCCATTCTTCTAGTTGTTATTTTTGTCTGTTGATTTATTTGCATGGGTGGTAGGTTTTTTGTTGAATTTTATTTCTCTCAAAAATCTTTCTTGCTTTGGCATTTTATCTTATAGTCTTTTTTTATTTTCTTATCCTTTCCCCTTTGATGGTGGGTACATCCCTGAGAATGGCTGCAAAGCTTCCTCATCCCTTCACATTGAGTAATTTATATAGTATTGTCCTCAGTCTCTTTCCTAAGTAACTTTCGGGGACAACTATCTCTAGCTAGGTTTCAATCCTTTTTGCTTCAAACCCAGTGCAGCTGTTCACGTAACCACCCGAACCCCCACCCTCATTTCCTTTCCTGGCTCTCATCTTTTCTTCTTCTGGTGGGACTGAATCAGTATTTACTATTTGGTTTTTTGGGCTGGTTTTTTTGTTTTGTTTTGTTTTGTTTTGTTTTTTTAGGCAGAGTTAGGAAAGGTGGGAAGGGTGTTTCAAAGAGAAACCCTGTAGCTTTGAGCCCCTTAATTTAATGGTTTTACCAGAGAGGAGGCTTTGGGAGGGGGAGGAAAAGAGTGTGTGTGGGGGGGTAAAGAGCAGACAAGGTATAGAGTGTACCAGTAGTTTCTGTATCGAGGTGAATTTCTATGTGAGTTTCAGACACAAGTTTATGGGCCAGTTTCTGTGCCTAGTAGATATATGGAGTTGAGGGAAGGGGAGAAACATCGAATTAAGGGTTATACTTTTAGGGTTACCTAAGTTAATTCATGAAGTTTTTACTTTGATGGAACTTAGCCTGTGGATCTGGCTATAATTGTTCTCCATCTAGCACATAATTCTTCCTTGGTGTATGTGTAGAGAATCAATCAGTGAGGACTGTAAAAAAAAAAAAGTCTAGTCCATCATATTGATGATGAGATCAAATAACTGTCTCTTGAAAGAATGCATAGCTTCCCCCGTCTACTTCCTCAGCCTTTGGTGTGATTGGCAAAAACCAGAGATTACTGTTTAGAGTGAATTTAGTAATACTACCTACCTAGTTACTTAATAGAGATTCTCCAGTAATTAAAAGATAAAAAATAGATTTAGAGATAGAAAGAGCTTAGAGTACCTCAGTATAACCCTGTCATTTTACAGATGAGGAAACTTGGGCCTGGAAAAGTTAAGTGACTTATCCAAGGCCACACAGGTCGTAACTGGCAGAGCTGGAATTTGTAGCAAGATCTTCTGACTCTAAATCCCTGCACACATTCTAAAATTCCATGTTGCCTTTCCAAACAACAAAATTCAGTCTTATTTTAGACCACTGATGACAAAATTTAATTAAAACAGGGGTTCTTCACCTGGGATCCTCGGATTTGTTTTTTTAAAAAATTTTTTAAATAATTGTATTTCAATGTAATTGGTCTGCCAAATTCCTCCTGGAATCAGTAAAGTCTGAGTTCATACAATTCAGTCCATGTTGTAATCTTTAGCCCTCGAGTAGGAACTTGATTAGAAAACATTATGCATTTAAAAGTTTTTTGTGTACTGTTTGTTTACATTGGAACATCATGGAGCAGAGAACTCAGAGTCAGGGAGACATGAGCTCACATCTTAGCTCTGATGGTCCCTAGGAATGTAGCCAAGGGTAAATCATTAAGTTGCTCTGAATCTCAGTTTCTCCATCTGTAAAATGGGCATGATAATTTTTGTACTGCCTACATCACAGAATAACTGTATGACTCAAATGAGACAATGTATGTAAAGAACTTTGTAAATTTCAGAGTAATGTATAATTGTCAGTTCTTATCATTGTAAAAGAAAAAGATTACATTACAATGTCTTTTTCTACTATGTTTTTATTGTGCATCTTGATTTCACCTGCTTTGGGGTAAGTTTTTATAAGCTGACCTGAGAATCAGTGCAGTATGTGTTATGCAGAGAATGTATTCTGAAAGCAAAATGGTTGATTTACATATGAACTTTTGAAACTCAATCTGTTGAAAAGTTTGGGACCACTGGAATTTGCATAGGAAAAATCCTTTTCAGGAGCAATCAATATTTTAGCTACATTTAGTAGCTTCTATGCTTTCCTTCAGCATTTACTACCATAGGGCAAAGATAGCAGATTTATTGAGCCACATTTTATGATGAAGAAAGAGAGAGCAAGGCACAGAGAGATGTTCATACATTTTTGTTCTAGGCATTTCTTTCCCATGGTTCAATGTATTCCAATCCCAGGTGAGCAAAAATTTCTTCTTCACTTTTGGCTTGGAGAAAAATCCTCTGAAAACCATAAAATAACAAGAAGTGAAAATCTAGTATGTTAAAATATGGTACACTCTCACTGGGCAACTCTACACTGGCACAATGGATAGAGTATTTGCAGAAAAGGCATCATAGTGTAAAAGAATCATGGGTTGTTGGATTTTTTTTAAAGAATCTAGAATTTGTGTGAAAACATAAATCACACACCCCTGCTGGATGAAATTCTGAAAGTAAGAAGGACTGTTTTCCTCTTTTAGATGCCATCTAATTCAATGTCAACCCATGGGGAAATGCTAAGGGCATCTTCAGGTTAATAATTATGGTGTTTTGTAGAAACAGAATTTTTTCCCCCTTAAGTAATTGGTTCTGGCAAGCTGTACGAGAAATCAGTAACTGAGAAACAATATGTACACATAGATATAGATAGATATAAACACACATATATAAACAGATAGTTATAATATATAATCTTGGAGATTATGAAGAGCATTATTCACTTCAAAGAAAAAAACTTTACCTTAGTCTTATCATACAAAGCATGATTATCCAGCATCATCCTCTTTTCATGGGTAGCATACCTCCGCAAGTCTCTTTCAAATTGCTGTGAATTACATATTAGATGTAAATTCATATCATATTCAGAATGTCTTCATTACTTAATTATTAATGTTTTGGGATACCCGAGAAAGAATAGAAATAATTTCTACAATAAATTTGGTAAGGAGAACAAAATGTCAGTTTCAGCCATACACTTACAGAACATCAGTTTCATCCATACACTTACAGAATGTCGGTTTCAACCATACACTTACAGAATCTTTTTTCAGTTGGACAGGTGCTGTGGCCAAGACTAATTCTTTTTTTTTTAAAGCAATTGGGGTTAAGTAACTTGCTCAAGGTTACACGGCTAGTCATTATTTATGTGTGGGTGCTCATTTTCTGAGGCCGGATCTGATCTCGGGTCATCCCAACTCCGAGGCCGGCGCTCTTACTCACTGCGCCACCTAGCCGCCCTTTTAGGGCAATTGGGGTTAAGTAACTTGCCCAAGGTCACACGGCTAGGTTTTTGTTTGTGTGGGTTAAGTGTCTGAGGCCGGATCCGAACTCTGGTCCTTCTGACTCCAGGGCCGGTGCTCTACTCACTGCGCCACCTAGCCACCCCGGCCAAGACTAATTCTAATACCCCTTCCATAGGGCTTGTACTTTAATATTTCATTGTATCGGTTTATCTCCCTGTTGTGATGCAATGGTCCAAATTGCAACCTATGCTGCACAATTCATAGTCTCTTAAATATGGGAAGACTGTGATCTTTTCTCCCATCATCTATTAACTCAGTTAAGCTTATCTGTTCTCTATACCCATTCTGGTTGCTCTTCTTTATACAGATTCTGTACAGACTCTGGTTTGTCAATGTTCTTCCTAAAAAACAGCACCGAGAGCTACTTCTGTTCCAGTGAACAATCACATCCCTCATTTTGCAAACTATGCCTCTCTGTCTCTCTGCTTTTTGGAGGGGGGAGGGCAGGGAAATTGGGGGTAAGTGACTTGCCCAAGGCCACACAGCTAGTAAATGTTAAGTATCTGAGGCCAGATTTGAACTCAGGTCCTCCTGACTCCAGGGCCGGTGCTCTATTCACTGGGCCACCTAACCGCCCCTTTGCCTCTCTTAACATAGCCCATGACGACATCAGCTTTTTTTTGCCTGCTGTATCTCACTACTGACTTATACTGAGTTTATATATTGTTGCTGTTGTTGAGTTGTTTTCAGTTACGTCTGACTCTCCATGACCCCATTTAGGGATTTCTTGGCAAAGATACTGGAATGGTTTGTCATTTCCTTCTCCAGTTCATTTTATAGAGGAGGAAATAGAGACAAACAGGGTCAAGTGACTTGTCAGGGTCACACAGGTACTAAGCATCTCGGGAAGTCAATTCCTGGGTTCCAGGTTTTTCAGTACAATGCCTCAGGGCTTGAGAAAAGGTTAACTCTTTAAATATTGGCTCCCCCATAGGCACATGGAGTGATGAAGTTAGAGGTATGATGAGACTAGCAAAGTAGAGCCCCAGGGAGTGAAATCTCTGACAGTCATAGAAATGGAAATTATTTTCTAATATGATCATCTGTAGCAAAAAAAAAAAAAAATAATAATTAAATAAAGAATAGAAGAAAAAAAAAAAGAAAGGAAAGAAAAAGAAGGCAGGGCCATGAAGTAGAAAGACAGGGAGGAAGAAAAGAGGATGTGGGATTTGAGGCAAACTGTTCAAAGTGAGGAAACCTCACAAAAGCCCATATTTCAGTCCAGATGGAGTGAGGAAGGTACCAAATGAGGTGGTAGCTCCCTCTGCTGGTGAAAGAGGAAGAAGATTCCATGAAGCAATCAAAAACATGGACTTCAAAAGTGTCCCTTCCTGAAATGCATCTTAATGTGGTGATATGTTAAACCAAACACCCTTAAAAAAAAATCCTTGAGGATCCAGGACTGTCATCCTTAAGGAAAGGAATTCTCCTACTAGAGGTAGAGGGAAAAGGGAAATAATCCAAAATAAAACTTGTAGATTCCCAGCAGTTATTGTTAGTGACAAAGCTCTGGATCTGGAGTCAGAGAACATGGTTTTGAATCTTATCTCTGCCATTCATCACTTTTGTGACCTTAGACAAGTCCCTTAACTTCTCTGGAACTCAGTTTCCATGCCTGTAAGATGAGGGGGTTTGCTTAGTGTCTCTTCCAGTCCTAATGATGCTATGGTTTTTCCCTTTTGTTCTATGATGCTATGTATGCTATCTCATTTGATTCTTACAAAAACCCTGAAAAGTAGGTATTATTACTATCCCTATTTTACAGACGAGGAAACATAGTTAGAAACATACATAGATGAGGTAGACAGAATTAAGTGGCTTGCCTAGGGTCACATAGCCAATAAGTGCCTGAGGCAGGATTTGAACTCGTCTTCCTGTCTCCAAGTCAGCATCCTATCCACTGTGCAACCTGGCTGCTACCTATGCTTAGTCCAGACAAGACACAACTTAGGGAAAATGTGAAAACTAGCTTCAAATATTTGAAATACTCACTTCAAAGAGGCATTAGTAAGTGTCTGTGAAGTGTTTGAACTTCAGGTTTCCTAACTTCAAGCTCAGTGCCCTATCCACTAAGCCACAGCAACAGTTTCCAAATCTCCACCAATGAACACTTAAAGGATATTTAGAATCATGAAAGATGGTGGAATGTAATGGAAAGAGCCCCAAACTAGGGTTTATTGTGACACCAGGGGTTCTAGCCTCTGCTCTGCCACTAAGCAGATGTGTGACCCTTGGCAAGTCAGTTTACTTCTTTGGGTCTTGGTTTCCTTATTTGTAAAATAAGGCACTGAACCAGAAGATGATTCTTTCATTTATGGTCTTTAATTTCTCTTCAAGTCTGAACAATCTGAGTTTTATTGGAAGGATGAGGGCAAGAAAAGCTAAATAATTTGCCCAGGGTTTCATACTCATAAGGAGCAGAGTCAGACCCAGGTTTCTTGACCTTAGTCTGGTGTTCTTTCTATGACTAGGAACAGTAATCATTCCTTACATTTGTAGAGTACTTTTCAGTTTTCAAAGGGTTTGCACATCCATTAGTGCCTTTGATCCTTACAGGGTGTCTCTGTGAAATATGAATAAATTGGGGCTCAGAGAGCTTCAGTGACTTGCCCATGGTCATACATCTAGTAAGTGGTAGAGGTCTGGAACCCAGGTCTTCTGATTTCCACTCCAAGAGACCATCCAAATCATTGCATAAGTTTGTTTAAGTCTATATGAAAAGAATACTATTCAGAAGGGTTTCCCCCCCAAATCTTCATTTCCCTGTGCCTAGTTTAACTGGAAACCACCAAGAATCTTGCAAAGACTAAGGATGAGTTAATAGTTCAAAAATAGCATTTCTTAGGCTCCTGAAAGACTTACCCTTGAGCCTGACCAGCCTAGTAGTGCGTATGCATACCGATCGTATGGACACACCACCAGATCCACACGGATGGCCTTCCAGTCTTTTGCTCCCAGCACATTATACCCTGTAGGCACTTCCCATTTGCTCCCATCTTCCCTCCGATGGTATAATTTTATAATCAAAAAGCACTTCTGAAAATGATCCAAAGCATCAACCTTCCTGCTTGGCAGTTTTAGGTCTTCAAATGTTGACTCTATGAGGTCGCAGTACAAAAGTAACCCCTAAAAACAAAAAGCAAAAGGGCTTCGTTATTCTTTCCCAAGTAAACAGGAAAACCAAACATTTCACATTGGGATTACTTGGAAGACACCTAAAGGACTTTAAAAAAATCTTTTAAATGCTATTCATTTAGGTACCATGTACCCCTCTTTCATCCCTAGGAAAGAGAAAGGAAGTGGTTGCTGACTTTTTCCCACTTTGCAGAGAAGGAAATGAGAAAATAAGGGACTCAACCAAAACCACAGAGGTTGCACATAAACATAGGACTAGCAGGCTTGCATTGTCTCAGCTACCAGACAATGCACTTTTTTCTTTTTCTTTTTTTTCCCCCAACTTAATAGTATTTTGTTTTTTCCAATTACATGCAGAGATGGTTTTCAACATTTAATTTTACAAGATTTTGAATTCCTGTTTTTATTCCTCCCTTCCCTCCTACCTCCCCAAGATGACATGCAATCTGATATAGACTATGTATGTACAACCATATTAAACATATTTCACATTAGTCATGTTGTGAAAGAAGAATCAGAACAGAAGGGGAAAACCATGAGAAAGAAAAAAAAGAGAAAATAGCATGCTTCAATCTGCATTCAGACTCCATAGTTCTTTCTCTGTGCACAGTATTTTCCATCATGATCCTCTTGGTATTATCTTAGATTCTTGCATTGCTGAGAAGAGCCAAGTCTATCAAAGTTGGTCATCGAACAATGTGGTTATTACTATGTATGATGTTTTCCTGGTTCTGTTCGTTTCCCTCAGCTTCAGTTCATGTAAGTTTTTCCAGGTTTTTCTGAAGTTTGCCTGTTCATTATTTCTTATGGAACAATAGTATTCCATTATATACACACTCCATGCTTGTTCAGGCATCCCCTCAATTTCCAATTCTTGGCCACCACAAAAAGAGTTGCTATAAATATTTTTGCATATGTGAGTCCTTTTCCATTTTTGATGATTTCTTTGGGATACAGATCTAGTAGTGCTATTGCTGGATCAAAGGATATGCACAGTTTTATAGCCTTTTGGGCATAAGTCCAAATTGCTCTCCAGAATGGTTGGATCAGTTTACAACTCCACCAACCATGCATAAGTGTTCCCATTTTCCCACATCTTTTCCAAGATTTATTATTTTCTTTTTTTTTTATATTAACCAATCTAATAGGTGTGAGGTGGTACCTCAGAGTTGTCTTAATTTACATTTTTCTAATAGTTTAGAACATTTCTCTAATAATTTAGAAAATTTTTTCATATGATTATAGATACCTTTAATTTCTTTATCTGAAAACTTCCTGTTCATATCTTTGACCATATAAGAATTGGGGAATAATTTGTAATTCTTATAAATTTGACTCAATTCTCTATATTTTAGAAATGAGGCCTTTATCAGAGAACCTGGCTATAAAATTTGTTTCTCAGCTTTCTAGGATGAGTTGGTCATCTGTGAATAGTTGAGTATTAACTGTGTATGTAAATCAATTTTAAAATTTTCCCAAAGTAATCATAAGAGGACAAATTGCCAAAGGGAACAGCATTTATCTACTACTTTTTCCTCTTTTATATAAGCAGAAAACACAGTCCATGACAACAGAGAAAGGGGAAAAAAAGAAACATATAAATTCCTCTTCCATGAAAAGAAGCCTAGGTGTGTATGGCAATGCAAGCCTATAGTCCATGCTGCTGGGGAGGGGTAGACTGGGATTCCTGGAACTCAGGAGTTCTGAGCTGCAGGAAAGCTGAAGCCAACTGAATATCTACACTAATTTCAGCACAAACATGGTGAGCCCACAAGAGCTAGAGATCCTTAGGCTGCCTAAGAAGGGGCTAACTGGCCCAGGTCATAGAAATGGAACAGGTTAAAGCTTCTGTGTCAATAAGTATAGGGATGGGGCCTGGGGCTGGCTGCTGCACACCTAGCCTTGGTAAGATAGCCGAGGAAATAAGCTGGAAAAAGAAAGGAAGCAGAGGTCCTGCTGAGACTGAGGATGGTGGGTTCCAGAGAGGAGGAGGAAGGAAGTAAAGGTTTGAACTCTTCTTGATCTGACCGTCCCTGAAATGTTTTCTCTATTTATGTTTTACTTCTTGTGAATATTCTGAGTATCAGAAATATATTCATGATCATAAAACACCTTATGGTCAGAGGATAATACCTTTGGGAGCATAGCATTTGGGAAGATCTGAGCCATTGTCCCCTGCCTTTAATGTAATTAGCTAAGAATGACCGAAACAAACTTGATCCAAGTGATGAAGTGGATATTTCTGGGACCAAATTCAATGGTGCTAATATAATGTTCTAATAAGTAAGCATTTCTTAGGTAGCTCAATCCCCATCCCCACCCCACCCCCAGAATATTGTCTTTATTTTTTTCTCAATCACATGTAAAGACGATCATTAACATTCATTTTTAGAGGTTTTTGTTCCAAATTCCCTCTTTCCTCCTCCTTGAGAAGGCAAGCTCTTTGATATAGATTTTAGGTATGCAGTAATGCAAAACGTATTTCCATATTTAGCTTAATGTTTTACCTGTTTTTCCCATAAGTTAGTCACTTTCTGTAAAAGCTGGTCTTCTTCTTCTTTTTCTGCTCCTGGGCTAGTTATCAAAAAATCTACATCATGCCCAGACTCCTTTCCCCTAAGAAAGCAATGAAAACCACAACGAGAAGGCTTAATTGCATAGGATGCAATAGGATTGTCAAGCAGCATCAACGGACTCGTATTTTTAATTTGGCAGAAGGTCTGGGGGATGGGGTGGATCTAGGGTTAATGGTTAATGGAATGTTAAACTAAACTGTGACTTTACCTTCGGAACCCTCCTGTCATGGTGACTAAGGCATCAGGCAAAAAAGTCCAGACGGCTTCTTTAACTAGTGAGCTCACTGCCTCTGCTTCTGCCTTGGACACACAGTCAATGAGGTCATCATAATATCGGAACCCTGAAAAGCAATTTGACACATCAACTGGGAAAAAAAAATGCTGCATGAGATATCTAGTCTAAGCTAGAAGTGAACTGTGCATTCCCGAAACCTTCCTACGTGACACAAACAGTATTGAGAATGATCATTCCTAGTCAATCCCTTAACATTTAAAAACAAGTTTAAACTATTTGCTGATGAGCTGTAGTTTGCTTGAACATTGCCTTTCTTGCTGCTCATTAACATTCTTGCATTTTATGATGCAACTTTGAATATGATGTGGAGGGGAGGGATTTATTTTTAAAGTTCCTATGCAGGTTGTATGGTTGTAAGAAACAAACCCTCCATTGTCTCTGAAGAATTGGAAATTAATATCACATGGAGGGTAGAATCACAGAATTTAGAAACTGGATGGGAACTCAGCAGCCAGCTAGCACTAAATATACACAGAAGGCATGCCCTAACTAACAAATGAGAGACAGTGGGCAGGGGTACAGTAGATAGGAGCAGACTCAAACACACAAGTAACCAACGAGTAACTCCAAACAACAGAAGTAAGAGATGTTATAGGGCAATATATGATGGGTTGGTCATGTGGCAAGGGCTAGGGATGGTGATTAGACAGCCAGAAGTGTGACTGGTATCTTCACAATGTCAGAAACAAGTTGGAGGCATCCCCAGGAGTGAGCTTATGAGAGGATGGGTGGTGACTTCCATCACAGGAGAGAAGCCCTGAATGGATGAAATCAGTCAGTTAGTAAACATTTATTAAGCACCACTGGGGTATGGTAGATACAAAGAAAGGCAGAAGACAATCCCTGCCCTCAAGGAGCTCTGTGATCCAATCCAATGGATCAGAGATCTACTTGAGTATGCTTGTAGACTAAGGATAATATTCATGTTTTTGAGATGTGGTGCTTTTCTTAATTTTTTTTTGTGATTTTAAAATTACATCTTTATGTACATATTGAAAAATATATTTTTAAAGACGCTACAGCTGACTGTGGCAGTCAAATTATAAACAGCTTTAAAATAGAAAATAATTTGTATTTTATCCTCCATACCTTACAGGTAATGACCTATTCCAGGTCTCTGAGTGGGGAGTGATGTGATCACAGTCATGTTTCTGTTTGGTGGAGTGCAGGCCGGTTTCATAAACAAAATGTCAAAAGGATAGGGAAACCTTTATTTATTTATTTTAAAGTGTTGTTTTATTTTTAACATTTTTTAAAATGTGAGTTCCAAATTCTCTCCCTCTCTCCCACCCCTCCCCTATCCAGGTAAGCAATATGATATCAATTCTACATGTAAGATCATGCACAATGCGTTTCCACAGGCAGGGAAACTACTGAAGGTATGAATGGCTAAGGGGCTGGTTCTAGGTAGCAGTAGTGGGGATAGTGGGGATGGAAAGGAAGAGGGAGAGATGCACGTGGTTATGATTGATTAACCGGGGGGAACCAGAGAAAAGAAGGAACCAGAAAGGACTTCAAGCTTTCCAGCTGACTTGACTGGGAAAATTGTGGCTCTGTTAGCAAAATTATAGAAGTCAGAAAATGTAGCTGGTTGTATGGAGAGTTTGAGGTAGCCACAGGGCTGCAGGCTCTGAAAACATAGAATTGAAACTCGGGAATAAGGTTCACGTTAGAGACAGAATGGGGCCATTACACTGGAGTCTTTCTCTCAATTAGACAAGAGGCAACATGGTGTAGGAAATCAGAGTGCTGGAACTGGAGTTAGGAAAACCTGGGCTCAGATACCACCTCTGAGCTTTGTTACCTGTCTGAGACTCATGCCTCATCTCCAAAAATGAAAGGGTTGGACTAACTGGCTTAAACCTATGCTCCTATGGCCCCATTTACTTCCATCCAACCTTTCTGTTCCTGACTTCCTTCGTTCAAAAAGGATGCTTGAATTCAGTTGTCATTCTAGGCCGGGCCAGGGCTCATCAGCAGCTTGGCAAGGGGCACAGCCTGGTTACCTTCCCACCCTAGTCCTAGGTAGCCCTCAAAAAGGGGGAAGGAAGGACCTATCAGATCTGCAGATGGCTCTCTTGCTTCTCTCTGGGACTTCCTATCTCCCCTTCTTCCTCTCACCTCCAGCAATGGCCTCAGTTTATTAGAGCGACATCCCCTCATAGACTTTCCTTTACCTGCTTCCTGCATTTTGGTAAATTTCAGGCTTTGGTCAGATCGGATTTTACTCAGTGTCCTGAAGCCCATTCGGTACCATTTCTCAGCTGTCTTTAAGCCAACTCCAAACACAGATGTAAACAGCTAAAACAAACAGGAAGGCACGAGTCACAAGAAGCTGTAAAAATTATGGGCATAATAAGACAATACTTTCAAGCACTCAAAGCCTGACTTAGAGTCAGAGGCTCTGAGTTCAAATGTTGACTCTGCCATTTTACCACTTGTATGGCCTTAGACAAGTCATTTCATTTCCCTGGGCTTCTGTTTCCTCATCTGTAAAGTGAAAGGGTTAGAACAGAGAGGGAGGCAGGCAAGAAGCATTTATTAACCTTTCACTATGTGCTAGGCATTGTGCTAAAAACTGGGGACTTCAATACAAGCAGAAAGCAAGACAGTCCTGCCCTCCAGGAGCTTACATAGCACATTTTGTTGTTGTTATATCTGACCCCATTTGGTATTTTCTTGGCAGAGATATTAGAGTGGTTTGCCATTTCCTTCTCCAGCTCATTCTACAGATGAGAAACCAAGGCAAAGAGAGTTAAGTGACTTGCCCGGGGTCACACAGCTAGCAAGTGTTTGAGGCTGGATTTGAACTCAGGTCTTCCTCACTCCAGGGTCAGCACTCTATCCAATGCACCACTTAGAAGCCTTAGTTGTACTTCAAAGTAATTTCTAAGCCTAGGTCTGTGAACTTGTTTTAAAAATAAGTATTTTGATACCTGTATTTCAGCATAATTTTTTTGTAACCCTATATTTTCTATAGCTAGATAACACAATGGAGAGAGCACTGAACCTAGAATCAGGAAGACCCAAATTCAAATCTGCCCTCTGACACTTTCCAACTGTGTGACCCTGGGCAAGTCACAACCTCTGTTTGCCTCAGTTTCCTCATCTGTAAAATGGGAATAATAACAGCACCTACCTCCCAGAGTTCTTGTGAGGATCAAATGCAATAATAATCATACAGTACTCCGAACAGTGCCTGACACATAGTAAAGACTTTATGAATGTTCCTTCTTCTTGTTTTTGCAATTTCAACATAATTGTTTTTCTTTGTAATCCTATATATCTTATTTTATGCATATTCGTGCAGCTAGGACACAATGGATTGACCATTGAACCTGGAGTCAAGAAGATCTGAGTTCAAATATAGCTTTAGATACTAGCTGTATGACCCTGGCCAAGTCACTTAACTGCTATCTGCCTCGGTTTCCTCTTTTGTAAAATGGAGGTACTAATAGCATTTATCTACCAGGGTTGTTATAGGGATAAAATGAGATAACATTTGGAAAGCTCTTTGCAAACCTCCAAATACCATATAAAAGTTATTATAAAAACATTTTTCAGAAAATAGGCCCATAGGCATCAGCAGACGGACAAAAGGGCCCATTTAATGCAAAAAAAAAAAAAGTTAAGAACACCTGATAAGAATCCCTGATTTGGTGGTTATAAAGCAAGGAAAACTGAAGTCTAGACAGGTGGCGGGAACTCTCTGAGGCTACGGAGCTGGTCTGTGGTCAAGCAAGCAAGCCATGAGGGAGCCACAAAGAGGGAATGAGTGGAAACCAGTTATTCTGTGCCCTCACCATTCACATCATATCATGCCATCTCTAATCCTTTACGCAGCTGCAGGATGGATAAAGTGAAAACTTACTTTGAAAGCCTGGTAGCGCTCATCATTTAGCACAGCTTGAACTTCCAAACATTCTCCATCTTCAATGATTTCCTGCATGGCACAGTTAAAATCTTTTGTCAGAATTCACTTAGTTACGAAATTAACAATTTCAGGAGCCTCTGGTTTGAAGACTTGGAAGTTTTCATTTAATAATCGAGCTTTAATACTTGAAGGATTTGTGATTACATTGGCATCTGTACTCACCCCCACCACACACATTCACAATTTGAAATTGAGTTAATAGGTATTGCCAAGGACTTTTCATGGGCATCCTGAAAATTCTCACAAGACTTTCTCCATTCCCTCTCCACCCCCAAGGGAGATTAATATAGTACTTCTTTTTGAAACTCTGAATTTAACAAATTCCAAATACAATTGTCAGAAAAAGAAGATGATATATGAAAATGGGAATTCCCATTATACAATCTGCTTTTCTGTTAAAACCTAGGGACATGAACTCCAAATTTCCACTTGAGGAGAATTCAGCTCAGACATCTCCTCTCTCACCTGGCTCCAGTATCTTGGGACTCCTCTGACTGACTTCTCTGCTGTCTCCCCTTCTCTTTCCCTCCCTCCATTGGTCACCCTCTGCCCATCCCTCAGCTTTTAAGCTTCTTTTGTGTCTTGTATTCCCTTACTAGATTATAAGTTCCTTGAGGGCAAGGACTATCTTTCTTTTTTCATATTTGTATCTCCATCACTTAACACAGTGTTTGGCACATAGTAGGTGCTTAATAAATACTGATAATATTTATTTAATGTTAATTAATTGTTTATTTAATATTTTATTTATTAAAATATTATTTAAGATTTAATGTATTGACAATAAAAATTAAAAATATTATACATTTATTTTAACAATAAACATTAAAAATGTTATACATTTATTTTAATGACAAAAATTGCTGCTCCCCTGACATATGTTTATAAAATGATGGGTTCCAAACTACTAATTACAGCACAGGAAAAGGAGCTAGGAGTCAACGTGAACTAATTATCTACTTCCATATGGAGAATCGTTCCAAGAGCATTCATTATTACCATTTTAGAACTGTAAGAAACCTAGGATCAACTAGGCTCATAGTTCTAGAGGCAGAAGGGACATTTAAAGGCCCCTGAATTCACCCCTTCATTTTATTGGTGAGGAAAATGAGAACCAGAGAGGAAAAAGTGATGTGCTGAAGTCACTCAGCTAGTCAGTGGCAGATGGAAGAATGGTCAAGATTCTAAAACAACCTCACTGCTTCTTGTTTTCTCTCCAAATAAACTGGCCCCTCACCAGTTCATCCTGGCCATGCAAATACAATCTTAAGATTCTCCCATGTATACATATACACACATACACCTGTGCACATAAAACACACTTACTTGATAGACGAGTCAACTAAAGGTACATATAAAACATCATGAATAAGTCATTTCCGTGTTACCTCCATGATACCTCTCACTTCATCTCCAATCCATGGCAGTCCTTCTGTGTCTTTCATGTTGATGATAGCAAATGGAAGACATTTCAGCACAGAGGTTGCTCTCAAAAATGTCAAGCAAGGGCCATGATTTTCTCTAAATTCATAGTTTTTTGCCAGTATCTCAAAAGCATCCTAAAAAGTAAGTCCAGATTTGCAAATGCTGAAGCATTTCATGTGACCAAGAAAGTCAATGTTCAAGAGCTAAAAATAATACTTAACACTATACTGGGCTTTAAGGTTCACAAATGCTCTATGATGCCGATTGCATTTGATCTTTAGGACAGTCCTGTGAGGCAGGCACAATTATTGTTCCCATTTTGCAGATGGGGAAATGGACATCAAGAATAATGTTAACTGAAAAAAAAGAATAATGTTAACTGGCATTTATAGAATGCTTTAGGATTTGCAAAGCACTTTATCTATGTTCTCTCATCTATCTGTTCCTCATAACCTTGTAAAGTAGATGCTGCTACTGTAGCCATTTAGAAGATGAGGAAATTGAGATTGATAATAGTAATAGTAGCAGCAGCAGTAGTAGCAATAATAGTGGAGGAGGAGGAAGGCTAATAAATAGTAGATAGAACTCTGGGCTTGGAGTCAGGAAGACCCGAGTTCAATTCTGGTCCCAGACATCTACTAACTGTGTAACCCTGGGCAAGTCACTTGACCTCTGTTTGCCTCTGTTTTCTCACCTGTAAAATGCGGTCAACAGCAGCACTTCCCTTTCAGGGTTGCTGTGAGGATCAAATGAGATCATCTTCATAAAGCACAGTGCTTGGCACATTATAGGTCCTATATAAATGCTTATTCCTTTCTCTGGCCTAATAATAATAGTAGTAGCATTTACATAGCACCTCAAAGTGCTACAAACATGTTATTTCACATTTATCACCCCTATTTTACAGATGAGGAAACTGAGGCTGAGAGAGATTGAGTTAATTACTTAGGACCACACAGTTAGTGTCTGAGGCAGGATTTGAATGCAGATCTTCCTGAATCTGTGTCCAACATTCTATTCACCGAGCCACCTAGTAGTCTCAAAGTCGAGTACTTTTATTTTCACCAGAGGCAACGGAGACTCCATGTCTTGTCCTTATTACTGCTTCCAAACAACCTCAGAGTGGAAGAAAGATGAATGAATATGTTCATTAAGAAAGCAGCTTTTGCCTTCTTGCTACCACAGGTCTATTGAACTGCCATCTAGCCTAGGATTACAGGAAGTTGGATTAGATAATCTAGATAACTATCTAGATTATCTAAGACTCTGTGTATCTGTCAATTGGTGCTTCAAAATGACTCATCTGATTTCCTAGAGTAGAAAGTCAGAATAGGTAAATACCACAAACCTGATGTAAGGAGGTTAATTTACTGAGGAAGTGACTCAATGCATGTTAATACACCATGGTAACTACTGAGTGACTGTAATATGCCATTATTGATGGGCAGGGTGGCACAGTCAGGAAGACCTGAATTAAGACTTGTATAACTCTGTGCAAATCACTTAAACTGTCTGCCTCAGTTTCCTCATCTGTAAAAGGAGGATAATGATAGCCCCTACTTCCCATGGCTGTTGTGAGGGCAAAAGTGCTTTGCAAACCTTAAAGCCCTATATAAATGCTAGCTATTACTACTGCCATTATCGAGTTTATCAGCTTAGGGATTCCCTAAATGGGAATTTGGCTCACCAGTGCAAGACTGCAACATATCTATAACTTAGCAGATAAGTTTTAGAGAGTTGCTTGAGGTGTATAGAGGTTAAAGAACTTATAAGAGGTCAGAGTCTCATTAAGAGTCAGAGTCAAGATCTAAAACCAAGACTTCCCAATTCCAAGTCCAGGTCTAGTTGGTCAATAAGTCATTACTGTGCTAAGTGTGGAATGGTACTCATTTCCACATTTACATTTAGCATAATACAGCAGTAGTTACAGAAAGTAGTAGACATTTCTTAATTATGTGATCAGTACTGTGGATAATTCCCAAAGGGATTATCCCAAAACTAGTTTTGCAGTCTTTCTTTCCTACTTGAGGAAAGGGAAACTGCTGAAACATACCAGAAGGAAGACCAATGAGAATGTGGCACACCCAAGATGCCCTAGAACATCTATAATCTGGTCATATTGCTTGTGGATAAATGGAAATTGGCTGTAATGTGTTCATTTTCTATCAACATTGCTTTATATTAACTATTTTACCGTAAATCTTTGGTTATAGTTGTTTAAAGTCGTCCGTCTTTGGCAAGCATATTGGGAGATAGCTTTCATTGCAGGTGGTAGAATTGCCAAGGTGGCTGGACTTGGATCTGGATTAGCTGGACCAACCCCACTCTCCTAGGCAAGAAAGCAGAAAACAAGTCTCATTTTTTTTCATTCTAGAACCCATAGTAATTTCAGCAGAAAACATTTAATCAAAATGGCACCTTTTGTAGAAGAAGAAATACTCTTTAATTTAATATTTTTAGTTTAATGTGAAGTATATTTTAAATCATAGAAACTTAGAGACAGAGGGACCTTAGTTATCATCTAATCTAACTCCCTGTAATCCTAGGCTGGGAGGCAGTTCAATAGACCTGTGGTAGCAAGAAGGCAAAAGCTGTTTTCTTAATGAACATGTTCATTTTTTCTTCCACTCTGAGGTTGTTTGGAAGCAGTAGATAAAGACAAGAAGCCTTAAAACCCTTGGGTTGGGTCTCCCGGGTTGGCCTATCACACAGTAATGGCATTGAAGTATATACAAGGTGGGGGAGGTGAAAGAGAGAAGACAGAAGAGAGAAGGTGGGGAGGGAGGAGAGAGTACCAGGTGAGATTTCCTGACAAAGCATGAAACTCTAGGGGTTTGGTATGTTGCATGTAGAGACCTAAGTACAAATCTCCCCACAGACACTAGATGTGTGGCCCTGAACAAGTCACTTCATTTCTCTGAGCCTAGGTTTCCTGAGGGAGTTGAACTCAGTGACCTTTAAGGTTTCTTTTAGTCCTAAATCTTATACTGTAACATCCATTCTGGGGTATTCCCAACTTGCATTCACATGACTGGGATGTGTTTTCCAGAGAATGGCTTTTACCTCAGGTTTGAGATGCCCACTCCTAAAACTATAGCCCATGAGCCCCCAGTGGTGTGTTTCCTATTAATAGTCAACCAGTAAATACAAATAGCTCTTAGGAGAGCCATTTGCTAAAATAGCATAGAGGAACAGCAACCATAGAGCATTTTCCCTGAAAAACTTGGAGTGTACTCTCCAACAAATATACACAATATCCATCAGAAAAGTGGGTAAAAACTTCTAGAACAATGGTAGAGAGTCATACATGTAGAAAACACATATGACCAAGGCAATTTATAACACTTATGTCATAGAGCTTTGACATCCTTTCTCTCCTAGTAGAATCCTCAGGAAACTCAACTCTCAATTGCCAGGGCTATTTTCCCCTGATTCCTTGTCATCTCTCTTTTCTGCTACTTCAAGGTTCTTCTAGCCTTAAGTGCTTCTCTCTGTATCCATGTGTCTTCCTTAACTGTGCCTAGAACTCTGTTGAATATATTCTCCAATTGGATTCAGTTTTTCCTTCTAAGTAATTAGTTCCATTGATAAACACTATGGTAAATGACAATGGAAAAGAGAGAAAATCTTCTTCTCTTCCCCCCTTTCCACACCACTCATCACCAAGAAGTGAAGAGCTGAGCTCTTCCTCAGCTGCTGACTCTCTCTTCAATTTCCTAGACTTCCAAACTCACTGATAGTTTCCAGAGCTTGTATATTTAAAGCCTTTCAAAGGGACAGTATATTTTTCAATTGAACAATAATAAATTTATTAAAGGTCTAAAGGCACTGTGCTAAATGCTGCAATGCAAATATAAACATTGAAACAATCCCTACCTGAAAAGTGCTTCCATTCTTATGAGGGAGACAAAGAGTGTGCATATAAATATAGACAGTGTAAATTTAAAGGGAATAAATACAAATTCATATGAAATAATTAAATATAAATTACTTTGGAATGTAGGGCATTTTGGGGTCGTAGAAGATGGTACTTGAACTATGCCTTAAAAGAATAAAGGGGGGGGGCGGAGCCAAGATGGCGGAATAGAAACAGCTCGTCCAAGCCTCTCTGCCCCCAGATTCTCCACAAACTATGTAAAAAAGGACTCTGAAAATCTTCTGGAGCCCCAGCACCCACAGAACGACACAGAGAAGCTAACCTCCCGCTGAGGACAGCCCAGCACCCTGCAGGAAGGACCAGCGCAGTGGTCTGGGAGCCGGCAGCGCGCAGAGCGCAGGAGCCGAGCCGAGCCCAGGTCCACCTGAGCCGAGGTTTTAGCCCCAGGGCGGCAGGGCCAGCAGCCGGCTGGAGGAACCCCAGAACACTAGGAGCTGTGGCGATTCCAGAATTATCAACATAGACATGCCTAGGACAAAGTAAGAGGTTAGTGTCCTATGGACTTTGGGACCTGTATTTGGGGAATGCGTCAGCTCCCTCCCCTGGGGGCTAGAAGCTGCTGAGGAGACACACCACTGTGTAGTTTTCAGAGGCATTTCCAGCTCCCAGCCTACAAATCGTGGGGAGATCCAGCGATCAGTCTTGGGGGGTAATCGCTCTTGCTTTAACCTCCCTGGATCTGAATTGTGATCTA
>WOXC01008077.1:0-53191 GCA_011680675.1 Gymnobelideus leadbeateri
TTTTTTTTTTAAAGCAATTGGGGTTAAGTAACTTGCTCAAGGTTACACGGCTAGTCATTATTTATGTGTGGGTGCTCATTTTCTGAGGCCGGATTCGATCCCGGGTCATCCCAACTCCGAGGCCGGCACTCTTACTCACTGCTCCACCTAGCCGCCCCTACATTTATTTTTGCTTTTTTGGCATATATTCTTTCCATTTATATTATAGATACTGTGTACATTGTTTTCTTGGCTCCGCTTATTTCATACTCAATCAGTTCATATAGATCTTCCCATGCTTCCCTGCTTCTCATCACAAACATCATTTCTTACAGCATAGTAATATTCCATTACATTCTTGTATCATGATTTGTTTAGCCATTCCCCAGGTGATGGATATCTATATAGATATCTATGTCTATATTTCTTTGCTATCAGAAAAAGTGTTGCTATAAATGTTTTTGAATGTATGGATACTTTCTTCTTATTGAGGAATTCCTTTGGGTATAAATCTGGTAATAGAATATTTGGTTCAAAGGATATGGGCATTTTTGTAACTCTTTTGCATTATTTCAAATTGCTTTCCAAAATGGTTGTACCATTTCATATCCCCACCAACAGTCTATTAATGTGCCTGTCGTTTCACAATCCCTCCAACATTGACTGTTGCCATTGTTTTGGTCATTATCCCCTTCCCCCGCCCCCCAATTTGCAGCATGTGAGTTGAAACATCAGGATTGTTTTGGCTTGGATTTCTTTTATTAGAGATTTGGAGAAGTTTTTTTTTTTCATGTGGCTGTGAACACTGCAATTCTGAGAACTGTTTGTTCATATCTTTGGATCATTTATCTATTGGGGAAAGACTATTAGTCATATAAATTTATTAATTGCTTATTCTTCTTGTGTACCAAACTCTTATTTTAGAAATTTGATGCAAACATTCTCCCCGCTCCTTCACCATTTCCCTTTGTATTCTCGATGCATTGATGCTATCCATGTAGAAGATTTTCAGATTCAAATAATCAAAGTTACTATTTTATCTTTTGTAATTTCCTCTATCTCTTTGGTTTAGAATCCACCATCTACATGTAGCTGTGAGAGGCATACCATCTGTTTCTCTTTTAGTTTTTTTGCTATGACCTTTGTCATATATGCATTTAGAATGTATGTGAGTGTGGTGTGAGGTCTTGGTCTAAGCCTAATTACTATACAACTGCTTTTCAGTTTTCTCAGGAATTTTTGTTAAATAAGGAATTTTTTCCCCCTAGGTAATATGTTTTCCACTTTATCAAACATTGGGTTATTGAATTGTTTTTTTCTGAATCTTCCTTGTATAGTCTGTTCCATTGATCTATCTCTCTATCCTTTAATCAGTACCAGCTGATCTTAGTAACTATGTATAGTCATATACATATGTGCATATATATTCATATAGTCATATATAGGGACACACATATATAGTGACACAATATATACATTCATACATATGTGTGTATATGTTGCTATAATATAGTTTAAGGTCTGAAAGTGCCATTACCACTATGTGCCTATTTTTTTCCATAATTTCCCTCAATATTCTAGAATTTTGTCTTTCCAAATGAATTTTGCTATTATTTAAGGTTCTGTAAAGTATCCCATTGGTAATTTGATTGGTATGGCATTAAAAGTATAAATTAACTTAGGTAATAATGTCATTTTTATTATAATGTCATGGCCTAACCAATGTCTAACCAAAGCACTGAACATTTCTCCAATTATTTAAGTTGTTCTTTATTTCCTTAAGGAGCACTTTGTAATTAAATCTATGTACATTTTTTGTTTGCTTTAGGAGGTTAATTTACAGAGAGTTTGTGAATTTTGTAGCTATTTGGAATAGAATTTTCATTTCTATTATTGCTTCTTATGTTTTGTTATTGTTACATAGAAATACCATTGATTTCTGAGGATTTATTTTCTACCCTACAGTTTTGCTGAAGCTATTAATAGTCTTAATTAGCATCTTTTCTGATTCCCTAGGATTTTCTAAGTAATCTGTCACATCATCAGCAAGGATATTTTTATCTCCTCTTTATTTCTTGAAAATTTTAATTTATCTCTCTTGTCTTATTGTTGTTGCTAGTATTTCCAGAACTATATCCTAATAGTGGGAAGTGTGGGCTTTCTTGCTTCACTCCTGTCTTTATTAAAAAATAGTATATCCCCATTACATATCATGCTTTCTTTTGGTTTTAGATAAATGCTTTTTATGATATTAAAAAAGGTCCCTTTACACCTATACTTTCTAGGGTTTTTAGCATAAAAGAATGTGACACTTCATCAAAGACTTTTTTTTCCTGTTTCTATTTAGCTTATCATTCTGTTTTTGATGATTTATTTTTAACATGATTAATTAAAGGCAATAATTTTCCTAATGTTGAACCTTCCTTGTATTCCTGACATAAATCCCACTTGGTCATAGTGATTGATTTTTTGGATAAATTTCTGTAATCTAATGAAATTTTGTTTAAAATTTTTAAGTCAATATTCATTAATGATATTGATCTATAGTTTTCTTTGGGCATTTTATCCTTCCCTGGTTAAGTATTAGAACTATTTTTGTTTCACAAAAGCATTCTGGTGGAGTGCTTTCTTTTTCAGTTTTTGAGAATAATTTGTGAAGTGTGGGTGCTAAGTGTTCTTTAACATTCTCCTGTGAATCCATCAGAGTCAGGAGTTTTTTCCTTTGGTAATTCATTTATAGCTAGATCTATTTCCTTTTCTGAGACTGGGTTATTTGAGATTTCTATTTAGCATTAACATAATTTGTGTATTTTTTATTTTGAAGGTATTCCTCTTCTTTTTTCTTGTCTTAAGTTTTGTTAAAATATAATTTCACAATATGGTCTGATGATTCTTTTTATTTCTTCTGGCTTTGGGTGATTTCACCTTGCTTATCTATTTTATTGATTTGATTTTTCTACTTTCTTCTTTGATGAGATTAGCTAAGGACTTACTGATTTTATTAGTTTTTCAAAGAACCAGTATTTAGCTTTATCATTCCTATTTTTATTTTCAATTTATCTGTTATCTCTGTATTTAAAAAAAAGTTCCCTTTTTTGCATTTATTTGTTGGTTTTCTAATTTTTAAAATGTATTTTCATTTCATTAGTTCTCCCCTCCCCATTTTGTTAATGTATATTTGTAAGCATATAATTTGTCCCCAATGACTGCTTTAATTGCATTTGGTGTGTTGTTTCATCATTATTATTTTCTTTTCCACAATCAATAATTGTTTCTATTGACTTTTTCTTTGACTCAGTATCTTTTATTTTGTGGGCCTTGAATCAATTTCTATTTTTATTCTGTTATGATTTGGAAAGGATGTATATTCTCCATATATTTCTATCTATCTGTCTGTCTGTCTGTATATCTATCAAATCTCTACCTTAGTACACGGTTAATTTTTGTAAAATTTCCATGTGGTGGTGAGAAATATATGTGTGTGTGTGTGTGTGTGTGTGTGTGTGTGTGTGTATTCTTTTGCTTTCCAATTTAGAAGATGCTATAAGCCTTTTAACTTTAGTGCTTCTAGCAATTTGTTCAGTTCCATATTTTCCCTTTCGTTTCTCTATTAGACTTATCCAAAACAGAAGTCTCCTATCACTATACTGAAAATCTATGTCTTCTTGTAGCTTAGATATTTCCTTTATTAATTTGGAGGCCAAGGCATTGGGAACTTACATGTTTATTATTTATATTGATTTGTTATCTATCTTTCCTTTCAGTATAGTATCGTTCCCCTGTTTATCCCTTTTTATTTTTTGAATGTTTTTGCTTTATTAGATAGCATGATTGGAACTCCTCCTTTTTTGTATTTAATTGATGCATAGTAAATTTTTTCCATCCCTTCATTGCCATGTGGAGCTTGTTCCATCATTTCCCCTTTTCCATTATTCCTCACTCCCAGAACAATGTCAATTATTGCAAGTGTCAGAGAGGACATTGACCCATGGCAGGGTACCTCCCCTACCATGTCCCTACTTGTGCAGCCTTACACTGATCTATAACCTCTCCTCATTACCTCCCTTCCTATATTTGCCTAAACATCTCCTCCCTGAGTCTATGCTTTCCTACTCCCCCAAGTGCTAATTATCTCAGGGATTCTGCCTCCCCGCTCTCTTTTGATGTAGGACAATTAGAATTTCTAGACTCCAAATCCCCCAGGCCAACCAGTGTAAGGTGCCCAGCTTCTTCCAACTATTTCTTTTCATCTGTAGGAACATTCCTCAGAGGAACATCCTTCTACCACCATAATAAGGCCTCCTTTCTTTTCCTTCCTTTCAATCCCTCTCCCCACTTCCTCATCTAGTCTCCTATAGGCATTTCTTTTTCTGAGACCATAGAGGCCACCTACTTCTCCTTGCTAGCCCTTGATTTCATCCTGGTATATTGCATATTTTATTTTCCTGCTTTCCTCCCCTCCCTTCTCATTTGCCCTTTTCATATTGTATTGTAGTCCTACAAAATAAAACAAAACTCCCCACCACACTGATTCACCTATAGCCAGGGTATAGCAGGGTATGATTAGGTTTTATTCATAATGCCTCCCTGTCCCTTTTTCATTGTTATCTCTATTAGATTTCTGCCTTCACCCCTGTCTACTTGTGTGCATTTAGAAAGAAGTTGGCCTTTCTACTGTCACTGTTGTTGTTGCACTTCTTGCTAGATGCATTTATTCACTACTCCCTCATTTCTATTGTTTAGGGTGTTTGAGAAGCAAATAAGTTCAATTCTTACTTTCTTCTAAAAATATTTAAAATGTCTCTTTATCATTGAGTATCCATTTTTTTCATGTGTGGTTAAGTTTAGATTTGTAGGGTAGGTTACCATAGGTCACACTCTAAGCTCTCTTGACATTGCAGAATCTAGTTTTTTTTTTTTTTTGCTGTACAGATCATAAATTTTGCTCTTAAAATTCTTATTTCTTTTTGAACTACATAAGAACAGTGTGTTGTTGTTCCATGTTGTCCTCAAATTCTTTAGGATTCTCTGTCTCATCAAATGTTGTATCATTTTTTTGAAGTATTTATTCACAGATGCTTGGATTCTATAGGCTATGTTTCCTTCTGTTGTTACTGTTTTTCCTGTTGATTTATCTGTTTATGTTCAAGGTCTTTGAGTTTTCTTATTCCCGAAATCTTTGGTTATTACAGTCCTTTCCTCTTTCCTTATTTTCCCCTATTGTTCACTTTCTGGTTCACTCCCCTCTGATTATGGTTTCTTTGGGGGTTGGATATCAAAACATCTTAGCCTGCTTCCATGCTTTAGAATTACTGCTTCTGTCATACCATTTAAATAATGCCTTTCCTAAAAATTAATTGAGTCTATCATGGTTGTCAATGGGAATCACCCTAGTGGGAGCTCATGAGCTATAATTTTAGGAGCAAAGTCAAATTACAGAGTTACCCCTAGAAAATATGGCTGCAGCTGTCCCTCTGATGACCCAAACTTAAAGCATCAATGGAGTTGGGGAGTATACCCAGATGCCATCTCTCAAGATAGTGCTATTTTCAGTGTCAGTGGGAAGGATGCTAGTTGTGGTATCAGAAGACAGAAGCAATAGGTGTTAAATAGAATGGGTTTTTAGTGTAGTGGCCAGGAATTCCTAAGCCAAATAGAGGAGTTTCTAGACCAAACTAAGGAGTGATGAGGCAAAAAGCCAGGATAAGGTAGAACAAATCTGAACCTTGCCTTTTGCTGGCATTGTAAATTATGTGTACTATTAATATCTGGGTGGAGATGTCAGCTCTCTAATTGACCTCAAGTTCTTTCACCACTGGGTGGACCTCAGCACCATGATGATCTTATAAAACTGGGGTAAATGTATGGGTTATTATGAAAGATAGGGCTCCTCATAAGGGTTAACTGCTTGTTTCCTTACCACACATTTATAGCTCTTTTCTTAGTTATGCCCCCAACAAGGTCCACGTAACATTTTCCTTTTTTAGGGGAGGCCTCAACACCCTGTTGTAGCAGAAGTCTAGAGCAATAAGTTTCTGAGGAAGATGGGACTACCATAGTAGGATTTATTTATTTATTTTTTACTATTTATAGACTCAGGTATGACTCTTTTCTGCATTCTTTGTTGTAGGTGATAAACTTGCTCTATGTCTTTTTAGTTTGGTGCTTACAAGAGAATTGAAGATGTTTTAGATGAGAGATAGAAATGAACCATATCCAGATTTTCTAGAAAGGAGATTTCTTTGGATAAGTCTTTGACAGTCATATAGTTAATTAATAATACTTCACTATCGAACTAGGCCCATAGGAGGTCAGAGCTTTAATTATATGATATCTTTTGCCCCCCTGCCCTCCATCCTCCCAGGTAAACAGAAAAGGCTTCTAATGTCACTTTCACCTATAAAATTTCATTACTCTGTGGTAGTGTTACTGTGTTTTGTTTTTTTTTAGGGAATAAAGGAACACATTCCAAATTGTACGCTAACTGGGAATTGGATTCAAATTTCTATCCTTTGACCTTGGGTAAGGTACTCTCTCTCTCTGTACAAAACCTGATTCCAATTTAATTGGTAAATATTAAACAAAATAAGTAAAAATACAATAAAACACATATAACATTACCTTTTAAAACTAAGTCAATATGCAGCCAGCAGAGAACCTTGTGTATGGATTAGTGGCCCACATTTCTATTTGAGTTTGACTCTGTTGCTCGAAGGGAACTTCCAACTCTAATATTCTATGTTTCTAAGAATTCTGGGCCATAGATTTTGATATAGTATTTCAAGGCAATGCTGCATTATTTATAGAGGAAGTTTAAGTATTAAAGGAATATTTCTTCATTGCTTTTTCAGGCATTATGGTGAAATACTCAGGTCATAGAATAAGAGTTCAGCCCATTATGTCATAATATGAAGAGTTAGGTAATGTGAAAGTGCTGTAAGGAAAGTGATTTATGAAACTAACCACAGATTTATGACTCCCAGAGTGAATGATTACAGATATTTTCTATGTGAAAATCTTCAGACTGAAAATTTCACATATAACTTTTTATAGAAGTGCCTTAAATGCCGTTCCCCCCCCCCAAAAAAAAAAAAAAAAACTAAATAGGGATGGAGCCTGGTATAGTGGAAAGGGCACTGGATTTAGAGTCACATGACTTAGGCTTAACTATGTCTAAGATAATGTTAGCATAGGGTAGTTTGTTGGCTCTGCTTCTTACTACTTGAATGACTCTTGAGTGAGTCACTTGACCTCTGTGGGCCTTATTTTCCTTGTCTATAAAATGAGGAGCATGGATTTGATGGTCTCTGAGGATCTTTCAGTTTTAACTCAGTAGGTGATATGACCCTATAATCATAAAAAGCTAAACATTTCTTAGCTTAGGGAAGAGATCTTAAATCTGGGGCAGAGTATATTATGCTTCTCTTTGCCCCTTTGTTCAGAAGAATCCTTGATCTGTAATTAGAGTAACAGGTTTTTTGTGATGAGAATGCAGATTTAAGTACTGAAAACACAGAAGAATTATACATTTAAAATGAACATGAAATTTGAGTTTCAGGCCCCTAGGCAAGAGGCTAGAGGTTGAGTCACACATAGAAAGCCTGGTTCCTGTGTTAGGGTCATTCTTCACTGTCTTATTGTCTCCCTACCAACAAAGGAAGAGGGCCATATAAATTGCATCTTAGGATTCCCTAGGAATCTCAAGGTGCAGGGGTTGAGGGGGTTGAAGGAGGGACACTACATGAATGGATATTCCCTATGTGCTACAAATTTTTTAATTTTTGCTTTTTTGGAGGGGGAAGGCA
The DNA here is from genome assembly GCA_011680675.1 of Gymnobelideus leadbeateri. Classification (NCBI taxonomy): domain Eukaryota; kingdom Metazoa; phylum Chordata; class Mammalia; order Diprotodontia; family Petauridae; genus Gymnobelideus; species Gymnobelideus leadbeateri. Next base: position 7,785 of record WOXC01008077.1, read on the forward strand.
GGGCAATTGGGGTTAAGTGACTTGCCCAAGGTCACATGGCTAGTAAGTGTTAAGTGTCTGAGGCTGGATTTGAACTCAGGTCCTCCTGACTCTAGGGCTGGTACTCTATTCACTGAACCACCTAGCTGCCCCTATGTGCTATAATTTGAAGGGCACTATTAAGCCCCTACTGTCCCAAAATATTTCTTTTGCTTTCCTGCCATGGCACTACCTTTTCTTCTTATATGACTTTAAATCTTCACTATGTATTATTCTTAAATGTTAGATAAGGAAAAAAAAGGATATTGCTTCCAGAAAGCCACTGTTGAAATGTATGCATGCTTACATGGACCAATCTGAGGGTCCTTGGGATTATCAAAGAATGATGTTTTATTTTGGGGAGCATGTTGTAAGTTAAATTAGTTGTTGTGTTGAAAGGTATAGAGACTGAACATACCGAGAGTGCTATGAGGGGGTGGGAGGAGGGAAGTCTCACTGGGCCACTGTGGGAAAGTGCTGTCTGGAAAAGGGCATACCGAAAATGATGGCTCACACAAGTATGCCTAGTGATGTGATGCTTGAAAGGCAGGAAATTCTGAATCAAGGGTAAGCTGCCTACTTCACAGTTTCAACAACAACTTCATTTCAAGGTGATCAACTTTCTATTGAGGTTGGTATAGTGGGAAAAACACAAAAACAAAAATCAAAACATTGAACTTGGGGCCAGAAGGACTTGAGTTTCAATCCTTTCTTTAATCCTAACTAGCTGTATGGCCCTAGGCAAGTCACTTTACCTCTCTGTACCTCAGTTTTCTCAATTGTAAGATGAGGTTAGATTCTATGCCATCAATGATTCCTTCTAGCTCTAATTCTATGATCCCATGATCCTAAAATAGTTTTTTGTTAATAGGAAGTGTGATTTGACATGTAGAGAGTTGACCTTGGAATCAGGAGGACTTATGTTCATATATTGCCTTTGTTATGTACAAGCTGTATGACCCTGGGCAGTCATTTAACTTCAGTGGATAGTGTTCTGGGCTTGGAGTTAGAAAGACCTGAATTCAAATCCAACCTCAGATGTTTCCAAACACTGGGTAACCCTGGGTAAGTATTTAAACTCCGCCTTAGGGAGGGGAGTGAAGGGAATGAGTATTTATTAAGTGCCTACCTCATGCTAGGCAACTCTAGCAAGCACTTTATTAATATTCTCATTTGATCTTAACTCAACTGACTCAGTGTGGTTTCCTCAATTGTAAAGTGGGGATAATAACAGCACCTACCTCACCAGAGCCTTCTGAGGATCAAATGAGATAATATTTATGAAGGTGCTTATCACAATGATTCAGAGTAAGTACTCAATAAATGCTGGTCTCTTTTTCTTTCCTCCATCCCACCCCCATCTCAAGCAACTAACAGTCTGCAATGAAGTTGCAGAGAATTTGTGAATGTGCATTGGTAGGAGTTTTCTCACTGTACTGCACACCTCCCTCCATTCATGAAATCACAGTTCCAGACCATTTGTCTAGTGAGTACTGGCATAGTTAAGGAAACAAAAGTAGCATGCGCAGGTCAGTTTCAGTAAGGAAATAAAGCTGCTAAGTGCTAGAATCGGTGGTGAAGACAGAATGGGGAGGGTGGGGGTAAAGTGAATCAGAAATATTAAAATACTGGAAGTAGAAAGAATCTTGGTGATCACCTGGTAAAATCTCATTTTACTGAGAAGGAATTGAAGCTTCTCAGAGGTAAAGGGATTTGTGCAAGGAGGTGGTGTTGGGTTTAGAAGCTTGGTCTCTTGACTTCCAGTCCAGTACTCTTAGAATGCTTTCCAGAAGTAGGACATAAACTAGACCCTGATGAATCAATCCAGGTAATTTGGTTTGGATTCCTGGTGTCTCAGTTTTCCCATAATTCTTATGATTTTCCTGTCTGTGGTACTAGAATATGTATTCCCTCAATGAGATCTTTTCTCTGCCTACTCTCATTTCCTATTTACTCTTAACTGAGTTCAAGGTCTCACATGGCTTCTGGTCCTAGGACTCTCTTTGAGATGTCTCTGAAATGGTTTACAGGAAAGCATTAGAACATTCCCCTAGTCTTCCAGGTTTATGAATTTAAGCCTTGGTTGGATTTGCATCTTTGAAATATACATGCATAACTCCTGGTCCTGCGCACTAGGACTAAGCAAAACAAGTCTGATTCCTCTTTCATGTGACAGTCTTGCAGATATTTAAAGACATTTATATGTTTCCTTTGAGTCTTTTTCTTTTCTAGGTTAAATGCCCCAGTTCTTTCAACTGTATCATATGAGAATATGATAAAAATTTGAAACCCCTCACATGCTATTTGCTACATTCTGGACACTTTAGATGATCAAAGTCTTTCTTAAATTATTGTACCTAGAACTGAACATAAAATGCATAGGATTACAAGAGAAACCAATTAGACTGAAATTCAGCTATCAAAATATAAAAACAAACACACAAGTTGAGGACTCCATGTTAAGAACTTCTGTTCTAGACTGGTTTAACATTACTTCTCCTTACATTCTCTATGATGTATTTGAACTGACCATGTAGTTCACTGTATATGACATTCTATGTCTGAAGAAAGCCAACTATGTTGAAATAACAATCGAAAATATTGAAATAACAATTATCAAAATATTAATGAAATTCAGAGACACCAGGCTAAGAACTGCATTAGTCCATCAGGCTACCAGAAAGCTTAACTTTGGGTGGGATTACATCAAAGGCTAGTTACAGTCCTAGAATAAAATATCCAAGAAATTCCTGGTCTCCCAGAAATGATGGTAAGTCACATTTATGGAAATTAATTTTTGTTTGATCTGTTCTCTTTATACCATACAGATTTATCTATATCTTCTTCCCCCACCCCCACAACGGATCCTCTTCTTATAACACATTATATAGCACTTTTCACAAATCATTTTCTTAGCAGAAATCCTGTGACACAACTCCTTGACACTATCTCCTCTCTAGGTTGTTGTGACATTGTGCTCTGATGGTTTTCCTCCCACTTCTCTGCCTTCTTTAAAATCTGCTTTTGTGGAGTTATCCATTTCCCACCCCCATGTGTGAATGCATATGAGGTCTCTGTATGGACCTTCAAATCTCAGGAATCTTCTACAACCTGGATTCTTCCTTGGATATCTCCCCTTAATGTGGCAAACACCGTTGGTGAACATACAAGTGTATTGTACACTTTATATCTCACCTGGTGTTTATTATCATTGAACACAAACAGGGTTATTTCTTTTGATATCTTTTTCAAGGAAACTTGAATGATATCTGAATGGGAGATGACTTTGTTGTAAATGAATCTCTAAGATAGCTCCTCCACCCCCATTGAATCAAATGCTTCTTCATGATAAAAAATATCAAGCACAATGTAATCTTATATCCTCTACCTCTTTCAATTAACTAAGAAATGATAAAGAGGTGGTCCATTGTTGAATAGTCCATATGGAAGTTCACTTGTTTGCTACTAATTGCCTTATTAAGGTTGCCCTTAATTCCTGTATCAGTGACTCTAATAAAGATCTTGTCACTAGAAAAACAGGCTAATAGTTCTCTTGGCAACCTTTTCTCACCATTAATACAATCTGAGATTTCTTACATTCCTTTGATATCTTTCTTCCCTTCTGATAATTTATGTATTGATTCTTTACATTTCCTTCTTTATACTCTTGAGTGGCATTTATGTTACCTTTATAAGTATATGTAGGAACTATGATATTAGAGACCAAGGGTGGTAGTTTCAATATCCTTGATGGAGAAACATTTTTAATAGTGGCTTTTGAAAATCCTTCCCATTCTTCTTCTGTTCATTGTCCTTCCATTTCAATCTTCAAATGCTCTTGATATGACTGCTTAGTTGGATATCTTACCAAATTTTTTAAAACTGGTTTTACAATCTGCCACTTTTCTCTGCTTTATGAGACAATGCTTCTCATAACCCTTCATTATCCTTCTTCATTAGATTTTACAAAAGAATTTATATTCTACCATGATACTGCCTTTTGTAGCCATCTCTCCCCATTTGCCTGTCAAATGAAATGTTTGCTGACTAAAGCACTTCTTGAGTTCTTTTAGTCTCTGTGTTAATGTAATTTCTTTTGTCCATTTCCCACTTTTAATTTTCAGTTATTCATTGAACTTAATCTCAGACACATTTGTCTAAATAAAAATTCCTCCTTAATTTCCCTTCAAACACCCCCTTCCTGACTTCTCTATTTCAGTAGAGGGTACCATTACTTTTCAGTAATCTGGGTTTATAACCTCAGAGTCAATCTTTTCTCCCCCCAATCCAATTGGCTGCCAAGTCCTACAGCTTCTACTTTCAAAAGATATTTTGTATTCATCTTTGTCTTTCTTTTTTATGATTTTTAAATTATAATACCTTATATTTACATAATGCTTTAATGCTTGCTGTGTTTCAGTTTTTTTCAAATGCTTTATTAACTTCTGTTTTACTTCATTCATTTCTGCCAGTTTTTGTGTTACAAATTTTCACCCCGTTTTTCCCCTACCCACCTCCCAAAAATAGCAGTACCCCAGGATATCCCCTCCTCTTATTTTCTAATTACATGTAAAATAGCATTAATAATAGTATATATTTAAACATTTGATTTTAAAACTTTGAATTCCAGATTCCTTCCTTTCCTCCCTTGTCACCCACCTTTACTGGGAAGATAAGCAATTCAATATATGTTGTACATGTGTAGCTAATGCAAAACATTACTATAGTAGATATATTGTAGAAGACTGATTATATTTCCCACCCTTCTATCCCACCTCCCACTTTTTCTATTCTCTACTTTGGTCCTGCCCATTTTCAAAAGTGTGTGCTTCCTACTTCCCTCCCACCCAGCCTGCCCTCCCTTCCATCATCTCCCCTTTCATCCCCTTTTCCCCTACTCTCCTGCAGGGTGAGATACCCTATTTCGTGTGTATGTCATTCCCTCCCTGAGCCAAATTCAGTGATTATAAGGTTGACCCATTCCCTCATGCCTTCCTGTTCTTCCCTTCCATTGTACCCATTTTCCCTTGCCTCTTCTATATGAGATAGTTTGCCGCATTCTGTCTCTCCCTATCTCCTCTCATTATATTCCTCTCTCACCTCTTGATTTTACCTTTTAAGTATCATCACTTCCTATTAAATTGGTCCTGTGCCCTCTATCTATGTATACCTATAAACATATATATATACACATTCACATATGTATTCTTACGCCTATATACCCTCTGATAAAGACTATATATATATTTCTATTCCCTTCAACTATTTTCATACTGAGAAAAGTTTCATTAGTTACAATTATCATTTTTCCATGTAGGAATATAAATAGTTCAACTTTGATAAGTTCCTTGTGATTTCTTTTCCCTGTTTACCTTCTCATGCTTCTCTTGCTTCTTGTGTCTGAATATCAAATTTTCTACTCAAGTCTGTTTTTTCTTCAAGAATGCTTGAAAGTCCTCTAATCCACTGAATGACCATATATTCCCCTGAAACACATTACTCAGTTTTGCTGGGTAGGTGATTCTTGGTTTTAATCCCAGGTCTTTGAACTGTGGGATATCATATTCAGGCCCTTCGATCCCTTAGTATAGAAGCTGCCAAATCCTGTGTTATCCTGATTGCATTTCCACAATATACAAATTGTTTCTTCCTGCCTGCTTGTAATATTCTCTCCTTGATCTGGGAATTCTGAAACCTGGCTATAATATTCCTAGGAGTTTTCTTTTGGGATCTCTTTCAGGAGGTGATCTCTGGATTCTTTCAACCTCTATATTGCCTTCTGGTTCTAAAACATCAGGGCAATTTTCCTTGAGAATTTCTTGGAGGATGATTTCTAGGTTCTTTCTTTGATCATGGCTTTCAGGTAGTCCAATAATTTTTAAATTATCTCTCCTGGATCTATTTTCCAGGTCAGTGGTTTTTCCCGTGAGATATTTCACCTTGCCTTGTATTCTTTCATTTGTTTCGATCTGTTTAACAGCATCTTGATTTCTCACAAAATAACTAGCTTCCCTTTGGTCCATTCTAAATCTGAAGGAAAGATGATCCTCCATGAGCCTTTAAGATTCTTTTTCCATCTGGCGAATTTGGCTTTTTAAGGCATTCCTCTCCTCATTGCCTTTTTGAGCCTCTTTTGCCATTTGAGTTAGTCTATTTTTTAAAGTGTTATTTTCCTCAGTCATGCTGTTAACTCTCCTTTCATAATTTTCTTGCATCATTTTCATTTCTCTTTCCAATTTTTCCTACACTTCTCTTATTTGCTTCTTAAGGTCCTCTATGGCCTGTAACCCGCTCGTATTTTCATTTGGGGCTTTTGGTGCAGGAGTTCTGACCTCCCAGCCCTCCTCCTGTTCCATGCTTTGATTCTCTTTGTCCCCCAAATAGGAGTCTAATGTTGAATTTTCTCTTTATTTTGTTTTCTTTGCCTAGGCATGTTACACAATTACTTGACTTTTGGGCTTATTGCCACGGTAGGACTCTGTCATGCAGGGGAGCTTCCATCCCAAACACTGGGTTTTCTCAGCTGCTGGAGGTATTAGTTGGGTGACCTCTCTGAAGCCTCCACATGCTCTGGCAAGCTGGTCACACACCCCAGGACCTCCACCCCAGAACGCAATCCAGATCCATGAAGGGTAAAGCAAGAGCAATTACCCCCTAGACTGGTTGCTGTGTTCCCCTACAGTCCTCAGGCCAGGAGCTGAAGCTGCAATGTGGTACTGGCTGTGCCTAAGCATCTCAGCAGCTTCTCGCCCTGGGGGCAAAAACTGTCGCTGTCTCCACTAGTCCCAAAGTCCACAGGGCACTGAACTCTCACTTTGTCCTTGGCATCTATGTGTTGATAATTCTGGAAATGCCACATCTGCTGGTGTTCTGGAGTCCTTCCAACTGGCTGCTGGTCAGGCCCGCCCTGGGGCTAAAACCTCTGGCTCATGCAGGCCTGGGGTCTGCTCCAAGAGCGCTGTGCTGGCCACTCCCTGCTGGGCTGCTGGGCTGTCCTCAGTGGGAGGTTAGCTTCTCTATGTCATTTTGTGGGTTCTGTAGCTCCAAAGTTTATTCAGAGTCCTCTTTTACATGTGTTGGTGAAAGTGGTAGCTGGAGCCGCTCAGAAGTCCTGTTTCTACTCTGCCATCTTCACTCTGCCCCGCCCCCCCATCTTTGTCTTTCAACTCACACAATCGAAAACCTGCTTTAGGCCTCCATCACTTCTTGCCCAGAATATCGCAATAAATGCCTGCTAATTGGTCAAGAACAAGTCATACTTGAGTAACCTAGTTTCCCTTTTTGATGGAGCTACTCAGATAGGATATAAGAGGAATACTATATATGAGTTTATTTTATCAAAGTATTTGATGAAAAAACAACTAGATGCATTTGGAGTTGGTTGAATAGTAAGACTCAAAGAGTACTTGCTACAGGCTAAATGGCTGCTTAGGAAAAGGATTTCTCATTGCCTCCATTTCTTCTCCTCTAAGTTTTTTTCTGGTCTCTTCAGAATTTGGTTTCTGATTTCATCTCTCATTTAAAACTACTCCTTTAGAATTGCTAACGATATCTTTCTCTCTCCTTTTTTGTATGTAAGTATGTATCTATGTGTGTGTCTGTGTGTATGTGTGACATCATATTTTTTAAAGAAAAAGAAGCACAGTTGATCAACACATTGAAATATTGTGAAAATACATGCTATGTATCTATCATATCTGTAGGCCTCCTACATCTGCAAAAGAGTATGTGTGTGTGTGTGTGTGTGTGTGTGTGTGTGTGTGTGTGTGGATGGGGGTGCCTTGAGAAGTGCGTTTATTATCATTAGAGGTCTTCTGTCAAACAGAGATTGGGTAACCCTATTTGGGATTGTGGAGATCCTTTTTCAAGGATAGGTTGGACTGGATGTCTGCTGAGGTCCCTTCCATTTCCTGTAATTTGAGGATTCTATTATTGTTCTCCCTCTAGTCTCTTTGCCTCTTTAATTCATCCTCTGCATAGCTACCAAATTAATATTACTGAAGTCCATGTCTGATTTTGTCACTGACCTGTTCTAGAAGTTTTATTTACTTTATCATTCCTAGAATAAAATACAAACTCTTCTATCATTTAAAGACCTTCACTACCTGAACCTGACCTGACTTATCCTGATAAACTAATTGCATTTCTTTATATTCCCTCCTTATATTTCAGCCAACCTGATCTACTTGATCCTCACTGTATTAGACATTTGGTCACTTGTTCTCACTCTTTTACACAGGCTAGGTTGCTCCTCTTTTCACTTTTGTCTCACAAAATCTCTGAGTTTCTTCTAAGCATAGCTCAGGTGGCAACTCTTAGAGGAGATCTTTCTTGATATTCTCCATTGTTGGTGCTTTCCTTTACCCCCAGTTTTTTACATTTGATTTGTCTAGATAGTGTATATGCTTATTTGTATCTTTTCCCAGGTAAAAGGTCCATGAGGCAGGAACTGTCTCTTTTCCCTTTTTTTGTTTTTGTCTTTCCATCATGTTGTCCAATGCCTGACACATAGTTAACACTAAAATAAATGTTCTTAGATCATAGGATAATAGATCCAGGACTGGAAGAGACATCACAATCCCTTGACTTGAATTGAAGGAAGTACTATTAATCCCACTTTACAGATATGAAAATTGAGTCTCATAGAAGTAAAGAGACTTGTCATCCAGTTATTAAGTATCAGAGCTGGGATTAGAACCCGGGTCTTTCTGACTCGAAGTTTATTGCTCTTGGATTTCAGAAGCATTATCCTCTAAAAGAGAACCTGTTTCCTGTTCCCCAAACTCCCACTTCCGTGCACACTTGTCTTCCTTATCCTCCTTCTTACTCCTAGGGGTAATGCTTTCTTCTGGGTAAATCTCACTATGGTGAGAATTTTGGGGGTTATATGTATCCTTTTTTTAAATATTCCCACCTTCATCTTCAGGCCCTTGTCTCTTCTTCTTCACAATTATCCTCTTTCCTTGGACACATTTACTTTCATGTGCATCATGTGCAGGAAAGAAGCTTATCTGATGAACTAATTTCTGTTGGGGTGTTAGGGACTTAATGCTTTATCAAAATGTTATCTCATCCTGCTCCCCCATCTGAAAATAGGAATAAAAGTACCAACCTCAAAGGTTAAATGAGAATGTATAATTATATGGAGAAATGAAAGAGAAGAGAGACAGTAATGTAGTGGACAGAACTTGGAATCAAAAGAGCTGCATTCAAATTACAACCCCAACATTTATTAGTTGTGGGACTGTGCAAATTATCTTGCCTCTCTGAGCATTAGTAATTGAGGCTAATGATAGTAGCACTAATGACCTCAGAGGGTTATTGTGAAGAAAGTTCTTTGGGGATTGTTAAGTGCTACATAAATATGAATTTGTCTAAATTCAAATCCAAAGGAATGAATCTCTAATGGTGAATTTTCAGGCATCAGTGTGAGACATAATTTTGGACAAGGAAAGCTTCCCTGTCATCTTTGAACCCATGTATGGAGCTCCCTTCTCTAACCACTTATAGCCATAGTTTTGAGAGTGTTTCATATTGATAAACTTGGGTGGCTTTAGGACTTTTGCTTCTAAGAATACAATGTACTTTTTCCTAAAAGCAGAAAATCTGCAGCAATATGACACATCTTTTTGATCACAAAAGCCCTCAAATTCCAACTTTAAATATGTGGGGCCACTCGGCACATTCCTCCACTTCTACTCAGTGTGGAAGCTTTAAAAATTCTAGCCATCCTTTGTCACCCCTATAGTTTAAGAACAAACATGATCCTTAAAATAGTTTCATAAAGGTTCCCAGTTCATGACAATGATTAGCTATTCTTATTCACAGGGAAGTTACTTCCTATCAGTGAGTGAATGTCTCCAACTCCTCTCAGGTTTTACTGGAAATACTAAAGGAAATGCTAACTGACTCCCCGACTGATTCAGCTTGCTTGGGATTTTCTAGATTTTGGTATGTAAGAGGAAGATAAAAGCAACTTCCTGGAAGAAAAGAAAGTTGTGTATTAGATCTGAATGAGTCCTGGTGGGTTTCACATTAAACGTGACCTTAAATAAAATACAGATTGGTGCAATTGGCCCCTTCTAGTTTGATCTAAGTAGCAGTGATGGGAACTTTGCCAAGAAGAATGATTAAGGCTCAAAGAATTCACTGGGAACTTAATCCCCAGCACCCACATGTTCCTACCTGTTCCTCCATCACCACCTCCTTGCCCCTGAAGGGGCTTTTCCTCTCTCCCCTCTCCCTTGTAGCTGTTTGTCCTTCCCTTCATAGTGGTGACAAGGTTGTCAAGTGGTAAGCTGAGGAATGAGAATGATTTTGTTTCCCTTGAGACCTGATGGGAAAGTTGGCCAAGAAGACTAGGAGCGTGTTCCTTTCTAATTATTTTGGCAGCTTAGTCTGGGACTAAAAGCATCTTCCATTTCTATTTTTTTTTAATGGAGGTGGGAAGGAGGAGGGGGAAGGCTATGTTTACACAAGTAAAAGCAAAGTGTGCATTAGCTACATAATTCAACTAAATCAGTGATCTGATCATAATTGACATATCTATAGTGCTTTAAAGTTTGTGAAGTGTTTCATATGATATCTCATTTGAACATAACAACAATGTAAGATGAATAATATAGGTATTATCATCCCATTTTAAAGATAAGGAGATTGAGGATCAGAGAGGTTTAGTGATTGTTCTTGGCTCCCTGAGAATAGTAGGTTTCTGGACTCAGAGCTGGAAGAGACTTCAGAGGCCATCTAGGCCAATCTCCTTATTTTATAGCTGTGGAAACTGAGGTTAAGTGACTTATTCAAGGACATATGGGTAAGAAGTGTTAAGCCAGGGAGTGGCTAGGTGTCTCGGTGAATAGAGCATGAGCCCTAGAGTCAGGAGGACCAGAGTTCAAATCCAGCCTCAGACACTTAACACTTACTAGCCCTGTGACCTTAAGCAATTCACTTAACCCTGATTGCCCTGCCCTCCCCCTCCAAAAAAAAAAAAGCATTAAGCCCTCTGACTCTTCAGTGCTATGCTAATCCTCCATTATAGTGTAAGGTCCTTGAGGGAAGAGACCAGTTTTTACTTAAACTTGATTTTTCTCTCAGCACCTACCACAGTGCTTTTCATCTAGTCAATATTCCCGGAATTGCTGAAAGCCAGAGTGGAGTGGAAAATGTCTTGGGCTGATTATTCCAGATGTTTACCTCAATTCTTCAACTCACTGTATATATCTAGATGTAGTTGAAGTGCACTGAATACCACTGGAGGAAATTAGAAGTAAATGAGGGAAAAAAAGGAGAGCCCATTTAATAAAAGTAATTGGAATTGATTGGAAGTGTGGCTAGGCTTGGCAAAGCTATGGATTTTCTTGTAGAAAGTTACCTCATGGAATTTCATATTCTAGGTCTCAGGGTGACTTAGAAATGATGATGAACATTTATTAAGAACTTATGAAGTGCTAGATATTTGGGAAACAAAGGCAAAAATGACACAATTCCTGCCTTCAGGGAATTTATATTCCTGTGGGAGACCATTTCACCTTTACTCTGTCTAGTGTCTTTATTTTACCTCTAGAAATGTGAATAGAATAAAAAGTGGACATAGTTGAAGTACTAATAATATTCTAAGGAGCTTCTAGCTAGGTACCTGCTGTGGATAAAGTACTGAGTTGGTCTGAAGTTCAGCAGATTCATCTTCCTGAGTTCAAATATAGCCTCAGATACTTACTAGCTGTGAGACTCTGGGCAAGTCACTTAACCCTGTTTGCCTCAGATGCTCATCTGCAAAATGAGCTGGAAAAGGAAATGGCAGACCACTCCAGGATCTTTGCCAAGAAAATCACAAATGAGATCATGAAGAATGGGGCACAGCTGAAAAACAACAGATTAACAACAGAAAGTGTTTCCACTGTAATAAAAAATGAAATACTGATTAATTTCTAGGAGGAAGACACAAACAATTGGGGAGATCAAGAAAGGCTTCCTGTAGGAGGTAGCATTTGAACATGTGCCATGAAAGATGTCTTGTCTTAATTGCTTATTATGGAAATATTCCTGAATTTTAAATTAGAATCTCTGGTCAGCCTTTTGTCAAAGGTCCAAGTTGTCCTCTCTCCAGAGCCCAAACTCATAAATGCAAGCTGATTTAGTTTCTTGCAGATCCATATGTTCTTAATACAGCGGTTGACAAAAGTAACTTTGGCAGAAAGCTGGCTGGCTAGTGGCTATTAAATTTATTGCTCTGATGAGAACTGCCAGTGAATTTGTGATTATCAGAGGAAAAAGGTATGTGTAACATGAAAGGAGGGCTGCTTTGGTAAGGTAAGTGTGAACATAAAGGTTTGCTCTGCAAATGTCAAGAATAATTACAGTCAACTTCTGATTGTTTCATGGACAATTATCCAGTTTCTAGATTATCCGAGCTCCTTGCTTAGTTCTTCCCTCTAGCGACCAACGTGTGAGCCATTCCACTGCTCATAGGCATCCATAGTCAGTAAGGAAAATCACAGAATCAAGGGATCTCAGAATTGGAAGGAACCTTAGGCCTTCTAGCCCAACTCATTCCTGAAAAAGAGTCCCCTTCACAACACAAACAACTGGTAGTAATCAAATCTTTTCTTTAAGTCCTATAGTAAAGGGAATTCTACTATCTTAGGCATATATACATATATGTATATGTATATGTGTGTGTATATATATATATATATGTGTGTGTATATATATATATATATAATTTTGTATCCCCAATGCTTAACACTTAGTAAGTTCTTTAAAAAAAATGCAGTCTTAATTAAATTGCATTGGTTCTGCTTCTCTGCCCTAGGAGGCATTGTGATCAGAATGCTGGACTTGAAGTCATGGAGATTTGAATCTGAAATCTTCGAGACAGTGAATAGAGTTATGACCATGGGCAAGTCACTTAACCTGTCTTATAATAAATTTTCTTATCCCTAAAATGGGATCCATAATTTACCTACCTCACAGGGTGGCTGTCAGCTCAAATGAGATTATGCAGTTCTCTAGATATGATTTTATCTATTTATCTATCTATCCATTCATTCATTCATTCCTTCATTTATTTATGATCTTGGTCTGTTAAGGCAGCCCAAGATCATATTAGATTTTTGGGGGGCTGCTATATCATACTATTGACTTTTATTAAGCTTGTAGTCCACTGACAAACAATCCCAGATCTTAATCACACTTCCTCCCCTTACATTGTGAGATTGATTGAACAAAAATAAATAAACGAGGTGAGTGTTTGCATTTCTCACTATTGACATTCATGTTATTATATTTAAACCAATACCCTTCTTGGAGTCTGACTCTGTGATTCAGTGGTAGCTATCCCATCTAGTGTTGTGTCATCCAAAGTTATGCGAAAGATTTTGTTGTAATGGAAGTAAGGACGGGAGAAAGGGGCAAAACAAAAGGTGTGATTTGAAACTGCTGGCAGACTGGGGAACATTCTGGATGTGCTCATGAGCTGTGATTTTCCATTTCTCTAATTTTTCAGCCTATCTACAGCCTGTTCTCAACAAAAGTGAGATTCACAGAGAGGCAAGGAGATAAACAGAGATAGAGAGAGATAGAGAAAGATAACACTACACACACACACACACACACACACACACACACACAAACACACAGAGAAACCATTTTCCTATGATTAAGAGGACCTTGGACAAGGTTTTTTAGGAACAAGTCTGTGACTTATATCTCTTTATTTTAAAGCTTGAATTTAGATTTTAAGTTCCTCAAGGGTAAGGATCAGCTCTTTTTTAAACTTTCCACAGTACCTAGGAAGATGCTCAATAAAGAATGGAAACTAAAACCACCCTTGATACATGAAGAAACACAGATGTGAAACAAAAAGGACTAGACCTGGAATTAAAGAACCATGACAATACTTGGGTAAGCCACTGAAGTTCGGTAGGACTCAGTTTCCCCTTCTGTATGGAGCCCTTATTTTCTTCTCTGTCAAGGATGTACATCTGGAAATGAAAGTTCTATTGACCAGGATGGAATTCTCTGGCTTGTTATGACTTCTTGTCTAAAGAGGAGCTGCGTATCAAAGAGAGACAGCCTCATCTCCCCTTGGCTAGAGAAGAAGATATTATGTGAAGTGGAGAGGGGCTAGAACTAATAATAACAACAATAGTATTATCAATAATATTATTAATAATTACCAGTATTACTACTAGCTGGTATAAATATAGCACTTTTAAGTTTTGCAAAGTACTTTACACATGTTATCTAGAAGCAAGAAGGGAGGGAACATGCGCAGTTTGAATGAAGAGGCTGGAGCTGGAGGAAGACACTAGGGAGGAGTCTGTACCAGGTGTCTCTGGCCATCATAGTTATTGCTGCCATGGCAACCCTGTGGCACGGACAGAGAGGGAAGGGAAGAGGGAAGCTGAGTGCCCAACAATTGGAATCCTGTGAATGAGACAAGAAGAGGTGGATATTATAGGAAAGGAGTAAAGGGGTGGTCAGCCATCATGGCAGTTGAGCATAGCTGGGTTTTGAGTGTGCTACTGCATTACTCCACTGAGGCCAGATTTAACAGTGGGATCTGGAGCAAGAGACATGTCCAAATGGTGAAGAACTTGCCCTGATTGAGAATTATTGCAGACAGTGAAACCTGTCTCCCCCTTTCCCCTTTTTCCATCCATGAAGATGATTAATACAAAGCTTCTCAGTTCCTTAATTTTGTTCATGATTTATGATTTAATTAGTACTTCAACACTGACTTACTCTTGATTAAAATAGAAATAGGAAATGGACCTATAGTGCATAGAACTTTCAAATAAGGAAACTTTATCAATGAAGGTTGACAATTTCTCTGCAATATATAGTCTTCTATAGAGTTGCCTAGAACACTGAGAAGTAAAGTGTTTTTCTCAGTCATATAGTCACTGTGTGTCTAAAGTAGGACTTGAACCTGTGTCCTCTTTGCTTTCAGCTAGCTTTGCATCCACTACATCACACTGCTTCAAGATTAAAAATATAACTCCTTTTATTTGTGTACATCACTATTGTGAATAGGGACTTGCAAGAGAGATGAAAATGAACTGTTGGTAAATCTGGATACCAAATCAGGACTCAAGAGCAATGTGAAAGAGAACATTGAATTATTGATTTTGGTAAAAGTCCAAAAGTAGATAAAGCTGGGTTAGAAAGAGAGTCAATTTCCATCGCTGTCTGGTTGGAAGTTTGGTTGCTCAGTCACGATGCTTTCTCCATTGCTTCCCTCTTTTCTCCTATGCAACATAACACAGTAACATTATGCAATACAATATGCATTCACAGAGAACTCCCTCAGTAGGAGTAGAATTCAGGATGGTAACTAGAGAATGTAGGCCACATCTGGGATGAGGGGACAAGGAAAATCTGGAACAAGTCAGTAGTGCCCACATTCTAAAGTTGGGGACCAGAGGATGGAACGAGCACCTTTCCCTTTCTTTTTCACTTTCAACCAGCAAAACCTTCACACTCAGAAAGGTTACTCATGGAAGTACAATAATAATATTTGCACTGCCTACCTTATAGGATGGTGAAGAAAGTGCTTTGGTATGTATGTTAACGTACTATATCAACATAAGTAGTTATTACCCAAGAAAGGAGAGAAGTTACACACTAAATTGAATTGAGTAAGGGATAGAAATTACCACCCATATTCAGTCTTCTTCAAATAGGGGGTGACAAGATAATCTTTTTTATTTGACCACTTTTGGCTTTGGTAGGAGGAGTTTGGGTGACCGAGCCTCTGCTATATTGTTTTTTTTTTTTTAAGCAATTGGGGTTAAGTAACTTGCTCAAGGTTACATGGCCAGTCATTATTTATGTGTAGGTGCTCATTTTCTGAGGCCAGATTGGATCTCGGGTCATCCTAACTCCACTGCACCACCTCGCCGCCCCTGCTATATTGTTTTGATGTAACTTGGACAGAAGTCTCCAGTGGAACACCTCCATCATCTATGTATTTATCATTGGCTTAATGAATTGGATGAAGGCATAGACAATATTTTGCTTTGATTTACAGATGATATGGAACTGGAAAGGGTAGTAAGTCCAGTGCATTTTATAGGGAATATCCAAAAATATTTTAATAAGTTGGAACTTAGGGTTGAATTTAATAAGAAAAAAATTTAATAGGCATAAAGGTAAAGTTTTACATGTGGGTTCCAAAAATTGACTTCATAAGAATAAGGTAGGGGAGGTATGGCTAGATGGCAGTTCATTTGAAAAAGATCTGGGGTTTTTTGAAGATTGTAAACTCAATATACATCAACAAGGTATCATAGCCAAAAAACTAATGCCATCTTAGGCTGCATTGTGAGGAATAATATCCAAGACCAGGAAGGTCTTGTTATATTCTATTGTGGTCTGACCAAAGTGTCCTGTTTAGTTCTACATTCAGGGCTACATTTTAGGAGGGACTTTGGCAAGCTGGAGAATGTTCAGAATATGGTGACCAGGATGGTAAAAACTTTAAGATGAGGATCACCTGAAGAAACTAGAAATATTTGCCTTAGGGAAAAGAAAACTTGGAGACTTATTAGCAATCTTTAAGAACCAATTCAAATTTCTAAGAATAAGAATCATTCTCCAATTGATAGAGAATCTAAGGTGGGGTGGCTAGGTGGTGCAATGAATAGAGCATCAGCCCTGGAGTTAGGAGGACCTGAGTTCAAATCTGGCCTTAGACACTGTAGCAGCAAGTACCCCACCATCCCCAGGGTAGCTGCCAACACAGGTTCTTAGATCTGCTTTTCTAAAGGAAAGCAACTCAAAATGGGTTAACAAGCTTCCTTTAATCAATCAAACATATATTGTTTACTTAGTTCAGGGGAAAAAGGTCAGCACCCTGAACTTCAGAGTATACAGACAGAAGCTACAAGACAGAGAAACAGATCAAGCAGACAGGCTTCCAATCTGTCCAACCATTACATCCATACCAAATCACAGTTACCAGAGAGGGAAGCATCAACATATGGGTTTTCAAACCTGGGGGGCTCTTAACGGCTGCCCAGAGTCTCATCTGGTCAAATCACACAAAACTTCTTAAAGTAAGCCCCAAAGCATAGCCTCACATCAAGGATTATATAGCCTTCTCCTGGGTCAGAGAATGGTAACCACCCTCTTGACCCACTGCCCAATCACACAGCATCAAGGTGTGGGCATTCTTGAAAACCAAGCCTCCTGCCACAGGCTCCATGTGACCACATTCAGCCTATTAGAGGGCAGAGTATATTTTCAAATCAAGGAAAGTTCTCAGAGTCTCTTAAGCCTATCAAAGGGCCTAGGGGCAGGGAAGATCTTTAAATTTGCATTTCCATTACAGACACTTGACACAGTTACTAGTTGTGTGACCTTAGGCTGGTCACTTAACCCCAATTGCCCTCCAAAAAGCAAAAAAAAAAGAATCTAAGGCTATGAATAGGCAGTTCTCAAGGGAAGAAACCCAGGTTATCCATAGTCATAGAAAAAAAAAATGCTCCAAAAGAATATTAACCAGAGAAATACAAATTAAACCAATTCTGATATTCTACCTCACAGCCATCATCTTGGCAAAGATGACCGTCCTACTACCCTCCCCCCCAAAAAAAAACTGTTAGAGGAGCTATGTGGAAACAGGAACATTCATAAATTGTTAGTATGTGAATTGTGAATTGGTACAACCATTCTGGGAAACAATTTGTAATTATATACAACAAGATGATAAAGAGGAAAGATTAGGCTTTATATAAGGACAAAC
The DNA here is from genome assembly GCA_011680675.1 of Gymnobelideus leadbeateri. Taxonomy (NCBI): domain Eukaryota; kingdom Metazoa; phylum Chordata; class Mammalia; order Diprotodontia; family Petauridae; genus Gymnobelideus; species Gymnobelideus leadbeateri. Next base: position 25,552 of record WOXC01008077.1, read on the forward strand.
TTCCTAAAAATTAGAGTTAGATAACACTGGAATGTGCTTCCTAAGAAGATAATGGGCTCCCTATCACTAGAGGTCTTCAAGTAGATGATTCCTCCCTCAAATATAAGTTCCCTTCTCCTGAAAATTACATTATATTTATTTTGTATATATGTACAGGTTGTTTCCTCAGATAGAATATAAGTTACATACTTTTACTTTTGCCTTCATATCCTCTGTGCCTAGTACTATACTTGGAACATAATAGGTATTTAATCAATTCTTGTTGATTGATGATGCAATAAAGTGTCCTCTTGACCAAGGAAGGGTTAGACTTAATGAATTTTGAAGTCCCCTATATCTGACATTTTGTGATTCTAAAGTTTTACTTGTAAAAATTTAATTTTCATGCCGAAACTTAGAATAAAAAAAAAGTTTCTTATGAAAATCTTAAATGTTTTAGCTCAGAAATAAAAAGAATTATGTGGATATTTTCCATCTAGTTGAGGAATCAAGTTATATTGTCTTTGGAGACTGTATGACTAAAACAACTCCCCAAATCTCCAAATTTACAGAATAACTGAGGGAATTCAAGGATATCTTTTCTTAAAACAGGGAAAACATAATTAGCTATAAAATATGGTAGAATTATAACAACCTAATTTCAATCTAGAAAATATGAAGATGTTTTCATGACACAGCATAGTTTGATATTCTAGATGAGATGGGCTGATTCTGGAATCACTTATGAAAGGGGTCAAAATTTTTTCCAGGAAAATCTAGAAAATGACTTAATTTTTTTGGTGTCTAGATTATACACAAAAAGGGATGGCTAGGTGGCATAGTGAATAGAGCACTGTCCCTGGAGTCAGGAGGACCTTCGTTCAAATCCAACCTCAGACACAACACTTACTAGCCATGTGACCTTGAGCAGGTCGCTCAACCCCAATTGTCCTCCAAAAAAAGAAAAAGAAAGCAAAAAAAAATAGATTAGACATAAAGATTGTTAGGCAACATTATATACAGATTATAACTACTTATTTGAGATGTTGAGAAAGGGAATATATAAATGCAGGACAGTCAAGATGTTATCAATCTAAATAAAGGAACATGAGTGAAAAAAATGAGACTTACAATAATGAGTCATAGGTCATATTTTTCTTTCAACTATTCACTTTCTAGATTTTACCTGTCTCTAGGTTTGCCCCTATGGAGAGCTGACTTCCCCCAATTTCTGAAGTATCTTATGAAGTATAAATCCCCTAATAATTTAGGATAAAGGATGCCTTGTAAGTCCAAATTTGTTTAATAATACAACCATAAACTGAAAGAAAATCATTGTAGTAAATAATTATCTGAAAAAACCCCCCTGTTAATTTACTCTGTTTGGGGTACAAGTTCAGTTAGAAGGCAAAAAAGAGAATTATATTGCATATAGAAATATCTAATTAAAATTATATGTAATATATTCACTTATAGTTATGATTAAACATAGTTATAAGTTGTATTTTCATTAATTTCATAGAATAGCATTACTAGTGAGAAGAGTAAGAGTAGACTATGTACTGTAGGAATTGATCATGTTTTTTAATAAACAATAAATGGTTAATGAACATAATTATGGTTTCACATTAAGAATGTCCTAAATTAGTTTTTGCAAATACAATTGAAAAGCTTGCTACATTTTATAATTTCACAGAATAAATATTTTCCTTTACTTGACATCAATTTGCTTAGCAAACTTTTTTTTTCAATTTTATCACAATTTCAAATTAATACTATTTTATTGGGAAAACATCTGTACCAAATGTATTACCAATATTGCTAAAACATAGTTCACAGGGCACTTCCCTACTATTTTAAAGTAATATAGAGGTAAATGCTTTGAAATGCTCCATTTGATAGCTTTTAAACCTCACAAAAGAGCTACTTCAATGCTTCATCTTGGTATGGAGATGAAACTATGTTTTTGGGATGGAAATCCTACTAAGCAGGAATGGAAGCTATATTGGAGAGAATAAACAGGGGGAAAGTAGGACAGAGGGATATACAGTTAGTAATCATAACTATGAAAAAATTTATAGCAAGTTTCTCTGATAAAGGCCTCATTTCTCAAATATATAAAGAATGGAGTCAGATAAAAATAAGAGCTATTTCTCAATGATAAATGGTCAAAAGATGTGAACAGGCAGTTTTTATTTTTTATTTTTTAATTTTTTAAATTTTTTTTTTAAAGCAATTGGGGTTAAGTAACTTGCTCAAGTTTACACGACTAGTCATTATTTATGTGTGGGTGCTCATTTTCTGAGGCCGGATTCGATCTCGGGTCATCCCAACTCTGAGGCCGGCGCTCTTACTGCGCCACCTAGCCACCCCTCAGGCAGTTTTTAGATATAGTCAGAGCTATCTATATCCACATGAAAAAATGCTCTCAATCACTATTGATTAGAGAAATGCAAATCAAACAATTCTGAGGTGCCACTTCCTACCCATGAGATTGCTAATATGACAGAAAAGGAAAGTGACAAAATGTTGAAGGAGAAGTGGGAAAAATTGAGACACTAATGTACTGTTGGTGGAGTTGTGAACTGATTCAGCCCTTCTGTAGAGCAATTTAGAGCTATGCTCAAAGGTCTATAAAACCATACATATCTTTTGACCCAGTAATACCACTATCAGGACTGTAACCCAAAGAGAAAAAAACAGAAAAAAAAAGACCTATATGTATAAAAATATTTATAGTAGCTTTTTTATGGTGGCAAAAAATTGGAAATTGAGATGTCCATCAATTAGGAAAGACTAAATGAGTTGTGGCATATGATTGTGATGGGATACTATTGTGTTATGATATGATAAGCAGGATGCTCTCAGAACTCCCCCTTAAGACTTATGTGAACTGATGAAAAATGAAATGAGCAAGACCAGGAGAACATTGTACATAGTAACTGCAATATTGTATGATGATCATATGTGAATAACTTATCTGATCTCAGCACTACAAAAATCCAAGACAATTCTGAAGGACTTGTGATGAAAAATGTTATCTATCTATGGAGAAAGAATTGATGATATTGAAGCATATTGTTTTTCACTTTCTTCATTTTTATTTTTATTTTTACCTTTGTGTCTGTCTTCTTTCACAACATGACTAATATGGAAATATATTTAGCATGACTGCACATATATAAACTATATTAAATTGCTTGCCATTTTAATGAAGGGGGAGGGAAGGGAGAGAGAATTTATAAAAAACTGTCAAAATATTCTTTGCATATAATTGGGGAAAATTACTAAATAAATATTTTTTTTAAAGAAGCAAAGAGGGAGGTTTGGAACTTGCATAACAAAATGAGAAGGTAAAGTTGGGGAGTGCTGGTGGACAAAAGTAGGTGTGTTTATGTTAGAAGCAAACCTCAGAATTGGTTTTCATGGGGAGAAGGGGATGTGACCTATCTTTCCCCACTTTTGATTTTTATTTTACATATCCGTTGGGTCTACGATGTGGCCTTTTTGTGGTTAGGCCACAGCCTCATCATTGGAGACCACTACCTTAGGCAAGCTTTATAGATGCAAAAGCAATTATCAAAATAAGGTCAATAAAAAGTCAGTAAATATCCATTTATTAAGTGTCTACTATGTGCCAGGCACTGTGGTAAGTGGTATCTTTTCATAATATGGCAAGAAGTTGAGGGGTAAGTTTAACCTATAGTGGGACCTACTTAAGCAGGATAATTCTTAGAGCATGTGTAGATGAAACTTGGAAGAGAACAATAAATAGATATGAAATGGAATGTATACATGTATTTTCTGTATTGATCAATTCTTATCAGTAATGATAGTAAAACCCATCTCAGAACAAGTTACACTATGTAAATGGCACTGGGCAATGACAATGTGAATTTGGATCTGAGAAAACACAGAAAGAATATATATACACTAGGGACAAAATGATTTTACTCAGGGGTGGAATTATTGTTATTTTTACTATGTAACACTTTTAATTTTTTTTTTATTAAAAAAAAAACTTTTATTGCTGCCTTTTGTCTCGGCATATCCTTTTACCTTAAATTCCGCCATTATTTTTAGTTATTTGCTAGGTGTGCTTCCCTACCCCTACATGGTAATTCATTTAAGGAGTAACATTCTTCTTGCTTTCTGATACTTTTATCTCCATTTGATCTAGCCTTCTGGATCCTTTTGCCTCCTTGTGATTTCTTTGTTTTTATCTTTAGACCTCAAAAGTGATAGGATCAAAAAAACCCCCAACAAAGCCCAATAAAATGTTTGTTTTATCCTAGAAATATTAGTTAATTTAATTATGTACTATAACCACTTACCTTTTTAGTGTTTCTTCCATTTGAAGTATTTGAGTGTCAAATACTGTACTGCCCCTGTGGTTTATGGGGTGTTCAGGGAGGATTATTAGCATCTCTGGTGAAAGGGCTTGCTGAGCCTTTTTCAGGGCTACTTATCTACCTTTGATGTCTACTTTTCATCCAACTCTCACCTGTAGCTCCAAGAAATTGTGTAACAGCCATACCCTGATAAAACTGTCTCAGCAGATGGGCTAAACCGGAATGAGGGTTAACTCTCAGATCTCAAACTCATTGATGAGTTAGGGAACTATCTATCCCAACTGAAGACTTCCCCCAGTGGAATGGGCAAATGAGGACAATTTGTTCCAATGGTCATGCTTAAAGCTTGGTCACACATCAAAGATGCCAAGGTCACCCACTGCATCCCAGTCTATCACCAGTCATTTTGATTTTCTTGCCACTGAACTTTGATGACTCAGAAAGAGATAGTGAGGTCGATGACTTTGTGCAACTTGACTTCACTTAAATACAATTCACATACAAATCAAGACATCAATCTATGATGTCACTGGTCCTCTTTGAAAACAAAGGAAGAACAACAACAATGCTCCTCTCTGTTTTCTTTTGGAAGAATTCCTTGAATGTCACCCTGTTGTTGAAGAGTCATTTATTTTCATTAATGGATAAGCTTTGCTTTGTAGGATAAATTATTCTGGAGGTACATCTCAATTTCCTTTATTTTTTTAGAAGATCATATTACAAGGTCATCTTTTATTTCTGACCTCCATGGATTGATTTTCCTGAAAAGCTAATGGCCTTTTTCTTACACATTTGTAATATTTCTTGTTTGGTTTTGAAATTTCTGAAGTTTAGTCTCTATATTTCTTGGTATTTAGAGAATAGGATTTCTCACCATTGGTAATCTATAAAGTTTATCAAGTATGACATTAGTCTCTTTTATCAATACTTTGGGGGTAATGTTCACTAGGGTTTTCATTTAATAATTTTTTTCTGGTATACCTGTGAACTCAAATGATCACTTTCAAATGTATAGAACTCATGAATTTTTCTAATGTTACTATTCCCTCTTTGTTGATGAATTTTCTCCAAATAAGTATTTTGGAGTTACATATCTGACTTTTACTTTTCTAAGAGCCTCTGTTGCCATGGAGAAATTCTCTTTTATCTTTTATAATTGTCTATTTTCGTTTTTGTTTTATTGATTTCTTCCTTGAAGAATTTCTCTCTACCACAAATTTAGTCCTAATTTCTGTACTTGTTTCTTTTAAAAATGTTCACATTTTAATCATTTGAACTAATTCAAAATTTGTTGTTGTTTCATTATTTATAGGAGACTAGAGAGTTTATTTTCTTACTTCCTTTTCCATTGGGAGCTTTTTGGGCCATTTTCTGTCATGGTATAACATTTCTTCATTGTTCTATAAACTTTTTTGATCTCCTTGCTTAGTTTTCCATTTTTCTTTATGAATCATTTAGATAGTTTTTCTGCCTGAGTGATGACTTATCTCTAAGCTTTCTATATCACTTTTCTTATAGTACACACCACTCTCCTGATCAGTTGGCATAACGTTTAAGGTATGGACACCATTTGGCTTTTCTTTCATCCATGGTGTTTACTTTTTCTCCTGTCCAAACCATGAGAGTTGTGTAACTTGACAGCCCTTCTCAAGTTGAGTATTAGGAGCATCTGGATGCTTCCCTGCCACATGGATATTTCATATGAGTATTCTACAGTTTGTTTTGTACTGCTTTCTTCTCCTCTTTTCCCTCAGCATGGAAGGTCAGTTCTATACTATTGAGACTAACCCCACCCTCTCTGCAGCTCTTTGACCTAGTGACTAGGCAAAGTCAATATTCTCCACATCATTCTTCCTTTCCTTCCCATTAAAACATGGACATATGTGTGTGAGTGTATGTCACACTAATGAGAGATTGATATATGCCACCCTATCCAAAGCTGGAAGTTGAAATGCATATATGATCAGTTATGTGGGTTATGGGATAGGCGGAGGGAGGCTGGGGATATGGATTTTTTCCTGAATCTTCTCTTGAAGATTATAGACTATGTGGAGCTATTTTCATTGTCTTCTGTTCTCACTGCAATTCTAATTACTATCTATCTAGGACCTTACTTGTTGATTCAGAGTCTAGGGCGTGAGAATTATGCTTAGAACTTTTTTTTCTGTTATCTTTTATATCTTTATTGACTTTTAAGAGCTTTCATTAAGAGGAAGATTCCAAAGGAAAAAAATTATAGATGATGCTTTTTCCAACAAAGGACAAAGAGAATTTTACAGCAATGGCTGATTATATGCCTACTTTTTAATCACTACATAATCTTTACAAGAATTTGCAATGTATGTACATGTATACATTAAGAGTATTCTTAATGAAAACTTAGGAAGTAAATAGGCAATCAGTTACAGACTCTTCTATAAAGCATACCACATTGGCACAGTCATAAAACTGACTTTCATGTGTAGAAAATATATGAACCTACAATTTTCTCTTTGTTGATGTACATAAAAGAGTATTTAATTGGTAAAAAAAAATTAAGCTTCAAAGATTCACCCCAAACAAGGTGTTTTCCACACATGCTAAAATCATGTAAAATTCTCTGACAGATGAATCCTATAGATAAGTGTTTTCAAAATCTGCTGAATGTCAGCCTCAAAACAAGTAGTAAAATAGAGTGAGACTTGTTCTAAGGAATAGTGGAAAATGTTCTGAGCATAGTCTCAATATAAGAAGGGCTCCCTATTGAGGGTAAAGTTCTCTAGATGCTTTGTTCACAAAAAACACTGTGCTGATTACATTGAGTCCCAGGATGCTGAAAACCTTCCTCAATGAACTCCATAGTCACTTGAAAGAGAAGAGCCTAACTTTATTATTTTTTTTTTTGAGTGGGGGGAGGTAGGGCAATTGGAGTTAAGTGACTTGCCGAAGGTCAGATGGCTAGTTTTGGTGTAAAGTGTCTGAGGCCAGATTTGAACTCAGGTCCTCCTGACTTCAGGGTCGGTGCTCTATTCACTGTGCTACCTAGCTGCCCCAAGAGCCTAACTTTTAACACTGTGAAAAGAAAGTGGATAAAAATGCACATATGCCCAGGTTGCCAAATGCAGTAGGATGGACATATAAAAGTGGTTAAAGTGGTCATAATAGAAAGCCCTAATAACATTGTCCTACTATGGCTACTTGTTTGTTCTTTCCTGTGAAGGATGTTTGTTCTCTAGTACCACAATCAGGTGAATCTGAGTATTTGAAAGATCTTGTGCAGTAGGAGGTAGGGATGCAACGCCCATGGCCTTGGTATATTCATATAGAATTCATACAGAGAACACTTAGGGAAAGGTTAGCCAAAAAAAAAAAAACACCTTTATTTTGATGCTTATGTCATGTTTAGTAAATTACCTGGTCACAACTGGAGTTGCTTAGCAAATAAGAGACAGAGGTTGATGAATGTACAGCTGAATGAGTAGCTCCCTAATGGGGCTGCATTCAGCCCATCTCTTGATAGTCGGCTCCTGTTCTGACAACTGAGGCTGAGGAAGGGAAGTTATGTACTCCTGGGTGGCAAAATCAGTGTCTGATTCTTCACACCAACAAAACCAGCCTTAAATGGGCTTCAGTAACTTAGAGACCTTCCCAGGGACCCTATCTTCTTTCCCTGGAGTCTCAGTGGAAAGTGTTGATATGTTACACACCCTTTAAGCTACATGATTGAAAGGGAATTTCAAAAACTTATTGCAATGAAGAATTGTATTAAGCCTCACTCTGCCCTCCTTGCCTTGCAAGGGTTTACTTACCTTTGGGATGATCACATGCCTTTTTTTTTTCTTTAGGACTTTATTACTTAGATCAGTTGTCCTCTCTATTCCCTATAATTATCTTTGGTGACTTCAATATCTTTGATATCCCTGGCCTCATAGTTCCTCCACCATCTCAAACCCAGTAACTTCCATATCTTTTTCTACTTTTGCCACTCACAGGCATGGCTACTCCCACCTGAGCATTGTTCAGAACTGCATTAACCTCTGACTACCTCTTGAGTTCTGAAATTCCCTCTTTCAGACTATAACTTCTTACCATTTAACCTCCCTGACTTCCTTACTTCTATACTTCTAATAAGCCTCCTCTTTGCTTTCATGAAAATCTTCAGTCTTCTGACCCCTCCCTGTTTCCTAAACCCACCAGCACCAGTACACTCTTAGATTCCCTTTTATTCCCCCACTCAGCCTGGGTCTCAAGAACAGCTATTTCAATTATGCTGTTACTATTACCCAAGGAATAATAGAGTCAAGAAACTCTGCTCTACCTGTCTTGCCAATCCCTCAAACAGGGTAATCCACATCATTCAGCACTTCAGCTCCTCTTCCCAGACTGCTAAATATTGTTGGAGAAAGTCACATGACTCTGAGGACTGGTTTCACCACAAATTCCTGTTATCTCACTTTGGTCGGGCCCTCACTGCTGCTTGGCAACCTGTGCCTTTATGTAGCAGAAACTCAGTAAATGTTTCTTAAACTGAATGAATATGTAAGGGCCTTTGGAGAAAAAAAAATAATTCAACTTAAAAACATCCTCAGAATGAAATCCCATGAGAATTTAAAAAACATTAATAAATCAGTCTGTGGTATTTCCTGAAGCTGTCCTAAAAGGCAAACAGATATTCAAAGCTGTGGGAATATTGTTGCCTTTCACAGCCTATCCCATTTCAGTCAATATTTATCCCAGATTCTAATGAATATAAATTATTATTCAATTCCCAGAGTTTCTTGACTCTATTATTCCTTGGCTAATTAGTGATTTTGTGAATTATGCAGGCCTTGTGCTTCATCTGCTTTTTGGCTCTTTGGTCATCCATCAGCAGCTTTAATAGAAGAAGAAGAAAGGAGAAAATGAAACTCATTCAATTTGGTCACTGGGTTACATACAGCTCAGATGTATCTCAGACTTAAATTAGAGTCAGAAAGCACCTTACAAATAATTTACTCCAATTTATTTCAAAGGAGAGGAAACTCAAACTCAGAGAGGTCATTGGGTTACAGATTAAGTAGAAAGAACCTCAGAGGTAATTTATTTCAGAGGTGTCAAATTTGTGGCCTGTAGGCTATAGGGAGGATGGTAAAGTACAATCAGAGCAAGATTAAAAAGTAATGGGGAAATATTTAAGAAAATAAGTAATACATAATGCAATACAATATAGGTAATGTTAATTTGTGGTTTTATAAATAAACACGTGGACTGCAGGGGTGTGTTTTTATTTGAGCTGACAGCTCAAATAAAGTCTGCCCCAATTTATTTTACAGAAGAGGAAATGGAGGTGTAGGGAAGTAAAATGGCTTGTGTGAAGTCACTCAGGCCGATTAAGTAATAGCCAGGGTTCAGACTCATGGGATCTGACTCTAAATCTAGTTCTTTTTCCATAGCACCATTCCTTCTCTGAAATTGGAGTTTGGGTCATGACTTTCATTTCATGGTCTTTCTTGTTATACCATGCTGTTTAAATGGAGAAGGAAATAGAAGTCACTGACATGATTGAGGTTTATGCTTTTCCTATGGGTTTCAGTTTTCCAGGTTAGCCCTGTCCTCCATTGCTAAGGGGAAATTTTTTTTTTCATAATTAAATTTTATTTTAAATTTATGAAATAAAATAAACATCTCTATAACATAGTACATTAAAAAAAGACAATTGCACATGAAACTGCAAATCTATAATGCATAACTTACTATTCCTTTCAAATATGTAATGAAATTATCATGTAAATTTTTTCTCCCCCTCACCTTAGAAATGGATATTATTAGACACAAATTTATCTATTTATCTATCTATCTATCTATCTATCTATCTATCTATCTATCTATCTATCTATTCTTCTTATTTTATAATTATTCTATTATTATCTTACCTATCTATTATTATGCTACAATAATTCTATACATTATTCTATATCATATATCTATTAATCTTTTTTCTGGATGCAGATAACATCTTTGCATGTCCTTTGGGTATTTATTTGGGAATTTATAATTTGGCTTTTAATAGTTAATTTGGGTAGTCAAAATAACTTAGTTGTTTGAAGTCATTCTTATAACAATATTGCTATTCATGTATCCCATGTTCTCTTGATTCTGCTCATTTTGTTCTTCATTATTTTGTGCAAGTCTTTCCATGTTTTTCTGAAATGATTGAGCTCAGCATTTCTTAGAGAATAGTAGTATTCTGTCACAATCATATACCACAACTTGTTCAGTCATTTCCCAATTGATGGACAGCCCTGAAAATTTTAGTTCTTTGCCACAAAAAAGAAATCTGCTATAAACATTTTAGAACATATAGGTTCTTTTTCTTTTCTCCTAATTCTCTTTGGAAACAGACTAAGCAATGGTATTACTGGGTCAAAGGATAAGGTTTAGTAACTCTTCAGGCATAATTCCAGGTTTCTCTCCAAAATGGTTGCATCAGTTCATAGTCTCACCAACAATGAATTAGTGTCCCAATTTTTTATATCCCTTCCAATATTTGTCACTTTCCCCTTCTGTCATTTCAGCCTATCTAGTAGGTATAAAATGATATCTCAAGGTTGTTTTAATTTACATTTCTCTAATGAATGATTTAGAGTGCTGTTTTTTATATGACTATAAATTGTTTTTATTTCTTCATTGGAAAACTGCCTGTTCATATCTTTTGACCATTTATCAATTGGGGAATGACTCATATTCTTATAGATTTGACAAAAGATCTTTATTTATTTTATATATGAGATCATTATCTGATAATCTGTCTATAAAAAATTTCCCCCATTTTTCTGCCTTCCTTCTGATCTTGGTTACATTTGTTTTGCTTGTACAAAACATTTTACATTTAATGCAATTGAAACTATCCATTTTACACTAAATTTGCACTCTTTCTCTTTTTTATTCACAAATTATTTGCCTATCCGTAAGTTTGATAAGCAATATGATCCATGTTCTAATTTTCTTGTAAAATCTCTCTTGGTAAATGATGTAAGATATTGGTCTATGCCCAGTTTCTGCCACATTGCTTTCCAATTTCCCTAACAATTATTACCAAATAATGAATTCTTATCCCAAAATCTTAAGTCTTTACAATTGTAAAATATGAGGTTATTTTTATTTGCTGCTGTAAATTCTATGTCTATTCCATTGGTCTACTTTTCTATTTATTAATAAATAAGGGGAATTTAAGTGTCAGTTGCCTAGAAGTTACAAATCAATTATCAGATTGTCATTTATGTTGCATAAAGCATATAACCAAGCTGTAACTGTGCTGTGGTCAGAAACTGAGCCTGAGATAGTAACTTGACTAAGTTATTTAAAAAAAATGTAACTTTTTTGGGGGGAGAAGACTTGTGATTTAATTATTTTTGGGACGGAACTTTTCTTCTTTACCAATGTAGACTGAGACATCTCTGCTATTGATTGTTTTAGAGAGTTGTTTGAGAGGTTAAATAAGCTGGCCAAGGTCACACACTCAGTGTGTGTCAGAAGGGGGACTTACATCTGGGTCTTCTAGCTTTGACATAAAGCTACTACTCAAGCCACTACTCCAGGTATGCTGTATTTTCATTTTGATATAATACAGTGCTTGTTACGGGACTGGCTACTTGTTTCTTTTTTAATGAATAGAATGACCTAATCAATATGGTTGCTCTCAGGGAAAGGCAATATTCTAAGGAGAGGTCAGGAAGGTCCTGGAGTCAAGATCATTCCTAAGGAAGTGGTAGTGGTAGGGGAAGACAAATAACAGTAAATGATAATGACATCTTAGAATCCCTTCTAAAATATCCCTAACAAGTAGCTCTACACTTTCCACATAAAACCCTCTTCAAAGAATCTACTATATTAATAATAATATAATGATAATTATAATGTTTAACATTTATTAAGCACCTACGATATGCCAGGGACTGTACTGAGTGCTTTATAAATATTATCTCATTTGATCTTCGCAACAGTCCTGGGAGGTAGGTGCTATTATTATAGCACTTCACAGATGAAGAAACTGAGGTACACAGAAGTTAAGTAACTTGTATTGGATCACATAGCTAATGCTGATATGTGTCTGAAGCTGCATTTGAATTCAGGTCTTCCTGACTCTAGGCCCAGTGCTCTGTCCACTGCACCACCTTAATCCATTATGAGCCTGTAAAGCCAAGCATAAGCAGCTTTCCAGAGGACTGCTGCCATGAGCAGCTTCAAGGTTCTGATTACATAGTATAATGAACTCTCTAAACTAAGATAAATCATTGACAGAAATCAAAGCCTTTTGGAGGGCAATTGGGGTTAAGTAACTTGCCCAAGGTTACACGGCTTGGTTTTTCTTTGTGTATGTTAAGTGTCTGAGGTCGGATCCGAACTCAGGTCCTTCTGACTCCAGGGCCGGCGCTCTACTCACTGCGCCACCTAGCCGCCCCGCAATATTATAACTTAACAAATTATCACTAAAGTGTACACATAGTTTTCACCAAAGTGGCTGAATAGTTTTAAGCAAAAGATATCATTCAATAAGAACTTAATTCAATCATCCTTAAGAAGCAAGCCTCCTAAAGGGACACAAAGTACGAAGGTCAAAGTTCTCCACCCCTAGGTCATAGTAAATCATGATCTCCTCAATCAGTACACAGTATCCAAGTAAAGTCTTCTTTCATCTTGACTTGAGGCTGGCTCTCAGCTTCCATGGTTCCTCTTCCATAGTCCCAGCTCCTGCCCAAATCTACCCAACTGTCACCTGGATTCAAAAGCAGGCATCTCTCAGCTCCTTGTTCAGTTTCTTGTCCAGTTCCCATTCCATTTTGAAGCTCACAGTGTCCAGTCCATGTCAAGTCCTTCATAGTTCCTATTTCTGGGAAGACAAAGCTTAACAGAGCCAAAACAAAATTCACACACACTGCCAGAACCATCATGAATTCACTATCTGCCTGTGAAATCAGCAGAGACCCACAAACAAGATCCAAGAGGTCAACACAAATCATCAACATAGAAATCAACACAGACCCACAAACAAGGTCTTGAGAAGTCAACACAAATCATCAGTAAAGTCCCAGGACCTTCAAAACCCTCCTCCAGGACTTCTTTGAACAGACAACCAGAAAATCCTCTTTAAGGGCTTCCAGTAAGGTCTCAGGGCTTTTGTACAAAGTATCACAAACAAAAATCAACAGAGACATTAGAGACAAACATTGACTGCTGGGATATCACAAGTTTTCTCCTTCTTGATTCTGCCACCATAAGAGTTCTCTTTTCAGTTCTTCTCAATTCTCTTCTCAGTTCTTCTCAGTTAAGCTCAGCTCTCAGTTTTTCTCTCTTCTCTGCTCTCTCCAGACTGGGCCTCTCCTTATACATGGTCATTAGCTGCTCCATTTCCTATTGCATCAGCAACAGGAGTTCACAAGCTCTAGGGTTCACAAGTTGTGGGGTTCACAAATTCTGCTTCTCAACAAAGACTTGATACAATCATGGGCAAGAACTGAAACAAGGTGTCAATTAAATAGCTAAAACAGGGTGTTTACTTCTTTGCTTGCCATTACAGTTCCCATTTAACTTTTCGATAGTTCTAATATGCTTCTCTGTAGCTTCCACTCATTTCTTCTAATTCCGCCCTTGGATCAAGTAGAGTGAGTATAATTTGTCTTCCTTAAGATAGCTCTTGAAATATTTGAAGATAGCTATCATATGCCTTAAATTATCTTCTCTGACACAAATATTTCTAGTTCCTACAACTGATCCTGATATAGCTTATTTCCCAGTATCCTTACCATTGTTTAGTCTCTATACACTTTATGCTTATCAATTTCCTTCCTAAAATGTGGTCAGTATTCAAGAGATTCCAGTGGGATTGTTACTGTGCTCTTCTATGACTTTTTTAGGGTTTAATTAGCTCCCTTAGCTATTAAGTCACACTTAATCCTTATTGATCTTGAGTTCCTAATATCCCCAGGTTTCTTCTCCACCCTTCCCCACTGACTGTTGTCTAGTTATTATCTCTTCCAACCTATGTGCAATCAATTATGCAATTGAATTTTTGAACTCATGGGTAGGACATTACATTTATCTATATTAAATGTCAACTCATCATCTCTTCCCTGTCAAGAGCTTTTTGGATCTTGTTTTTGTTATACAACATATTCAGCTTCATGTTATCTGAAAATTTACTAAACATTTCAATTATATCTTTAGCTAAATCATCTGTAAAAGAAATGAGTCATTGAATTTTAGAAATGCAAGGGTCATTGGAGGTTAGAGAATCACAATATCTCAGAAGTGGAATGGACCTTTGAGGTCATCGTCATGAGTCTAATGCATATCTTAATAAGATTGCTTTCTACAAGTCTTAGATAAACGTTCTTGCTGTTTTCAGCAAGATCTCACTGTTTTAAGGAAACTTATTGTACTTTTAGATGGCTTTAACTATTAAGAGATTTTTCATATATTAAGCAAAAACTTACTCCCTGCAACTTGTATCCATTGCTGTTCTCTGGGGCCAAAGAAAAGCAAATCTAATGTAGCTAGTCCATCCTCTTTATTTTGCAGAAGATGTATGACAAAGGATATGAATTGATCCATGACATGTATCTGGTGAGTGACAGAGCTGGGATTAATATCCTAGACCTGCAATCCTGAGCTCTTGCCATTCCACTGCATTGTTTATATTCCAGAGTCAAGAATCTCTGATGTTTATATAGACTAAGCTGATCATGACAGAAGGCAAGAAGGAAATCATTGGTAAAGTTAGTAGTTGGAGTGGAGGAGGAAGAGCATTGTAGGAATTGGGGGAATGTCCAGAGAAAATGCCTGAAGCCTAGAGATAGAGTGCCTTGTTTGTGGAATAACTAGGAGGCCAGTGTCGCTGGAATAAAGAGCTTGTGTTGGGGAGTAAGGAGTAAGAATACTGGAAAGGTAGGGGTATGGTGTATATATATATATATATATATATATATATATATATATATGTATATATGTATATATGTATATTGATCAAAGTTAATTTTAGGGGAAAAAGAACTAGTAGTAATGGGTAATGAGGATAAGTCTGCAAAAGGTGACATTTGAGCTGGGCTTTTGAAAGACACTAGGAATAATCTGGGGTGAGGGTATGTGAATTCCAGGTATTGGGGGACAGTATTAAAAAAACCCTAGAGAGGGGAGGTAAAATATCATGTACAGAGCTTTTAATTCACAGTCAATAAAAGTGATTGAATTTGTGTAGTTCTTTTTGGGCAAAATGAACATGTTAAAGTTACACATAAAATGAGCATGTATTTGTAGACATAGTCATAGTTGAAGTACATAGCAGGAACTCATTGTACTTGTAATGAAAATTGAGATGAGTAAAGAATTTGCAGTGGAAACTGCTTTAAGAAAGCCTTAGTACATTTGGGTGGAATTGAGAGCACATGGGCTCGATGGAGACTTCTCCTAGGGAGGCAAAACGAGATTATCTCTATTATTAAGCTAACAATAAGATTTTACCATACAAATTCTAGCCAGGAGTTAGAAATTTGTTTGAATTAGATAAGAAGATATAATCAAATTTAAAGGAGGCCCTGTAAATTTAATAACCAAGATAAATGAAACTGACAATGATCTCACACCCTATGAGTCTAAACACAAGACTAAGATTAGACCCAGGGGACAGAACAGTTAATGAATATAGTTTGGCTGCTGCTTTTTGCATTGTCTAATGAAGATCAAATGGGGTTTTTAAAGTAGCCTCTTTTTTAATCTAGTGGGGTTAAGACAAAATTATTTCAAATCAGTTTAAACCAAAGTACAGGAACAACCAATAACTTTGAACCTACATAACCAGATAGCAACTTCATGGATAATTTAATCACTAACGGAATTATGTAACTTGTCTGTGTCAAATGGTAAAATACCTATAATGGGGAAATCTGTAGGAGTAATTCCTTTATTTAGAGTTGGGTTGTGAAGCCACATCTAATGGATTCATATCTGCCTATCTCTCTATCATGCCCAGGGATAACTTCGGTTGCCAGGAAGGAGGAGGGAACAAATTTGATCCCAAACAAAATTATGAAATAGGCCAAGTTTACTTTACTTCTCCCCACTCTCTCCTCTCAAGTAGTTATTCTATGTCTTTGTGTGATCATTTGCCTGCTGGAGGCCCAGAGCTGTACTTTCAACTGTCCTCTGTTCATTAAAAAATTTCCTGTCCAATGTCCTATTCCATTAGGGTCTTATGACAGCTAGTTAATCTGAAGAACTAATCTGTGACTATGTGATGGTGGATGGGTCTCAGTGAGTTTCTTTATTATTTTTCCCAGTTGAGTAACTACATGCATTTTAACAAGCAAAAACAATTTTAATATGAAGGAATTTCAGATACCTAGAGGAGCTATTTTTGAAAGAATAGACCTTAACCCATATTACCTTTGAAACTAATTACATAGACTTTATAAATATGGAGGAGGGTGTCAGGAGGGTATGTACTCAAAGACTTTCCCCCCATGCATTGAAAAGTGAAGAATTAAGGTAATTATTCTCATCATCTTGGACTTCAAAACACTCTCACCTGAGAGGTCCAGAGAAGTGAGGCAAAAGAGTTAGGTTTTGTTTTTACCTTGAATGATCTCTACTGTCCCAGTTCTCCCCTTCACATTTTGGGTGTTGGCACAACTTGACTGTCAGGACTGTCTGCCACTGCAATTGTATCACTACTAACACTTCCAAGTCAACTATCTGGCCAGCTATTATGTATTCTGTGAATGAGGACCGTGGTAGCTGAGTCATATTTAAAGATGTGCCAAATGCTTTTGACTTCCTAAAGCCTTGACTTCTATTCTGGAAACTGAGAAATATTAAACAAAGTAATTTGTCTGATTCATTAGCAAGAAAATAAAAAGGTGGCTCTGAAGTGGTTGTTAAACTTCCATTTCAATTATGCAAATTGGATGTTGAATGATATGAGGTAGTGTGGTGTGGTGGAGAGTGGACTGATACTGAAGTCAGAAGCCATGTGTTTGAATTCTGGACTCTGACAAATGAGCTGTGTGACTTTGGGCAAGTAATTTCTCATCTGTGAAATGAAGGATTGGGCAGGAATAGGAGTTCTTAACCTGGGGTCTGTAAACTTATAAAAAACATTTTTATTATTGTATCACAACATGACTGCTTTCTTTAATAATCAGATGTATTTTATTTTATATATCTTAAAACATTATTTTGAGGAGTCCATAGATTTCACAAGATGGCTCAAGTGAGTCCATGACACAAAAAAGGTTCAGAACTCTTGGATTAGTTGATTTCTAGGATCCCTAATAGCTCTAGATATATGATACTTCTGTAAGTTCATTTATGGGTGATATATATATAATCATATGTCATATATAGTTAAGGTGGTATTAGGTAGACTGTGAGGGGATACTACCTGACAACTCTCATCCCTTCTTATCTTCTACTGTCTCATTTTCTGATTAATTCTCTATAGTTTCTAATGCAATCAAATGTAAGACCAAATATTTCCAAATTAACTAATATTTCTTACTGATTAATCAGTTAGTTCTGAACCCTTCAACTAGTTTACAAATAAACCAGAGAAATGTCTTTTCCTATGAACTTTCAATCTTCTCTATCTTTATCTCAAAACTTAGTCTTATAGGCTTAAATAATATCAATGTTACTAATTATATAATTTATTATATTACAGAGGAATAAATAAAAAACAAAAATAATTTCTTACAAGGTAATGGAGTGAGTAAAATTCATGACCAGAGTAACTTCCATACTCTTAAAAAGCAAGTGGCTCCTTAGGGTTGACTGACTTGTTTCCTACTTTCTTATCTTATATATGTTAAGATAGTGATGAGAAGGTTGCAAAAGAATTTAACTCCCCTATGGGAGCTTAATAAAAGAAAACCAAAGAGTAACAGAAATATACTCCTCTATTCTGCCAAGAGCAGACCAAAAAGATGCTCAAAATGCAGTGGAAGATAGAAGACATTTTGTACCAGGGAAATGAATCAAAACTGAGAAAGAGCTGAAGCTTTTGAGAGCTATACCTGGGAAGATATAAGTAAACAAAAGAAAGCACCAAATACAATGAATAAATAACCTAGATTAAGAGTTGGTGAAAAGGGTTGATTTATAATAAGCATAAACAGACCCAAAGAAAAAGAAAATGATGTGGCTACAAGGACTATAAGAATCTGGGAAAAAAAATGAAACAATGGATAAAAAAGGAAATTAAAATTTAAATAAGAGCTCAGGTGAGAAAACCTGGAAGGAGAATAAATAACTTATAAGAGGAGATAGAAAACTTTACCCATATAATGGTTTTACTGATAAAAATAATGGAACAATATGAATGTCATGAGTCTAGAAAACAATAAGAAGTAGAACAAAGATAAAAGATGCAAAAAATAGAAGAAAATATAAGGTATCTACTATCAAAAACAATT
Organism: Gymnobelideus leadbeateri; assembly: GCA_011680675.1. Taxonomy (NCBI): domain Eukaryota; kingdom Metazoa; phylum Chordata; class Mammalia; order Diprotodontia; family Petauridae; genus Gymnobelideus; species Gymnobelideus leadbeateri. The sequence goes on from WOXC01008077.1 coordinate 44,306, forward strand.
GCCCTGAAAAACAAAAATTTGAGAGAGAATCAAAGAATCACTGAGTAAATGAACTTCCTGAAAACTATGATTGAAAAAAAAAAACTGAGATACCATAATTCAAGAAATCACAAAAGAAAACTGTACAGATCTATTTGAATCAAAGAGCCAAGTTAAAATAGAAAGAATTAACTGATCATCTTCTAAAAGAAACCCCAAACAGATTGTCAAAGTGAAAAAGCTACAAGAATCAAACAAGAAAGAGTTCACACACTAAGGAACAATAGTAAGTATCATGCAAAACTATATTGCAACTAAAGGAGAGAAAATTTTGGAATATAATGCCACCAAAAATAATTTGTCCTAAATAACTTAGTATATACACCATAGGGAAAAAAAGACAAGGATCAAGAGAAACTAGGAAGGCCATTACATTTGAACAAATAGAAGTGGCTAAATAATATGTGTCTTATCTAATAGATGGAAAAGAGATTAGTGCTCCTTATCCCACTGTCTTCTAGGGTTACAGAGGGAGAAAAGAAACACTGGAAATTCTGTTCTTTTGTTCTGTGTCATAGGTTTTAAGAGACAAAAGAAAAGGGATGGGTGGGGGAAAGGCAAGGCAGAAATGTGGAAGAAGGTGGAGGAATTCAGTATTTTGTCTAATGAGGAAGCTTGAGAAAAATAGGTACAAACAAGATGAGAGTGATTTAAAAAAAAGCAGGGGTAACAATCATGATCTCTGGAAAGATAATGATAAAGACAGACATGGCTAAAAGAAATAGGCAATATAGCTATATTGTGCTGAAAGGTGCCATATACAACAAAATAATAGTGATATTTAATATATGTGCTAAATGACCAATATCCAAGTATTTAAAGGAAAAATTTATCCCAACCACAAGGCAAAATTGATAAGATCTTTTTTTTTTTTTTAAAGCAATTGGGGTTAAGTAACTTGCTCAAGGTTACATGGCTAGTCATTATTTATGTGTGGGTGCTCATTTTCTGAGGCCGGATCTGATCTCGGGTCATCCCAACTCCAAGGCTGGCGCTCTTACTCACTGCGCCACCTAGCCGCCCCTTTAGGGCAATTGGGGTTATGTAACTTTGCCCAAGGTTACATGGCTGGGTTTTTGTTTGTGTGGATTAAGTGTCTGAGGCCGGCTCCGAACCCAGGTCCTTCTGACTCCAGGGCAGGCGCTCTATTCACTGCGCCACCTAGCCGCCCTGATAAGATCTTTAATAACAGGAAATCTTAATGTGTCACTTATAAAGCTAGACAAATATAACAAAAAAAGATGAATCATAAAGAAAGTAAGGATCTAAGGAGGATTTTAGAATAGATAGGTATGATAGATCCATGTTGATTAATTGATCATAATGCATTAAAATTATAATAAATAAATGTAATTAAAAATAATCCAAGTTTGAGAGTAATTTTATCCTAAAGAATTTGAGTCAATGAACAAATTATAAGAACAATATAAAATTTCATCAAATAAAATAACAAGATTAAGATATTTTAATCAATAAATGAGAGAAAAAGCAGATCAATTGCACATGCAATGGAAACTACTAGAAAAGCCCATAAATCAAACCCCCCAATAAAATAGAAAAGTAAAAATCTTGAAAATCAAAGGAGAAACAAAACTGAAAACAAATAAAGAACTGTTAGTTGATTAAATAAAACAAAGAGCTATTAAAAAACTAAAAAATAAAAAGTAGAAATCTAAGCTATTGAAGAAGATAAACAAAATATTTGGAAACCTTTTGCCAAATCATATGTTAATGAAATGGATAATTTAAATAAAAATATAAAGTCTTAAGACTAACAGCAAGAAATAAAAAATTTAATAACTTAAAATAAAAAAGTAATTGAGCAATGAACTAAATCAGTATTAATTAGAGAAATGCAAATTAAAACAATTCTGAGGTACCACCTCATACCTATCAGATTAGATAATATGACAGGAAAGGAAAATGATAAATGTCAGAGAGGATGTGGAAAAATTAGGACACTAACACACTGTTGGTGGAATTGTGAATTAGTCCAACTATTTTGGAGAACAATTTGAAAATATACCCAAAGAATTGTAAGACTGTGCATACCCTTTGATTCAGCAATACCACTACCAGGTCTATATCCCAAAGAGATCATAAAAAAGGGAAAATCACCTACTCAAACAAAAAATATTGTACAAGCAGCTCTTTTTGTGCTAGCAAAGAATTGGAAATTGAGGGGATGCCCATCAGTTGGGGAATGGCTGAACAAGTGGTGATATATGAATGTAATGAAATACTATTGTGCTATAAGAAGTGACAAACAGGCAGATTTCAGAAAAACGTGGAAAGACTTACATGAACTGATGCAAAGTGAAGTGAACAGAACCAGGAGAACATTGTCACAGTAAAAGCAACATTGTACAATATCAACTATGATTGACTTAGATTTTCTCAGCAAAACAATGATTCAAGACAATTCCAAAAGGTGATGATGGAAAATTTTATCCACATTCTGAGAAAGAACTGATGGAGTTTGTTTGCATGTAGAAGCATATATTTTCACTTTTTTGGTGTGTTTCCCCCCTTTTGTTCTTTTTCTTCTTTTACAACATGAACAATATGGAAATAAGTTTTATATGATTGCACATATGTAACCTATATCAAATTGCTTACCATTTTAGGGAAAGGAGAGTGAAAAGAGGGAAGGTGGGAGAAAATTTGGAACTCAAAAGTTTATAAAAAATGAATTACATGAATTACATGTAATTGGAAAAAATAAAATACTGTTAAGAAAAAAGAAATTTAGCAAGCCAATTATTTCTTCCAAAGAAGAAACCCCCTAGTGATAGTTGGATTTACAAGAGAATTCCATCAAATATTGTAAGAATATTTAATTCCAATATTACATTGCTTTCAAAAAATGTAAGGAATTCTGCCAATGTCTTTCTTAGATAAAAACTAAACCAGAAAGACATAAAGTAGATAAGAAAACAATAGACCATTATCTCTAATCAACATTGATGCAAAAATATTAGCAAAGAGGCTCTAGCAACATATTAAAAATAAGTGTATATTGTGACAAGTTTGGATTTAGAAAAAGAATGAAGAGCTTGTTCAAATTTAGGAAAACTGTGTACATAAGTGACCATATTAATAACAAAAACAATAACCTCACAATTATAGTAGTGAATGCCAAAAATATTTTGATAAACTACAATGCCATTTTATATTAAAAATATTAAAATACTTTCCTTAATGTTGTTGAATAATTTACATAAAATCAAGAGCTAGTATTATTTGTAATGGGGAAAATGTTAGTGGCCTTCCCAATAAGACCAGGACTGAGACAAAGATGTCCAGTACCACAACTATTACTTTATATTCTAGCTAAAACAATAAGACAAGGGGGAAGAATTGAGGGACTAAGAAATGGCAAAGAAGAAATAAAATTACTGCTTTTCCAGATCACCTGTTTATGTTATTTGATTGTTATTTGTTTATGTTATTTGATTGTTTACTCAGAGAACTTTAGATTCAACTAACTATCAAATGAAACAATAACTCCATCAAAGTAGCAGGATATCGAAGAAATACAAATTATTAGCTTTTCTGTATGTTACTAATAAAACCTAGCAGGAAGATATAGAAACAGGATTTACATTGAAAATAATTACAGGATATAGAAAATATTTGGGAGTACACTTAGCAAGAAACAATAAGAATTATATGACTATAACTACAAACCATTCTTTACAGAAGAAAAAGAAGATAAATAATTTGAGATTTAATTAATTGCTCTTGGTTGGGCTCTGTCAATATAACAAAAGTGATAAAATTACATAAATTAGTTTACTAATTTTTTAATATTATTCCATGCAAACTACCAAAAATTTACTTTATAGAACTGGACAAAATCACAATATTCAACTGAAGGAACAAAAAGTCAAGAATCTGAAGGAAAATAAGAGGAAAAAATGTACCCCTAACAATACCACATTTCCATGTATACTACAAAGCAATCATCAAATCTGTTTGGTACTGGTTAAAAAAAATGGAAAGGTTGATTAGTAGAATATATTTAGTATACAAGATCCAGAAGCAAACAAACATAGTATCATAGTATTTGATAAACCCAAGGACCTCCAAGCAATAGACTCTATATTAGACAAAAAAAACCTGGGAAAAATATAAAAGCAGTCTGGTAGAAATTAGGTCTATACCAGCACTTTGTACCATATACCGCAATAAGTTTCACATGGCTATGAGATCTAACTATTAAGTCATATGATAAACAAATTAGAAAGGGAGGGAAGGAGATACCTTTCAGTTTTGAATAGGGGAAGAATTCTTGATCACATAGAAAACAGAAATACACAGGAGATAAAATGGACAATTTAAATTACATAAACTTAAAAAGTTTTTGTGTGAATAACATTAAGAATGTTAAAATTAAGAGGGAAATAGTTAACTGGAAAAGAAATCTTGGAAATGAGTTTCTCTGACAAAGGTCTTATATGCTCTCTCTCTCTCTCTCTCTATATATATATATATATATGAATTTCATATATATATATATATATATATGAAAATGATCATATTTGAAAATATCAATAGGTAACATCTCAAATTGTACAGTAAAAATACATAAATATATAGAGGAGGGGAGCCAGACAGAGCAGTATTAGAAATACCAGGTTAATTTAAGATATAATTAGAAAAACTACACATAATGGAGACTTTCTGTGTTACAGGCATTCCTTATTTTCTGTTCTTTGTGTATTTGGAAATGTTTGTTTAAAAAATTCATCATAAAAATAAAGTAAAAAAAACAAAGGTAGAGAAAAGAAATGTGGAATACAACATACTCACTAAGGATGCTACGTTTCTTTCAGGACAATGATTCTCTTAATAACCTTTTTATGAAATAAGAGTTAAATGTAGTTCTCTCAAAATATCTCTTCACACTCCTTTTTTTTTGACAGTTAACTCACTCAACCTCTCAAGCAAGAAGTTTTCTTAGTCTTTCCTATCTGTACCCCCACTCAGTCTCTCCTTGTGACAGTTAATCCTCTTGAGATGACAGTTAACCTTCCTCTTTCAAGATTCTCTTCCTTTTTAAAAATACATAATCTCTGTGGGAGGGTCTATTGAAGTAGTTGTTATGCTAATGGATTACACTAAATTTAAACCCCAATTCTACCATCTGAATATCCAGCTGCTCAGTTCCTACTACTCACTTCCCTGAGGCAGTTCTTTATCTCAAGGTAGTATTTTCATATTAAATTTTTTTAATCTTTCCAAGTTCTTCTGTTTCATTTTAATTTTTAGGTAGGATCAGGCTACTTAGTGTGGAGGCATCTGGAAAATGACAGATGCTTTCTGGAGGCATGCTTTGAAGATTCATTTTTATCTCTGTGAATGCAGATAACTAACATCTATGCAGCATTTGCCCTGTACCAAGCATTATGCTAAATGATTCGTAATTATTAACTCATTTGATCCTTACAACAACCTTGGGAGGTAGGTGCTTTATTATTACCCCTATTTTGTAGATGAGGAAACTGATTCAAACAGACATTAAGTAACGTGCCCAGGGACACATAGCTAGTAAGTATCTGAGGCTGGACTTGAACTTAGGTCTCCCTGACTCTAAATCCAGCACTCTATCCACTGTGGCACCTAGCTGCCTTTGTGAGGTGTCTGCAGGAGTATAGGTAGGCAGAAAGAAAGAGAGTAGACTGTGCTCTTTATCTATAATTAGAGAAGCCTTTCCAAAGGAATCATGTTTGAAAAGGTCAGATTGGATAAAAGAGAGGTTATTTAGAGATGAACTTGACTAAAATGCTTCTTAGTGTAAGAAGGTATAGACAAGTTGCCATCTTTACAGGTGGAGGGAATACTTGCATGGATGAAATCCCAGCTCCATAGCGGTATCTATAATGGCTTCTTCCTTAGCTTCCCTCTCATATTCTACTATGTTCTTGGAGATTGCAGTTCTAATCATCCTTGTCTAAAGCTAAACTTATCTTAGAAGTTCATCAGTTTCTTCATGTTAAGAAGATATCTGTCATTGAAAATATAAACCAGCTGAAGTTGCAATCTACTTGGCCATGACAGCTGAGAATAACTGACAAAGTGATCCCTGGAACTAGTTTGGGTTCAGAAAACAACTGCACTATGTTTAATGGTAAAGAAAATGAATGCTATTATATATCTGGCTAAACAAATCATGCTGTCCAAATGGAAAACATTGCAGCCATTTGAGTTTGCCACTTAGCTTAACCAGTGCTTTTCGACCAGCACAAATGGAACATAATATAACAATATACACATAATGTACTGTTCTAAATTTGGCAAATCCATTTCTTCTACATATTTATTCCATGAAATTTCCAGCTAAATGATACACAGAATGAGGTGGGTATTACAAAGAAAGTGTGCAGCAGAGAATGAAAAGAAGAAGGGGAATTTCAGTTGCCATATAATGATGATGATGATAGCTGATGTCTCTTTGGCACTTTGGTTTACAAAGCACTGTGCATACATTATCTCATTTGATCCTCACAAATGACCTTGTACTTGAAAGTTAAACAACAGAACTATATTATGCTAGAGGAGAACAGATGCAAAGCATCTTATGTAAATTGTCTCCTTTGATCCTTACAACAGAGTTGTGAGGTAGGTACTATCACTATTCTAATTTTACAGATGAAGAAACTGAGACTAAGGGAGGTTATGTGACTTCCCATGATCACACAGATGAAAAGTATCTGAGGTAGGATTCAAACTCAAGTCTTCTTGACTTCCAGGCTAGTACTCTATCTATCACTGCCTATAAAAAGTCATCTTGTTCATAAATGGGCTCTGCACATAGAAGGTGCTTAAATATATACATTAAATTGAGCTACATTTCTTTATTTTCTGGAAGGAATGTAGGAATAGTATCTTTGAGAGCTAAAAATATGTTTTTCCAGAGAAATGAAGCCTTCTCTGGGAAAATTAGAATTAAAACCTCAATTCCACATGCTCTCTCAGGAACTGCATGAGGGGACAACTGTCATGATTTATATTTACTTACACACTAATATTGGCATTTTTTTGGTCCAGGTTTAAGATTTCATCTGTGTAGGAAGCTTCTGGGAAAGAAATTTCTCTCCAAATACATTTAGCATTTTTTCTGCTATGTATTGTCTGAGAGAGCATCCTAAGGACATGAGAAGTTAAATGACTTGCTTGGGGTCATGTAGTCAGAATGGGTTAGAAATAAGACTTGAATCCAGCTCTTCAGATTCTAAGGCCGGCTTTCTTCCATGATGTTTCTCTCTATGACAATTTTATAAAATGAAATTCTTCAGGAGTTGCATAAATGATGCCAATGTAGCTATAATAAAACCTCAAATAACTAGAATTACTGGGGAATGTGCTTTTGTTCTGAAGGGTGGAGGTAGGGTGGGGTTAACTGAATGATCTGGTTAACTAAGGCTTAAACAGACAACTTTTTGTTCCCACTCTAGTTGAAATGCTCTCTGTAATGCACCAGGGTACTTTTCTGCCATAAGAGAAATATTTTTAGTGCAATTCTTTGAAGCCTTCTTTGATAATTGAGGATCTTGCAGTGAGTGCCTCAGGGTCCTCATTATGCAGTTGGATTTTAGGAGGGCCAGGGCTGTAGCTAGGGAAAGTATTTACCAATGGGCTTACTATATCCTGACTCTAGAACATTTCATGTGAGATATTTTTTTGGCCATATCCCTGATATCAAAATGTGGGGGAGTTTTGCCTTTTTCCTTAAGGTCATGTAGATAAGAATTTCTGATTAATGGAAAATTCTGATTAGCTAGGTTCTGGCTAACTGAAGTTCAGTTATATTCAATAATAGAATTTTGACAGTAGGGAAAAAAATCAACCTGTTGTTTTGTTTACATGTTACTGGAAATGAATGCAGTTACTCTCTCCCTCTTCTGCCCTCCTCACTGCTTCCCCCTTAATGCCCAGTAAATGGATTTTGGATGAAGATGACAGAACCAACTAGTTCTTTTGTATAGATGCAGGTCATGCTCACCATTTTTTTGGTGGAGAAAATAATAGTGGGGGAAAAATTACGTGGTAGAGAAAATGATGAGACCATAGCATGAGAGAGAGAGGAAGAAAAATGAGAGCAGGGAGTTATTTTCAGTAGATTTAGGCTCAACTTTATCTCCCCTTCCACAGGTTCTGCCCAGGATACAGTTTATTGTCTGGGGACATACTAAGATTCAGGAAAAGCAATGAAGCATCTTGCGGGAGTAATCCACAATGCCCTGTGGATTTGGTCTATAGGAATGGCTGCTATTGTTTCCAGTCCTAGTGTCCTGTTTCAGACACTCACTAGGTGTCTAACTATGGTCAAGTCACTGTACCTTTCTAAGTTTCAGTTTTTGCAACTGTAAAATAAAGATAATAGCACCATCTACTCTGTAGGGTCCTTATGAGGATCAAGTGAAATAATATATACAGATAAATATGAAATAATTTATGCAAACCATAAATCACTATGTAAATATGAACTAAAATTATTACTTATCTTATTTTTCCATATATGTGCATACATATTACTGCCAATATAACTCATTCTCCTCATCTAATTTAATAACATTTAGACAGAAAGAGTCTTATTATCTATTTATCTGTAACTGCTGTCCCAAGGCCCATTGCTATGGAATCTCTCTCCTTATTGGTGGAGATGAAGGCCCTGCTCTCCATGAGGAGTGGAACAGAGTGAGAGAGCTTCAGTCTTTGTTAGGGCCCTTTGGGGACTCTTCAAGCTAGAGTTTTCTTTGAGCATAGTGTCAAGCTGACTTCTAGCTTCGAGAGAGAAGGTGGAAGAAGCCAAGTCCATTTCAGATTGCTGAAGGAAAGACA